>OX421981.1:39993556-40483556 GCA_949128135.1 Parasteatoda lunata
ATTATAGAATTTTTTTGAGTTGTAAATTTATTTACGGATATAACAATACAATTCTCATTTTTAAACACTTTTTAGGAATTTTTTTTTGTGGACACGCATGCGAAATTATTGTACTTGGTTATGTTTGGTACTATGGTTATGGTTGGTAAACCGCTTCCCACAACTAATATTCCGTTGCGACTAGATCACAATCACATACATGCAAGTTTTATGAATTGGTATTTCAGTACAAAGCGTCTTTTAATAATGAATACACACAAGATAGTCAGGCGTTCAAATGGGGTTGAGACAACCGTTTAATTAACATACTATTACAGAGATTGACACAAATCTGTCATAACCATACACTGTAAGAAAGACACACTGCCGAAATATCTTCGTACATTTAACGGCTTAAAACCGTTCTGTTGACGAAACGGTTTTGACCCTTTTTTCACCCTAATTGAGCGCAGATTAAAGCTGTCAGTTGAAATTGTTGTTTTTGCCATGCAGTTTTGCGTTCCGTGGTATAACTTTACCTTTTCTACTATAATTTTACGATTTTTTAATGCAATTCCTCATTCTTTTTTTATCAATTACTAAATAACTTTGAACATCGTATAAATTAAATAGCTATTCAACGTCAGATTGATACAATATTGAAGCGAAATTCTAACTATCAAAATTCCTTCATAACGCCGTGACTCAAGGGAGAAGAGCGCCCGCCTCTCAATGAAGTGACCCAGGTTCGAATACCAGAGATGACTGATCCTGGCAAATTCTGCCGGCATAAAATATTCACATCTGGTGCTAGTACAGATTTATTTCGTTACTTTAATAGAGAAAACTGGTTTCCAAATGGAAACCGTCTGTTGAGACAATAGATTCAGTGTCGTTGTAAGCACTTTTTTAGGGTTTATTACGGTTAAACTATGGTCTGAATACGGAGGTTTTTTGCAATTTTTACGGAAAAAAATTTGTTCTTTTATGGTAAAAAAACCCATTGAGGCTACGGATTTACTTTGTATATTTAACGATTTTGTACAACCAACTCCGCTGTCAATTTAAAATCATAAAATTTATCAGATTTTTTTTTACAGTCGATATTGAGGCTGCATTGTGTTAATCACATTATATAAAAATTAAAACAACAATTAAATAACCATACTATTAAGGAAATTGTAACATACATGTGATTACCAAACAATTATGGAGATAGAAACAATTATATAATTATCATACTGTTATGAAAATTGAAATCTTACCTATGACAACGCCTGAATTAGCTTAGTACAGTGATGTTCCATCCTATATATGAGATGATAAAAACTACGTAACAACCATGCCTACATGTAAAGTCATATTTTTGTCTAAAAAAATTAAAATATATTAAAAAGGGAAAAAATAAATATTATTTTTTTATCTAAACTAAACCACTACATAAAGCATAAATATAAAAATAATAATACATTGTGTTTAAGTACATTTTTTACACATAAAAACATTATTCTTCTTTAAAGGATAAAGAAAACAAGATTTTTTTATGGTTCTCTGAGATCTATCTAAAGAGAAATTATGCAAATTATGCTTTTAATAAATTATAATTAAGAAATAATAGTTTCATATTAATACAAAAACTAATTAACACTTAACAACGTCAGAAAAAGAGCACAAGAAACCATAAGCTTCTAAAATACTAGTGCTATTAAATTGTATACTAGCAAACATCTCAAACTGTATATGCTATTAACTAAAGTTTAAAGGGTCAATTTAATAGAGGGAGGGCTATAAAAGTCAAAGGACCCGTAACGTTAAATTCCCTCTTTATTGAACCAAATGTTAGATGCAACATCACTTATCGAGGCCAGAATTCAAAGAAATAACGTTTTAATCTAGAGAGCAGCGAGCAACTGGGGAAAAGCGCGTTAAAATAGACGCTTTTAAGTTTCAAAAGCTATAAACAGGAATAAGGAAGACGTGATGGTTTTTTAACGTTGTTCCATCAATCCTGGTTCAAGACGTAGCCGTAATCCATTCGTTAGGAAGGCGGTAGTTTTTATGAAAAGCCTCGCTAATTTTGAGGCTTGAATAATCTTCCTCTCTCAACATATAATTACGAAGAAACCGAGAACTGAGGATGTTTTCTTTTGAGATTCAGTTTTTTTTTCTTTCTTGTTTTCTCTTAAAGTAAAGAAGAATTAAATAAAGGAGTTGCTATGTCAACAATCAAGAATGAAAAAAAAGCGTTAAAAAAATCCAATATATTATTTTATAAAAACAATTTTAAAGGTGTAATTTTCGGTACTGTGTGCGTGTGATTTTTTGATAGTGAGTATAATGTTGCTGCATAAATTATATTTTCTAAAAGAGAAAGAGTTTAATCTTCTAAAGTAACGTAACTCTATCCTGTTCAAATTAAATATATTCTAAAGGGGCTTTAGAATATGGTATATCTAATAATTGACTCTTAAAATTACAAATTTTAATAATTTTTTAAACATTAAAATAACAACTTTCAAAACATGATCGATTGTTGAAAAACTTTAAATGTATATTGTAAAATGCGTTTAATTGATGCCTTTTCCAATGTTAATAAAATTTTTCTCCTTTCGCATTTTTTTATACTGATACCTTTATTATTATTATTATACTAATCTTCCCTTTTTAACATTAGGAATCAACTAATTTTTACTATCTACTAATGATATTGATACTAAATTTTCTGAGCTATATCCTTTATTGAAATTTATACTTTCATGATCCTAGAATTTAACTTGCATGATTTGTCAATACTTTTTGAGATAATGGCATTTAATTCAGGTAAAGACACTAATTGTAGATTATCCTAAGAACACTAGTTTTCCTCCAAGAGGATTAGTAATTTAATTTTGCATATGTATCTTATTTAGAGGCGTGATGGTTTAGGGGATAGAGTGTTCGCCTTCCAATGAGGTGAACCGGGTTCGAATCCCAGTGATGATTGGTCGAAACAAATTCAACATTCGGCTTGCACCGCCCACAGTGCTGACGGAAAATATCCTCAGTGGTAGACGGATAATGGGTTCGAGTCCCCTCACCGTCAGGTTAACCGTGGGAGGTTTTCGTGGTTTTCCTATTCATGTAACGCAAATACTGGTTTGTTCCATTAAAAAATTCTAAGCGAAGGCAAATTTCTACCAATACTTTATTCAGGAGTTCCCTTGATTTCTGGATTGTGTTCAAAATTACAAGGCTACGGAGTTGAACACCCAAGAAGTTGGGTCGGCAGTTCGACGACAGATATAAAAAAAGATAAATAAGAAAATACTTAATCAAGCTTTCTGATGTAGATGTAGATGTAGTTAATTTACGTGGCACTAGAGCTGCACAATGGGCTATTGGCGACGGTCTGGGAAACATCCCTGAGGATGATCCGAAGACATGCCATCACAATTTTGAACCTCTGCAGAGGGGATGGCACCCCTGCTTCGGTAGCCCAACGACCTGCACGCGAAGTCGAGCACTTTACGGTAGAACAGTTTAACGAGGACCAATACCGCACACCCTCGGTCCCTACGCAGACTGATCCAAGTGGTCACCCACCCGCACACTGACCGCAGCCAGTGATGCTTGACTTCGGTGATCTGCTGGGAACCGTGTCTTAACGATCAGTCCACTGCGGACCTCAAGCTTTCTGAGTTAAATCCTTTACTGACATATACTTTCATGATTCTAGCACTTAACTTGCAATTTTTGGAAATAATTTGTTGTGATATTGGAATTTAACTCAGGTCAAGCCGCCAATTGTCGATTATTTTAAGAACATTGTTTTTTCTCCAAGAGAATTAGTAATTCAATTTTGCACTTATTCCATAGTTAAGTTTTCATGACTGGCTTTAAAATACCTCAGTTGGATTAAAAAATATTTACTTCATTTTTCACAATCATAATTTTTATTGTACCGTTAAGTCCATAACTGGTACTTCACTATTTGTACATCCTCTCTCAAAAATTAAGGATTTTGCTAATATCTGTCAGTGCATGGACTATTAATAATGTAAATAGCCCTAGCAAGAATTCAGTGATGGACGATTAGAGCTTATACCAGCAAATCAATAGGCATTAACTGCAACAAAATTCAAAAGGAGCTACAAGTGAAAAAATAATAATAACAACAAACAAAAAAATAATTATATTCTATTTGTTATTAATTGTTCATTATTGATCCTTCTTTCCATAAAATATACCTCAGTTTTAAGCCTAATAGCATTAACAGGTTCCTAGCGCGCCTGAAGCTGTCACACTCTCAGAAACAAAGCTCTCACATTTGACTATTCGGCAATTCTTAAGTGTTTTGTTAATTTTAGAATCATTACGTCACAAAATCACGTGATTTGTGGCAAAATGGGAACTCTCAAATATATGACAAAAACGTTTCCTAGCTTACGGAACTTCATTGTAGTGCATAATGGGAGATTTTTAACAAAAACGACGAAACTAGAATGAAGAGCAGGTGATCGAAAATAAAGTGACTATAAAACTGAGCGGCTCATATGGTGGAACAGGAGTTGGCCTTGAACAAAAGAAAAAAAAAAACATGGGTTCAAATTCCGCTTCTGGAGCAGATGTATTGTTTGTCTTAAGTAAGAACTCTCCTAGCCATCTGTCTGCCGGGAACTATGGTAACAAGATATAACTATTTCAAGTAGGGTTGTGGGGTCACTATTTAGGACAGGTTTTGGATCGGGTTGACGAGAGACAGGTAATTTTTTTCTCCGGTGTGAAACGAAGCAACCTTACCTGAAATGCGTTATTCTTGTTTTCACAACAGCAGACGGTCTCAGACTTTGTGGCGGGGGGAGTTCTTACTGTAGAAAAACTATAATTTATATCTCTGTTCTATCAGTTTTTCTAGTGTGGTTACGGTGATATTGATTCCCTTAAGCCGTCAATAAAGTGATTAATATAAAAGATAAATACGTTAGATGCTACGAGGTTTTATTTATTAATTAATTTTTTTAGCTTTTGTTAAATTTTTATTTTCGTGGAAAAAAAAATAGAATGATAATATATTTTCTTTCTTTCTTTTTTTTTTCTTTTTAAATTTTGACGTAATTCGTCTCTTTGAAGAAATAACAACAGTTTTTTCGTTTATTTGGCAAACTATTTGCTCGGAGCATATAACTAGAAATGGTTTTGCCAAAAACAACAAAATTTCCCTGAAATTTGTTTGAGTCTTTGTTGCGTCCATGAAATCCATTTTTACCGTAAAAATTTACATAATTATTTTTAGAGTAAAGTATATTTAATTACAGTGATTCAGTAAATAATATCGTAAAAAATATAATAGATTTTTTATTTCTATAGAATCTTATGGCTAAAATGGATTTTACTACAAAAACCTCTAAATGTCGGTTTTTCTTTTACCGCAATTTCTCCCGAAATGAATTTTTTAGCAGTGTACCATGTGAGTCTTACTTCAAGCCCATACCACTTATGATTCAATAACAAAAATAAATTGAATTGGCGTAACTTAATACTGAAGCATTTTCTCTATATAAATACATATTATCGAAACATTATTTAAAATAAAAACAATACCACTGCATTAAAAAATATCAACTATTACAAAAGAATGACATAAAACAGTGAAAACAAGAAATAATCCCTACCTTTTGTTTAGTAATAATATCCGTATATAAAATATCTATATGGATATTATTACTGAGAACGACTACTTACAATTTCTATTCCACATAACAATATCAAGTTCAAATATAAAACTTTTCTTTTGGGAGTTAGAAAGTCAGTAAAATCCGATCATAAAAATATCTCCGACGAAAGTATTGTTCACAACAACAAAGCATCTCTTTTTAATAAATAAAATTTTAAACTACTAAAACTGTACTATCAAATAAAATTGAATTAAATAAAGGTGATAAATAAAGGTCAACAAATACTTTCGTTAGAGAGTAACTATAACAACCAGTATTATAATAGCAAATAGTACAAAAGCTACTAAAAGTTTGAGTTCTATTTTAGAAATATCCGAATTTTAACCGATTTCCAAAAGTCTTCTGTATTTTACTTTTTAAAAAAAAAAAAAAAAAAAAATAATCCCAGATATTAATAGAAATTGTCCAAATAATTATTTTATAATACAATATTATTTCATTTAAACACAGTAAAAAAGAATAAATATAAAAATTTTACGAAACTTTCATCGCTTTTGACGAAACCGTTTCCTGGTATATGCTCCGTGCAAAAATTTCGTCAAAGTGGAAAAAGTATTGCTACTTTTTCGAGGAAACGAACTACGTCGAAGTTATAGAAATATTTCGTCATTCTATATTTTTTCCGATAAAAAAAAATATCGCAGAGCCTAATGCATTTAACTGTTCTCAAAATTTCTTTAAAGTGGTTATTATATAGAAGGCACAATAAGAACATATGGAATAAATAGATAAATCACACCCTTGCCCAAAGCGGGATTCGCTCCCCGGATCTTTTTAGTAGCCAAGACAACTCCTTGACCATCAAGTAGATCGGTCGGTTCAAATCGCTACTTAATTTTCGATTGTCTAGTCTTTATTCAAGTTTCGTTATTCTAGTGACAATCTCTCACAATTCACAACGATGTGGTTCCGAGTTGAGGAAACATTTTCGTTATACATTCTCGTTTCGTCAAAAATCACGTGATTTTGTGATGAAATGATTCTCAAAAATAGCAAAACACTGCTCACGATATGCAAGAAAGTTCGTTTTCTTTTTGAGAGTGTGTTTCACTTAATAGATTGATTAATTAATTATTTGATTTGTGTTAATTAGTTAATTAACTAATATTAACAGCTACAGTGCATAAATGAAAAACACAGAACACTTTAATATCTGTTGATCTCATGATCGGATTTTTATGTGCAAAAATTTGTTGTGAATTGTTCAAATAGATAAACTTATAGCTAATAAATCCATTTAGACGGCACTTTAAATTACAGTCAGACATAATGATGTACCATCTCTAAATAAATCCATTTCGTGAGGTTTAGTTTCCCCTCTCAAAGCATTGGATAGTATAGATTGGATATATATTGAATCATGAAAGTATAGTAGTTATAGTTTAGTAAAGAGTTCCTTGATTGTAAATTTCACTCTTTTACAAATTCAACAATTTAAGAAAATCAAAATGTTAACTACATAAAAAGGAACCATCTTAATATAGAAATTCAACTACTTACTCTAACCATTTTGTGTTTTGACACTGAATAAGGTTCTTTTTTAAAGAATCGAAACTATAGTTTGTCCCTTTATGTTCTTTTAAGTTTTTTACAGCTAACTATATAAAAGTTTAAGTACTTTTCAGCTTAAAATATTTTCGAAGATTAATAAATTAAATTATTCTAAATATGTTATTTTGTATTGACTTATCTATGGATAAACTACTTTTATTAATTTATCGAACTATGTTTTGGTTTGCTCTAACAGTTAATGAGATACTTCGAAATATGTAGTAAATACGCATAATAAAATAATCAACTATGAATGAATTTTGAATTTTTTAATCAACGTACGATTAATTGATAAAAAAAAAGTGCTAAGAGCTATCCTGCATTGAAATTATTATTGAATTGGATTATTGTCGGATTTATAATTATATATAACACATTTAGATCCTCTTTTATACTACTACAATTATTGCAAAATACGAAAAAAGTAATTGGATACATTTTGCAAAGCATTGCAATATTTCTTTTAAAGTAATATAGTTCAAACTGAATTGAAAAAATAAATAAGTAATTATAATGATTAAACATTTATACAATAAGGAATTAGCACGTACATATTAATTTTTAAACATGTGCATTTAAGCTGATTAAATAAAATGTAACCATGAGATTTATATTTTAAAATGATATTTATAAACATTATAATTAAATTTCTTTCATATAATTAATTATTTATTACATATCTCAAATCTCAGTCTGTTTCTTTCCAAACAAAAAATATATTACTCATTTTTGAATAAATAAAAAAGCAAGCAGTATATATAATATTACTTATTTACATTTTCTTAAATAATTTTTTGCCTGATTTTAAATTTAAACCAGTATAAATATATAATCATTAAAAATTATTTTAATTATAATTCAAAGACGTGGTAAAAGTCATACAATGGTTTATATTCTATTAACGAGAATATTCGAAAACACAATTTCGATTAAATCTTTAAATAAACATATTTCTACCCAATATTTTTTGTGTGAAAAATAGTGAACCTGAATAAATTTTAAATGTAGTGAACATAGTTTAACCGAGTGTTTGTCTTTTAAATTAAATATTTATTGAAATTGGTAATATATCACGCCATCAAAGCAGGCAGACTCTATTAATATTATTCAAAGTAGCAAAAAAGCTAATTTATTCATTAAGTCTCTTTATGAAAATGATATAAATATTAAAAGAACCTGTCAGACATTTTAAATTTTTAGTAACGTCTGGAAGGTGCAATTAAAATAAAACTAATTTTGATTTAAGTGTTAATTTTATTGATGTGTGAAGATAACTCTAATACATTTTCGAAAATCTTGAAAATTCCTCACGCCAACGCATACTTTGTTCAAAGAAAAGATTTAAATATATTGGAAAAATCAATTAAAGTATTTTAAAATAACTTTATAAATAATATACTCGTATATATGAAAAAAATATCTAAATATATATAAATTTTTTATATAAATATATATAAATATCTAAATATATATAAATTTTTTATATAAATATATATAAATATCTAAATATATATAATTTTTTTCTTAAAAATGAAATATTTATTTTTTAGAAAAAATTAAAGGAAGTACAAAAAATATATTTTTTTTTTTTTTTTTTTTTTTTTTTTTTTTACAAAATGAAAGCATTTGCTTTTTATTTTCTATAGCAATATTCATACAATAATTTTTAGGGCTAGTATTTGATTTCAGTAGAGTTTATTATCTATTGAAAGCAAGTTTCTAACTGAATAGGTTTCGTTTGTATTTAAATCTAAACATTAGGCAAAGTAGTACTGTTAACATTGAAAATATATTAAAATAAAATTTTCATTTTAATGCTATTTTATATTATACTTTTGGTGTCAGTATAAAGCGAATCGAAGTACATCGGATAATTTGAAGGAAATCAAAACTCATCGAAAATGGTCCATCTAAAAGTTTGTTTTCCAAAATGCCAGGTTTTGCTTTTTCTTCCATACGCACTCACATGCAATATTTTTGGAAGGCGAATATTCGATTTCAAGGACATTTAATTTTTATTTTAAAATTCTTTATTAAAAACAATTTTCTTCCGAAAAGGCTTAGTTCGTATTTAAATCTAAACATTAGGTGAAATAGTATTGTTATCATTAAATACAAATTAAATGAGATTTACATTTTAATGTTATTTTTAATTATATATTTGATTTCAGTGGAGTGTACTGTTTATTTTCAAATTTTTTATTAAAATAACGTTCTACTGAATAGGTTTAATTTGTATTTAAATCTAAGCCAAAATCTGAGCAATCATTAAGCAAAATAGTACAGTTAACATTCAAAAAATATTGAAATAAGGTTTATATTTTGTTGCGATATTTAATTGTAAATGAATGAAAAAAATATTTAAGTAATTTTTTTAAATAATACTTAAAATAAAGTTACGCAATGAGATTAGATAACTTTATTAGATAATGTTAGATTATTAGATAACTTTACAAATAAATGGAATTAGAATATTTTTTTCTTTAATTAATATAATCATTGGAAACTATTTAAAATATTTTCAAAGTGTTTTGAACTTTTCAGAAGCATAATTTGAAGATCTCACTATAGTTTGAAAAGACATTTCATTGATTTATTGATTAAGGGATTAAAGTGTTTTGAATTAATGTAAAATACTGTTTTTGTTATAAATATTACATTTTTTAAATATATATGATCTAAATGAAATTTTAAATGAGCAAATTTAATATTTCTTATAGTTATATTTTAAATACATTGCAAAATCAAAGCAAGCTGCATCCATTTTTTCAATAAAATTTATAAAATTAAATTAATCATTGCATGTAGTTCCATATATCTTACAATTCTTTAGTTGATTTTAATATTTAAATCAAACTAATCATGAAATGTAAAAGATTTCAAATAAAATGGTGTCTGGTTTTTATTACATAAAAAACAAAAATATATTTTGAAATGAGGAGCAGTATTTCTTCTTGATGTTATGGTTTTGCGAGCCTGATTATAGGAATTGTAACAGCAAACATTGGACAAAAAACCAGGAAAATAAAGTTTAAACCAACCGAGGCTCAAATAATAATTTAAATATTTATTTAGTAAATACTTTTACTAGAATATCTCTAAAATATTTTACAAACTTAATGTTACTATCCGGTGTAATAACTGGTAACAACGGAATCTAAAATCTCACTTTAAAAAATTTTAACTAACACAATGCAAACAAGATTTAACTTTGGAAATTTTGACTCAGACAATATCCTATATGACTTAAATGTAAAAAAAAAAAAAAAAAAACATAAACAATAAGGATGGTTAGTAAAATATTCTTCTTTCGACAATTTTTTATTTAGTAAACAATAAGTAACATTTTATTAAGTAACGCAGTAAGTTAGTAAGCATTTTTATTTATTTTTACTTAATAATATTTATTTAGTAAATACTATTGCTCTAATATATTTAAAATACTTTACAGAATACATCATAATAATTGGCAATCACAAAATCTAAAAACACACTTTAAAAAAATTTTAACAAACACAATACAAACAAGATTAAACCTTGGCAATTTTCAGTCAGACGAAATCCCATAAAACTTAAACGAAAATATACAAAACATAAACAATAAGGATAGCTAGTAAAACATTCTTTTTCAGACGATGTAAGAAAACCTAGAATCGATTATCAATTTCTGCATTTGGTACAGAGCAAACTTACTTATCTTTTAATGAAATATACCCCCAGAAAGGATTAGAAAAAAAAGTTTAGAAATTCTCTCGTTTCTCTTTTAGATAGCTAGAAGAGCATACTACATTCTTCTATCTGTCCATTAAGGTACGGGGTCATCACTCTAGGATCGCAAATCACTGGTCTTCAACAATTCGCGAGTTCTAAAAGAGAACTGAAGTCATTTGTACAGACAACCAACTATTGGCTTGAGTAGAGATGGCCATGTGAGAGCTTACATGCATAAGACGGATTTTTTCGCCAAACTTACTGCTTTGTTCTTTCTTATTTCTTTACGTTTAGCTTTCTTTTCTTTCTTCATTTTATTGACTCATCTTTACTAAGTATTCGTCTTTTAACATCAACTCAGATTTCTTCGAATACATAAAAACGAGATTACATACTTCTTTTTTTTTAAATTGAAAAGATATGTTTATAATATTCCTTTATAGTGTTTCTGGTCTTTGGTGCGTATTGAAGCTTAAATATAAGGTTGTTAAACAAAGCTCTGCAACACTTGCAAAAATTTCAACATCATGAAATTTCATTTTGTATTGTTGTTTGGTGTTCTTCGTTCGAACTCTCATCAATAAGCTCTAAATGACTTTGGATAAAGCTGAACTTCTGGTTTTGATTCGCTATTGCCATAAAAGAGATTTTTCAGCAAGGGATTTTGCAAGGGTGTTGTAGAACTTTTTTTAACAACCTGATATCATTATTTGTGTATGGTATGGATAAAAAAACGATACTTGAAGTGCCATTAACCTAGTTATATAAAAGTTTATATCAATATAAATTTTTAGAGTAGAAAATATTAGAAAAAAGTCTTCTCTTTTGCAAAATGGTTTTAAGGATGTTTGAAATTACAAAATCTTCTTAAATATCGGGTGCTGTGAATACTTTTACCTCATTTCTCTGTATAAGGCATGTGAACACATCTGAATAAATTGTAATGGTTGAAAATAAATGCTATGCCCACACACGCAATGAACCATGACCAAGCACCTGGCTACCACATTTTAATTGCTCTTTTTCTTAACAACAATGTTAGGAATGCCACGTGCGTTTTACTCCGGTTAGACGACAAGCACACTGTCTGAGCTGGTCTCTCTTTCGCAAAAAATCTACACTACAACTAACGAGAGGGCTTAATTTATTTTTTTCTTTTTAATTGACTATTTGATAATTTGCAACTATTTTCATGCCATTTCTGTAAAGCAATATAAAATTTTAAAAAATATTCAAGAAAAAAAAATTTAAAAAATAAATGCCTCTCATTCTTTTTTAATAGCTTGATTTACGTGAAGTTGTGCTTACAAAGAAGCATAATATATTTAAAATTTCAGATCGATATACAATGAAGTAAGTTGGTCTGAAATTCTTCCTACCAAAGTGCTAATACTCATAGATTTTAAATTGTAAAAAATTATATAAGAATTTAAAGTTGCTTCATATTACAAAATTTATTTAAATGCGTCGCCAATTACTTCTGAAGTGTATATTTCGTAAGAGGTTATTTTAAGTTAATCATTTCTGCAACTTAATTGATCCTTTTTTACTAATTACTTAACTTTACATTAATATTTTACTAATTACTTAATTAATAATTTTAACTTTGCACCTGAAATATTGATTACATCATAGTAATAAGCAAAAATCCAATTATTAGGTTAAAAGTTAATCAAGGGGAAAAAAGAATTTGGTAATTTTTCAAGGAACAGTTTTTTTTTTTTACCTAATCAGTAGGCAGTTACAAAAGCAAAGTACTTATTTTAAAAATAATTAACTTGACTGCTTTTAATCAGATGAGTAAATTTGTAAAAAATCCTTTTCCTTTTAATCTTTAAAAGCAGACTTCTGTAAATATTGAAATAACGAAAAAAAAAAAGCAATTTAAAGCAACAACTGCATTTATTTTTAACAATGATAATTGTTTGATAAAAAATACCTATTTTATATTCTGCTGCTTGCTTAATGAAGTTTTGGAATAATACTTAGAAAATTTAAATGTTTTAAACAAGGCAATAAATTTTTTAAACTTTGCTTACTCTTCGACTAATATGCTCTTTTAAGGCTGTTAATACTTATTAATTCATCGAAACAGAATTCGAATGCAGTTTTTATGCTTAAACAATTTATTTTACATGTGTCCATTAAAGTACAACTATAAAACTTCTAGGATTATATTTCCATTACATGAAATGGATTCAGAAACTAAACTAAAAGAACGATTTAGTTATTTCCTCTTCTTGAAAAAAATAAAAAAATAAACTTGGAATTTAAGTCACACCAGTAGAAAGTAAATGCTTCAAAACAATATACTGTATGTAAGAGACATGCGAAAGCAGACCCTATATAACACTTGTTATTTAATGACCCCTGAAAGAAAATAAAGAGTTGCTGTGAGTCATATAAAGAAGACACTTTTACCGTTGATTGTTTCGCTAAATTTAACTTTATTGTTGACGCATTTTTGTTGAAGGCGTTTCTTCAACATTGTTCACTATCCTTTCAAAAGTTTCTTTTTCTTTCATACTATTTTGTTTATTTTGTGAAAACACTCGACTTCGAACTTTTAGGACGATTGTGAAGATTGTGACACTCATGAAGTCTAAACAGTCCAACTAGTTCAATTGAATCAACACCATCATCATGTTTCAATGAGTTTGAGTTCAAAAACCCTTTATATTGAAAATTTATTTTTTCATAAGATCTGTGTGTTTTAAAATAAAAAGTGTTATAGTGTTATAATCATAAAAATTATAGAAATAACTATTATTTTATGATGGATTGTTTTATTTAACTTTAGTTATCAAAATTTAAATCTATGTTATTATGTAACTTATCAATCGACCTCTAGTCTGTAAATAAAATGTTTGATTAATTTTATATATTCTTTATTTAAATCTGGTAAAGTACCCTTCCAGGAAAAAAGTAGTTTCAAAATCAAGTTATGCAAAACTAAACTGAAAGTAAAAAAAAATATAAATAATATTAGTTAACAATAACAGTTTTGGAATTGAGCCCTTACTAATTAAAGCATGCGTTTGGGTACACAAAGAAACCCATAAAATGTTTTAAATATTGAGGTGTCTTTCTAAAATTTCTAAATGTGAGTTAAGTGTTTACGGATGTTTATATATAAGTTTGAAATTATAGCTCATTTCTATAAGAATATTTTTATTTAGAAATGCAGTTCGTTTCCAACTTAATATGCCACATACTTTGGTGTACTTAGGATACGTTTACAAGCTTTAAAATATAAAATGTCACTAAAAACATAAATTTAAGAATTTAAACATTAAAAATAAATATATATTTTAAATGGTTTGCTATACATATATTATATTTGCAATTTTTAAAAATATTTAAATGTTCATTTCTTTTAATTTAATTCTATTTTAAATATTACTAATTTTTTTTGATAGATTGGGATTTGATTATTTTTGATTTGGGTTATCTTATTTATAGTTATTTAGCATGTTTGGCATTTCAGCTCGCTATTTAAATTACTTCATTCCATATTTATGCAAAAAAATATATTCATTTTTCTACTTAAAATCCATAAATATGACCATATTTAGTAGATTGCATGGTTAAACGCTAGGGGTAAATTTCATATCTAACCATCCATAAGTAATGCAACTGCCTTTATTATAAAACTCATTATATGAGAAACCTAATCAACTTATATGTATGTATCATCGCTGCCATATTACTCTCAATTCTAGTCACATAATACCGTCATAATCACGTAGTCACTCTTTTCAGCGATTTACCCAAAATAAAAAAGACCAGTAATAAAACTATCAAGACTAAAACGTGTAACTCCGATTTTCATTCACAAATTGCCTATCATTTTCGAGCAAGATGAAATTACCTTTTATTGCCAAGTAACACGCGGTTGTTAGACAGAAAATAATAAAAGAATTGTAAAGGAAGAAATAAGGAAGGTAGAGCGATTCTTTATGTATTTTCAAGCAGCAGCTGCAAGTTACCCTTCCTTAAACTTTTTTCTCCAAATCCGAATATTAATAACCTTGTATGGCTTGCTTGAAATAAATGATTATAGCAAAAGTGAAAGAAACAACTATTGAATACATGAGACATTTCCGCCGACGGGGTGGACTGAAAGCAACTACTTTATCCAACGATATCATCGATCATCGTCAATAATACAACGCCTTCCTTGTACTACTAAGTTTATTTAATTCTTCAGAGATGACACAAGAGGACAAAAACCTCAGAGAATTGATAAAAAAAAAATGAAAAGTATATATTGACTAAGAAGAAGATGAAAAAAAAAAGACACGAAATATTTCTCTATCATAAATAAGAACATAAAATGATCTCTAATACTTTATGATAGATTTGAATTATCGCTTAAGTCATTGCATTAAATGTATGTTAATGCAATCTATTACTTTCAGTTCAAAGCGCGCTATAATTTATTTCAATGTAATAGGTTTGAACAGAAATTCGTCAGATAATTTTTGAAATTATATTTGCGAAACGCAAATGTTTTATTTTAATTTGATTTGCTGTGCAAAATTAATAATTAAGAATCCATCGAAATTAGTGTTCATACGTGTATCGATGCATTTAGTGTTGAAATAAAATATAGTTTGTTCTATAATATATTTCCTTGAATTAGGTTTGTAGAAAAATTCGTCAGATAATTTCTGCAATAATATCGACAAACAGTAAAAAAAAATAAAAAAATTATAGGATTTGCTGGGCTTTCCTAAAGATGCCTTGTGTTCGGTGTACGTTTTAAGACGATTTATACGCTTTAAGATTGTCACGCAGTTCATCAAAAGACAGTTCTGTTTACTAAAAAACAATAAAGCAATATTTTATGATGCATAAAGCATTTTAAATGCAAAGTCCTTGTTGTTGCCAAGATGTTTTACGTAGCTAATTATTTAACTCCTTCGACATAGCACGAGAGGACGAAAAACCTCAGAGAACTGATAAAAGGAATGAAAAGTATATATTGACTAATAAAAATATCAACAAAAAAAAGATTCGAAATATTTTTCTATCATAAATAAGAACATAAAACGTTCTTCGCTGCGCATGAAATTGTTAACATTTTATGTTAGATTTGAATTATAGCTGAAGTTATTGCAATCGATTACAGTCAATTTAAGCTGTAAAAATTTTCTTTCTAAAATTACGGTAAAACAAACCGGCAGCAGTCTGTCCATAAAATTAATCGTAAAGTTTACAGTGAGGAACATTTCTCGACTTTTCTTGTTTTAAAATTGTTTATTTTTACCATGGCTTTGTAACAGTGAATGTAATGCTATGTTAAACTTCTCGATAGATAATGAATATATTGGAGTTAGAATGTAGTTGAGTTTTGTTTTGTCAAATAAACCGGAGAATGCGGCTGATTTAGCTTATCTAGTGGTGCTATCTATCATGAAGAATAGAAAATACCAGATTTTTTGTGTTTAGAAGCTGTTTGGGCTGTCTCTATGCGTGAATGAGAGTTTCGTATTTCAATAATCCATGGGTTGTGGTGTCAACGCTGGGTCACGAACTTCTGTTCAGTCATGAGAGGGATTGATTTGCCATCTCGGCTATGGTATATACCCGGTTCTAAGGAACTGCTTTGCTTCCTTCGGTGTGATACGCTGACATTCATTCAATGTAATTGGTTTGAACAGAAATTCGTTCAATAATTTTTAAGTGATATCTGCGAGCTAAAATAATATGTACGTTTTTTTTTCTAGTTTTCTGTGCTATGCTAAGAAATCATAGTAATCAGTGTTCATAGCTGTAACGAACTATTAAGTTATGAAAGAAAATATAGGTTGCGCTATAATTTATATCATTGTAATAGGTTTGTGCTAAAACTATCGCGATATTTTCTACATTAATATCGGCAGACAGTAAAAAATTTATTTTTAAATGATCTTTTGGGTTTTATCTTAAAATATCTTGTATTTAGAGTTCATGTTTTTTTAAAAGAGTTACGCAGTTCGTCAATAGACGGTTCTGATCACTACGAGACAATAAATCAATATTTTATAATGCACAGAGCATTTAAAATACAAATTTCATGCTGTTGCTAATACATTTTTTACAGTTTTTGTATTTTAGTTATGTCATCTACTAACAAACTGTATTACTAATCTTTGAAATTTAAACTAAATATTTGGTTTCATAAGCAGGGTGCAACAAACAGTATAGCTCCATTCTATGTCCTTTTTTTATTGATTCTTTTTACTTTCTGTCATTTTTGGACATCAGGTGCATTATTGACTATTCTTGCATTATTTCAGACAGAATATACTTAATAAACATGAAATTTTTACTTAGTGAGTATAACTTTTGATTAGGTTGAATAAAGTGTGATTTATGGGATCAATTGTAACTTGTTTTATAAGTATCTTTACTTTGGATTCTGGTCCCTTTGTAATTAACAGAATAGAAACAATAATGATGTTTTTCAAAGTAATTCTATAACTAAATAAACAAAATCTTACAAACTTTGCTAGTCAGACTATTAAGTATGTTAAGAGCAAATGTTTTAATATTTTAATATGCTGAAAGCATTCATTAAACATATTACAGAAAAAAAGAGAAAAAAAAACACTGATGCAAATTTAATCAAACTAGACGAGAAATATATTTTAAGTGATATAATTTAAGTTTACATCAAAACAATTTTGAAAATTACGTATTCGCCACGTGTAGACTTTAATTAAAAATTGCATAATTACATAAAATGGAGGTATATTTTTTTTAAAGTAAAAGTGTTTAAACAATATATATAATTACGTAAATAAATGAGCATTCTTATTATAAATTTAATTTCTTAATTGTTTTGAAACATTTTCTATTCACAAAATAAAAAACTTTCAGAGCATTTGCATTTATGTTTGCAGTTTTTTTAAAATGAAATTTTTATATTATAAAATAATCCTGCAGAATTAAATAAATATTAATGAATTAGTTTTTTATATACATTAAAACACCATACGTTATCTGTAAAATAACAGTTTTAAATTTTAAATTGCATTAAATATATATATATATATATATATATATATATATATATATATATATATATATATAGATAAAAAATTGCCCTTTAACATTTAACACAAAAATAAAATGAGTTTTGATGAAATAATAAATGAATATTTTATTCTTAAAATATGTTTACAGGTTCAAATTCATAAAACCAGGTTTCGATGTAAAGAAAAAGTTTATCTTTATTTACTTAGAATAAGTAACTTATATACGTAAGGTAAATTAAATCAAATCAAAAATTAAATTTTTGACAAAAAAATCTCCTTTCTCTGGGGAAAACAAATTGTAGTTAGATTCAATTGTATATATTTTGATTCATACGTTTTAAATAATAACCACATTGATTTGATGCTTATCACTATTATTATACTTATCAATTATACTCAGAAAGTGATTTATTATTAAAATTTAAAAAACGTTTAAAAGCTGCATTGCTTCATTATTTGAGAAATAATTTATTTGTTTCCTTAATTAAGTGAAAATTCGTTTTATGCGAAATAATTTTAATTGTATGATTTCATTCTTAATTTCTTAATCTGAAAACCAAATCAATAACTTCTATATGTATTATCTCTCTCTCTGTTTTTTTATATATATATATATATATATATATATATATATATATATATATATATATATATATATATATCCTCACACTAGTGTATGGATATATTTTACTTTGGCTACATTAAAACAATATTAGAAAGCACTTTTTTGTGTATATAATCAGTTGAGCTGATGACGAGATAATATATTTTTCCTTATTTTGTTTTCCAGCTTTTTATTTATTTATTTTTTTTGAATTTTTAAATTTTTAAAAAAACATTTTATTTTTAACTTTACTTCTTCTCTTTAAAAAATATATAATTTATATATTTGTCTTGTTTTTATTTCAACGTGTTTTCTTTCTGTTTTAAATGAAGCCTCTTAATATTCTAAGTAAGAGTTTTTTTTTTTTTTTACATATATTTTAGTCTGATTTGAAAGCTGTCGCATGCTTTAAAAAATAATGTGTTCTTTGACCGGGAATAATCTGATATCAATAAGGTATTTAAACTTCCACCCGTTCTATATTAATTGTGTATAAAAGTGACGCATGATAATAGCACAAAAATGTTTTTTTTTCTTAAAAATTATTAATGATTTTCAGGTCAATAGAACAAACTGCAAGTTAGATTTTTAAGTTGGATTTTTAAGTTCAATTTAGTTAAGTTAGTTGGATTTTTAAAGTTGTTAGAGTTTGACTGTTTAAAAACAGTTAAACTCAAATTTATTATAATATTTTGAAAAGAAAAATAATATGATTTTTTAGAAGAGAAAAAATAGGTATTAATGCAAGTGTTAAGTCCAATAGTAATACCTTAATATGTACAAAAACTCTTATATAAAAATATTTTTTCTTCAATTTAGTTTCAAACAGTTTATTTTGTATATTTGCATATTTCTTATTAGTCTTTGATAAAAATTTATAATATATAGATACCTTTTTTATATTACATATGTTTTACGCAATAGTTCTCAATAGTTTAATTTATAAGGTTGGGTTTTTCTTGCATAAATTTAAGAAAGTAATCCTATATAAGTTTTATAAGTTTATATTCTATGTAAGTAATTCTATATAAGCTTTGAGTAATACATCCAAAGTTTTAATGCAGTTTATGCGGATCCGGCCAATTTATACCGCATATTCGACATTTTATTCATCTTATTTCATTTGTTTGCAAAGCAGGATTTCAAAATATCCACCCTAAAATTTGAATATTCGTATTTTTTTAAATCAATAATGAATTTTTAAATCTATAAAACTATTTAGGCAAGTTATGTTATTGAAATAAGTTTAAAATAAATGATACGTTGTAATTTATCATATATATTTGAAAAATAACTAAAATTGATTTTCTTCTGCAGAAAGAGAATAAAAAGTGTTATATTACATGCTCAACGTTTTTTAGCAATAAAATTAACTTTCTTCTTGGGAAAAATAATTAGAAAATAAAAAAAAGACAAGCCTTTTTCTTTTACTTTTAATTTGCAATGGTTTATTTTGTAGTTATATTTATTTTCAGAAAAAACTTTTTCTCTATAAATTAATCATATGTATTTTACAGTGTTGTGCTCAAATTATCATGTATTTCTACATTTTTTCGTGTGTGTATATATAATTTATCAAATATATTTGAAAAATAACTTAAACTGATTTTCTTCTGTAAAAATAAAAGTTATTATATTACCTGCTAAACGTTTTTTAACAATAAAATTAACTACCTTCTTAAGAAAAATAACAAGAAAATAAAAAAAAAAGACATGCCTTTTCTTACATTTAATTTGCAATGGTCTATTTTGTAGTTATATTTATTTTCAGAAGAAACTTTTCCTCTATCAATAAATCATATGTATTCTACTGTGTTGTGCTCAAATTGTCATATATTTTCTACATTTTTTGTGTGTGTGTTTATCCGACAATATAATAGAAAGAAGAAGGGAAGGCGTAGATGAAGTGACCATCGTAGGTCATTAGTCTCTTTGGTCAAGATCCAAGAAGGCGGATTGGACTGCCCCACCAAATATCGTTGAAGCACTTGGGCGTCAGTCTGTCTTCTGCACACAAATACACATCTTTTGAACTGATTTCATTGGTTATTCTTGCCATAGAGTTATTTTTCTTCCGTATTTTCATGTTGATGTATATACATTATCTATTTGCACTTTGACTTCGTAATTATCATAACATTTCATGAGTGAGATATATGATATTTCCTGAATTGGTATTTTATTGAATGCATTTGTTATGCATTTTCTTTTGATATAACAATTTTGAAGAATTAATTGAAGAAAAAAAAGAACTGTAAGTTAATTTAAAATGTTTATCATAACTTTTCTAAAAAAAAAACATGACCTAGAATTGTGATAATTAGTTAAAATTTAGGCAATTGTGAATTTTCTAAAAAAAAAAACTATTTAAAAATTGAATGTTTTTTTTTAAAGAAATATTTTACTAAAATCTCTAAAGTTACAGTTGTGTTAGTATTATTTTACAGATTAAAGAATTTTTAAAACAGAAAATGACAAAGAAACTGTAAACTGTAAAACAATAAATTGAGCAAATAAGCGTATTTTTAAATTCGCCAATGAAATAACTTTCAGTTAAGTGAAAAAATATATATATAATCACGCAGAATTCTGAGAACTATTTTAAATAGTTTCTGATGAAAATATTACCCATCAAAAATTGTGACTTATCACTTCTTTGCCATAACAACTTTATTTATATGATGAGAATATCAAAAAATATACTTCAGAGAATGATTACTATAATACAGCCTGAAGAGGAAGTCTAATTAAAAAGAAAACATCTTTTCCCTTAAATATTTTGTAATTATATATGTAATAGTACATCAATGTTTGTGAAAATAGCAACGCCATGCGAGAAATTTTCGAAATTAATGAAATTTAGTCAGCACATTTCTGATTATGGTAGAAGGACAAGATCAAATTTACAAGACAAAAAATGGAACGTCGAAAATTAGTATTTAGGGTGTTCACTGTACTGAACAATGAGTATCTTTACACGTCGCAGCATTGAATCATACATGTTCTGAATGTAATCATGGCAACTGATTGGTCTCAATTCCAAAGTTCAACGTTACTATGTGCCCCTCCAGATATAGGCGTGAGTCACCAACCGATGAAACCCAATCATGCCAAATGATTCACATATTTAATAAATAAGCAGGTCATAGAAGAAACGAAACCAGTCGTGCAATCGAAGAAGACTTTCGCTGTCGTAGAAATATGTGCACGAGCTTTGGCCAAGGTGCACGAGCATTAATCTGTCTAAACGCAATGCTCGGAATGCATCGACGAATGGAGGAAACTTCTATCTCGCAATTTGAACCGCCAATTTCACCCAAAATGCTCCCCACTCCGTGATAGCAGGCATTTGTGAGATATGACGCTGAATAAAACACTGAGAGAATAGGAGTTTTCTTCCGTTTAGGTCCTGCAGTGGACTCATCGTTTAGTCTTCGGTTCCCTGTACAATACCGAAGTCAAGCATCACTGGCTGCGGTCAGTGTGCTGGTAGGTTACCGCTTTGATCAGTCCACGAAGGGGTGTTGGTCCTCGTTAAACTGTTCTACCATGAAGTGCTCGACTTCGCGGTATAGAAGCGGATGGGCCATTCCCGAAGCAGATGATCAAAATTGTGATGACAAGTCTTCGGATCATCCTCAGGGATTTTTCCCAGACCGTCACCAATAGCCCCTTGTGCAGCTGAAGAGTGAAGTAAATAAACTACAACAACATCCACAGCCTTTTGTAATGTCGAACGTGTACTCTTCCCAATGTACTCCAGATTGTAGCGAGATTCTTAGGCGCAAAAACAATTTCTTCTTACAGGGTGTCATGCACTGTGTTGTTGAGCTCATTGAAGTCGGAGGCGTCTATGATACTGAGACAGAGGTATCCTGCGTAAAGGAATTCTTCGATGGAGTTCATGCTGCAGCAGACAGCGACGAGCCGTGAAGCTAGGCAACAAAACATTTGTAGTTGTGCTCCTACCTTGTGCAAACAAACGTGAAAATAAAGACGCTGTACAGCCCTTTACAATCATGCAGATGACGTATCTATCCTCCCGTATCATCCTGTGCTTTTCCTATGTTTTTGTGTGTCTTACCGCCAGGTTTTCTACTGTATATTTTTTCAAGTGTTTATTTATGCCAAACACGCATCGTTGCTGTGGCTAAACCAGCACATGGGATACGATTTCTCGATAAGAAAATCCACCCTTTGGCATACTGATGATATAAAGGCATATTGACCACTAATTAAACGTATACCGTAGACAGAAGAAGATTAACTGATTTCAACGTATTTTTGCAGTCCTGTATATACATAGAACTAACAGCTGATAAGAAGCCGGTTTTCGTTCCACGCAAGTGCAATCGCTTTATAATTTTCTTGTTTTACATGTCTTACCTCACTTTCCATTTCATGTAAGTTTGTTTCAATTTTGATAATTCCTTGATGACGTAGCAATTATCACAAACATGAGTGTATTTGTAAGACTATCTGAAATATACAATATGTAGAAATATCTACAGTATATTATCTGCAATGTATGAGCTGTTGTATCTGATCGTTATTCATGATCTGTTATAATATCTTTATTTTGTAATTAAATTGTTATTGTATTTTTTTCTCAAAACTAGCTCATTTTAAATGTTAAAATGTGTTCTGAAATGTATGCCTAAAAAAGGAAAAAAAAATCAATACCTTACAATTCTAACAAATAAAGTCACAGGTATCGTTTATAAAATTTAAGAAACAAATTATTGATGAACAGAGCATTTTTCAACTTAAAATATTTTCAAAAAACTCCGGCATCAGTCAATAAAATATTTCTCCCTAAAAATAAGTAAATATAATTATTTTGCAAACGTGGTAAATGGGGTTCGTATAGACATTGTTAGATTGTTGTTTAAAAAAAATAACAATACAATCCCTGAAGCTTATAAGTAACAAGGGAGGCGCTGAAAAGAATTTAAGGTACTAACAACTGGGACGAGAAAATTCGTAATGATAAGAAACAGGCTACTGGTGAAGGCAAAGAGGCTAGGAATGTGTAGTTTGAAAAAAAATAAAACTGCAAATGCAGAGGTAATTTTAACAACGATGAACAGATGGAAAAAAAAGAGCAGCGAAAACAAGTCAGACAGAAAAAAAAGTAATTTGTTAAGAGAATAAAACGTGGAAGAAAGAACGAATGCTTAAAGAAAAAGTGGAAAACAAAGTCAGGAATCAGTTTAAAAAATACCAAAAATTAGCTTTATTCTTATTTTACAAAAGATATGACATTAGATTTACTATTAAGGTTAATTCATAAATGGTGTTAGTGTTTTGGGGAAATAAATAAACTGAATATGTTCACACAAAATATTTTATTTATTTACTTATTAAAATATAGAAATTAATAAAAATGATTCTTGTATAAAATTTTTAAGACAATTGATCCTTTTAAGACTCTTACGTCTAAAATTATAATACACTTTGAATTTTTCCCAAGAATTTAAATATCTTTTTGACAGAGTGAAATATAATATTAAAATGAAGATATATTTGAGAGATATGAATTAAATTTGAGTAAAAGAAAATAAAGGCAGTCACCTAAATGAACATTAGTCAATCGTAATTTTTTTTAAAAAAACTAATAAAATTTTTTATTATCTAATTTTTTTAAAATTAGAGGACTTTGATGAGTTTACAAGAAAAATTAATTCACTTTAAAACAATTCTCTAAAAAAATTAAAATATTAACAGGCAAACTAATATAAAAATGCTCCATATAAAATTTAGAAAGAAAATGGAAATTAAAAGCAACGTGTTGTAAATTAACGCATAAGAACATAAAAAGTTTTTATATTTTATTTTGGCATTTTAAGTTAAGTAACGTGGCTGAAAATTTTAAAAATGTAAAACTTTTTTTCTGAAGTTATAATATTTCAGTTTATTTTTATTTATGATGTAAGCAACATACTTAAACATAGTGTTTTTAACAAGACTGGCGATTTCCAAAAATCTATAACAAAAATATAGTTAAATAACTGATGTTGCAGCAAACTCATTTTACAAGGAATAAATATTTACTTCTAGAAATTCTAGTTTTAATTAAAAAAATCGACAGATAACACTGGTTAGAGTAGACATGCAAATAAAAAAAAATACACCAAAGTTTTCGAAATCTCTGATGTATTGATTTCAATTACTATAATTTGGACCATATGCAACCACTTGTTCTAATGTGTTATATTATGCGCTTTATTTTCACTACTAAATTATAAGCATATACAACACCAGCTGCGCTAGCAAAAATTTAAACAAAAAATGTAAAGGAAAAATTCATACCATTATTTAAATTGAGAACCGACGCTTCAATTTAGGCCCTACTACTAACTCTTACTCCTAATTCCTAATCAAGCTACTAATAAAAGCTTAGGCCCTCTAATCAAGCGACTAATAAAAGCTTACAGTTATGCACAGATTTATTTTTTAACACTAAATGTCTAAAAAAAATTAAATAGTACATTTTAGTTAGTCAAGATCAGCTTACATAATCGCAAGCAAGTTATTACTTGTGCAATTAAAAATTGGAATTGTTTAAGTATGGATGATTATGTTTTTATCGAATATAAATAGCTGTAAATCTCAATATAGTTTTGTTTGCTTATATTTTATTATCACTCTTTATTTACGTCTTATTCTTCTCTTCATAAGCATCATTTAACATTCATTTTTTTAAAATTTTATAAGCAAGAGAAAAAAATCTCTTGTGGAATGTCAAACAATTTATTTGTAGAATGTTAAAAATAATAAAATTTAATTTTGAAATACGGGTATTATACAGAATGCCTTGTAATTGCATGCAATGCTTTTCGTATTATACACAAATTTTGAAATATGAGAATTATTCTAAAAATTTGCCTAGGTATAGAATAGAATGCCTAGGCATTCTAAAGAATTCAGGAGTACAATGACAGTGATACGTACATTAAACGTTGTGAACATTTTAAAGAAAACACTTTTAAGAAAAACTTCCAAGAAATATTTATTATAGAAATATATGCACGTGTATTATTAATGCAAAAATTAATATAATTATGAGAATATTAAATAGTTCGTAATTTATACTTTGATCTTAGCGCATGAAGGGATTTAGGGTTACTCATTAATATATTTGAGACATAATACTAGCTTAAGTAATGTCAACACCTAACACTAATTCGTATGGTTTGGAAAAACCATAATTTCTATAATTGATAAGCTTTATAATTTATAAAACATTTATAAATATTTATTATGCGAAAAAAACATTACCATAGTAGAACATAAATATTTCTTTCACATCTGAGATGTTGTAATATCAAAGATTACACTACTTTTCCTTTCTAACACAATATAATTTCTATTTCTTTATACGTTTTCAAAATTTAATTATTTTTTTTAGGAAATAATTCAATTTCTGATTATAATTATTTTAAAAATTTTTTTATTATAATAATAATTGAGTTTTATTTAGATGCATGTATATTGTGCCCAATTCTTGAAAAATTTGTACAATTACAATTCCGTGATTGCATTTCATAATAAAAAATCGTGAATTCCTACTATTCCATTTCCATTCTTAAAATTAGAAATCTATTCTAAAATGCAGGCTTTAAAATGCATTTTTACATTACAATAAAGTAATGTTTTATAATGTATGATAAAGTTTTGGTAATTTTTTCATGCTATTTTAGACCATGACATAAAAACCATTTATTCGGTTTTCTGTTTTGTGCTTGTTTCTAAATGGGTGGTAATAAGAACTATAATTTTGAAAACTAGAACTTCCGGTAAACCGTTAAGATATGATCAAAACAATTACCTAATGAATGGTTTGAATACAGTATATTTTAATTTTATTACCGGAATTATGGTATTTTTTAGCATTGCCATTTTATAAGGTAATTTTACTAGATGTTTTTTCTCCGCGTAGCAAGTAAAACACAACTATTGTCAAGTTTTAAAATGTAATAACATATTGCAAAAGAGTTCATTCCTATAAAATACTTACAATTTCTTACGAAAGTCTGCAAAACTGTTGAATCTATCTACAAAAAGAAAATAAATCACCCAAAAAATAAAACAAGTTAATCTTAAATAGGATGCGAAATAAACATCTTGTCAAAGCTAAGGAAATATTCTAAAACAAAGAATAAGTTAGAGAAGAGTGTCTCACTAGTACTTAGATTTATCACTTACTCGGAGAAGGATAAAAATACACTTCTCTTAGTGGTATAGTCATAAATCAAAACTTTCCCAAGTACCATGCATATCCAAAAAACTAGAAGAGGTCGTCTTCTTGCCATAACTGTAAACGGCTTTCGCATTTGCGGATAAATGTATACGGATAAAGAAGATTTTTCAAAGCCGATATCCTCTTCTTTTGAAAATATGTTATGTAATAGAGAACATAACCCGGTTGTATCCTACATAAATCCATTTGATAGCGTGGAACATGAAAATTATGCTGGAAATGCATAGGTAGTGGTAAAATTTCCCATCTTTAGACTTCCCCATAAACAAAGGCGCGAAACTCTGAGGGTGTGAAAAAGTAACTCAGATATTTCCTTTTTTTTTTGTATCTTTGAGGTGTAAAGTATTTCAAGAATTTCGAGTAAAAGAGCGTTTCAGCTATGTATGAGATAAAAAGAATACCCCGTTTTCTATTGAAAATCGGAATCGTAAGACTTTGTGGTTTCAGAAATCTGGTTTAAAAAAGATAATGCGCGTTTTTGCTGTTATCAGTTTTACATCAAATGTGATGCAAATAAAGAGAATAAATTTTAGATGGTTATGGAATGCTTTTCAGGATTATTCAGACGATCTAATACTTTATTTTATTTGCAATTTTAATTCAAATATTTTTTCTAATTATGTCAAAGTAAAATAATAATTGAAGATGATTGATTTTAAAATGAAATAAAGATAAATCGCATAATTCTGTATATATATATATATATATATATATATATATATATATATATATATATATATATATATATATATATATATATATATATATATATATATATAGGATGTCCGCCTATTTTAGTTGAACTCTTGACAATAACTAATAGAAACATAAAATTAAAACATTTTAGGAAAATAATAGTGCAAGTTTAAAGTCACCGTTAAACTGCATCATAAGTTAAACTGCATTTTTTAGCTTATTATTACACTGATTAATATTAGAATTAATAATAATTGATTTTACAATTTGATCCTTTCACAAAATTCCGTATGAAATGTAAATCTGTTAGCAATATTTTCAACCATTATAGAATAATTTCTTAAACGTTTAAAATATTTCTCTATTTTTCCAGATATACTTTTTTAAATCTCCGAAAGTATATAACATGTACGGTTCACTGTCAATCAGAATTTAATTTATACATTCTTATATTTTAAAAATATTTTAAAACTCAATAAATGCAACTAAAATTGTGTTAAACATCTTGTGTTCAATGAGTTTTTTATTTAAATTTTATCGATACATATATATTCATATTCTTTAAAGACAGATTTTACCGTAAAACGTAATTCATATGTATTTTACAATTTGTTCCAAAACTATTGCCTCTACAATAATAACTTAATTCGCTCCAAAACTCTTTAAGTTTTTACCATTAGGATTTAAAAGTTCGTTATTAATAGCTTATATGTGTATAAAAAGCTAGTAGTAATTATGCTTTTAATTTAAATCTTAAAAACAAATAATATATCTCCACCCATCATTGTATTTTTTTGTTATCATAGTTAACCATTAAGGTTTAAAAGTTCGTTATTACATAGCTGATATGTTTATACTTACTTAACTAAATACAATACATAACTTACAATACTTAACTGAAAGCCAGAATTTTGATCATGTGTTATACATTTAAATAAAAAAAATCAATTTATCCATATACATATGAAAATACATATATTCATCAAAACTTTTCTTCAATGAAAAAAAAAAATAGCAAAAAACTATCACCAATCCGAACTAAAATTTATTTTCAGCTGCATTTTATATGTGCATAATTTAATACATATTGTCGATTTTTAAACTAATATTTTGTAATTTAATTTCCGGAGACGAAAGTCTTTTGAAAATATTTATTCTTTAAAGTATTTATTTACGTTCTCGATTGCAAAACTCAAATGTTAAAATAATTGAAAAAAAAAGATACTTTCTCTTTATTTAATATAAATTTCATTATTAAAATATAAATACAATTTATAATAATCATATTACTACTGGTATTATGGAATAATAAGTAACCATCGTTGTAGTTTTTTAATAAATAATTATAAAACGAGAGTCTAATAGTATTGTTACATAATTTATTTTTAAACATCAGAACTTTCAATAAAATTTAAATTTTTAATAACAAATAGTATATATATATATACTGCTTTTTTTAATGAATTATTACTTTGATTAGTATTATAATTAATAATAATTAATAATAAAAATAGATGAAATGCTTGTTTAAAAAAACACACACAAGCACCAAAATGTAGTTTCAGCTTAAAACACGAGCGTTAAAAAATGGACATATCAGAAAATGGAATTTAAAAAAAATAAACATTACTAAAAAAGCATGTTCATGAACGTTTACACTGCACAAATTGTGTCTTCTCAATGTTAAAGTGTGAACCCAACTTTTTAACACCAAAATAAATCTCTTTGGAAAGTGAAATTCGGTAACCAATGTAAATAAGCAAATTATGTCATCCTTTAATTCTTTAAAAATCAGCAATATTCATAAATTTATTTGGAATCATCCTATAATTCTTTTAAAATCAGCAATAGTCATAAATTTATTTGGATTCATCTTTTAATTCTTTAAAAATTAGCAATAGTCATTAATTTATTTGGATTCATATCAGCAATAGTCGTAAATGGAATTAAATGTTTTGTCCTTTATCTTATATGGCTGTGATAACTTTTTTAAACTCTCATTTTAAGATATATCCATTTTTAAGTCCTCATTTTGAGCTGTGTCCATTTTTTTACAGCAAGAAATATTCTAGTTATGTTCTTTTTATTCAGCACGCATTTTAAACTATGACCAAAATAAAAAGCTCACTGAGGAATTCTCATTCTTTACATTCGACTATCTTTCTTTCCGCATTATTGCATTGCGATGGTCAACTGATTGTAAGATTGATGACAAAGAGATTTATTGACAATAGAATGATCAGAGTTGACTCCAGAAAGGCAAGGGAGAAAAATCGATTCTCCCAGAACAATACTTAAAATATTGTAGTTATATATATACAATAATCTAATTACAGATTCTGAGTTTCAGGTTCTTCTTTTCACTTAGAGGGGAATTATTGAAATGCCTGTTTAAATTTTTTAAATTAATATTACATTCAGAAAAAAAAATATAGTAAATTATTCTTTATTGTTGTGTTCCTTTTTTTAAATACTTTTCGAGATGTCTTTTTTTTAAACAAGCAATTCAAACTATATTCTTTTTCTTAAGCACATATTTTATGCTATGTCCAAAATAAAATGATCACCAACGAACTCTTACATTTTACAACCAACTGTCTTTCTTTCCACATTATTGCATTGTGATGGTCAACTGATTCTATGATTGATGACAAAGCGATTTATTGACAATAGAAAAGCAGCGGAGAAAGGTAGATTCTTCTAAGACAGAGCTTGAAATGTTGTAGTTATGTTTATATATATATATATATATATATATATATATATATATATATATATATATATATATATATATATATATTTATATACACTGGGATTATATACACTTTCGATAAAGATATTATTTTAAGAGATATCATAAAACCTTGTTCGATTATAAAATAGATGATTTCTAATATATATCAGTACATCAGTAAATGAAATATCATAAATGTCCAGAACAAAATTAAATGTCATTTATATCAAAATAACAGTCCAGACCTTATTTAAACATTGTTGAAGTTGTCCATGTTTTGATAAAATGTTAAATAATACATTAAATAAAAACAAAATAATAGATATAACTACTCATATTTTATCATTAAAAATTATGAAAAAGTAAACTTAGAGTCTAATTTTTTTCTGGCTTATAAAATAATAACAGCGATAAAAATGAGTTGTTATTCTTTTAATAAAATATATAAGTATATAAAATTGCTTTCAAATGGGCTCTAATTTTACCAGTCGGAGAAAAAAATTCTATTAAAATTATGGTATTGTGTGCTAAAGATATGCGGAGAAAAATACATAATCCTAGTAATAAATCCAAAATATATGGTGATTAAATCATGCATTTTGTCATTTTGCTGTTCATATGGAATCGGTTTGCTGGAAATTTTGTTTTTTAAATTATAATGCTTATTACCGCATCTTTAGGAAAAATACGGAACTTAAAAGTAAATTTAACCGAATAAATGCTTTTAAGCCATGCTGTAAGGTATCGTGTAAAAGATTAGCAAACTTTACCACATTTAACAAATTTTAATACATAGTAAAAAACAATGTTTTCGTGATAATTTTATCAAAATTTCCATAGTGATTCAGTAAAACTTAAAGAGAAATTTGATATTCTCATAAAGCAAAAAGCACGGTAATTTTACCATATTCTGGTAATTGTGACCATACTCAGTGTAGCATTCTTAGAACATATTTCAAAAAATTATATTAGCCAAAAAAAAAAAAAAAAAAAAAAAAATTACAAATATTGTTTCTACTTATTTAAAATTACAATGTCTTTATGAAAGATATTTATTTTCCGATATCAAATTATTATTTTCTTTAAAAACTTAATGCTTGTTTTACAAAATATCTATTTTAATTATAACATATAATTTTTTTTTTCTGTAAACTCTTCTGTAAAATTTCCGTAAATTTTGTAAAATATTTTCGTTTTTGTATATCTTATTGCATTTCATTTCATTGCATGCTGATATGCATAGATTTGTGTATATTTAATGCATTAGGTATGTGCATTGTAAGTTTGACCTTCATGATCAACGTGTCGAGAAGCGTTTAAAATTCATTTGCTTTTCAGCGAAAGATCTAGTGGTAAATATTTGCTTTCTTATGCGTTTTAAAAAGTATCTAAGTTAGTTATAAATAATTCATAATTACTTTGTTGACTAATCCATAGCACTGCATTCTCTCTCAAAGACATTGCTTGCATAAACTTTGTTTAAATATCTAACTTCGATAAACTTTGGGTTATTATCTGAAATACATTCAGGCTATTGTCTTTAAACTATTATTTTGCTTGTTTATCTTCAAACTGATAGAACTTATTTTAACTTGAATAATATTTTTTTTTTCTTTAGTTGCTTTAAATCATCGAAAAGAATGAAGTTTAAAAATGTTTCTTTAGGTTACAGATTCTATAATATGAAAAGATTTTGTTCGCACTAAGTAAGATGTTTCAGGAAATAAAAGTTACTTGATTTTGTAACTTGATTACTGTGAATTTGAAAAAGAAAATATGTATAAAGTAAAAACAACTTACGAAATAACGAAATTTTAGTTATTGTTTTACATTTTCCTTAAATATAAATAATAACAGAAAATACTAAAAATCAATTTATGGTGTATTTTATCTCACATAGGAAAATTATATTAAAAACTGTTTTAAAGATTGAATGAAAAAGTTTGCTTTACTTAAAATTTTTAATATTTCATCAAAAAAAAAAATTAATTCCAACAAAAGGACATTTGATCGTATTTTGTAGACTTGAAATGCTGAAACAGCATAAATTATTTAATATATTATATATATATATATATATATATATATATATATATATATATATATATATATATATATATATATATATATATATATATATATATATATATGACATTTCACTGAAACTTTTTCGAGACAGACGTTTTTCTGAACAAAAATTAAAAGTTAATAATTTCTCGTAGGAATACATTACAATTACCAAAACAAAAAAAAATATCTTTGACTCCCCATTATGATATCTTCCAATTTAGATTTAGCTATAGTATTATTTCTCGGTTTGAAATATCCTGATTGCCGGAGAATAGGGACTGAAAGTAATTAATTCTTCTTAAATTCACCTACTGTCATTTAAAGCCGAAATTAAGAGTCAATATCTTCAATGTACCTATAAGAAACTTATTCTCTCTCCCTCTTACCACTGGCCCACTCTAGATGTTACCGTTGCACATGCGCCCCTCTATGCGCCCCACTATCTTGGCCCCCCTTTCAGAGGCCACGCTTGCGCCACCAGGGCGCGGGATAAAGTCGCGCTCCCGCTGGCAATCCAGATAGACCCAAAGCTCTCTCAACTGCAGCTGTTTAAAAGTTTACTCTTCGCGTTTTCTCTAAGTCTGTGCTGTCCGTTGAAAACTTGTGCTTTACGTTGGACCCATGAATGGGATTGGGTTTTGAGAAGAGAAGATTCAGATCGGTCGCTCTTCCGGTAAAGAGGAATTCCCGGATTTTGAATGCTCGCTTCCCTAATGGTTGGAAGATGTGATTGATAAAATTTTCATACGAATTGAAACTTTCCAAAACTATTTATTTATGAAATATGAATGATTTATTATGTTTTTTTTATGGAAAAAATAGGAAATATACTTTTGGAACATTTGAAATATTTATTCATGGTTTAATTCGAAAATCGGATTTGTTATTATTTTTAAGTTTTGTAGTGATTATTTAAAAAGAAAGATGCCTAGCAAGTTTAACGATTTTAATTTAATATATTTCATAAAAGGATACAGTGTTATAAAATTGAAATTTTTAATTCAAGATGATTAAGCTGTGTGTTTATATAAAAATTTAAAACCCGCTTGTGACTATAGAATATACTTTTTTTTTTTTAGATTTTTTTTAAAAACAAAATCTTTTGAATTTCCATTTGTGGTAGAGGAAATAAAATTTTAAGGAAAAATATGTGTCGACAAAGGAAGAGTTCTTGCAGAAGAATACGTCTTCGTGTTATTCTTAGATTTACTCTTTTAATCAGTGTGACTTTTGCCACAACTGGAGATACCAAAAAAATATCTTCTCGAGTCGTTACAACAAAGTATGGATCTCTACGAGGTTTTGTAAAGACATTTCCAAATCGCCAGTGGCGTCCAGTAGAGATATTCTTGGGTGTGCCTTATGCTAGACCTCCTGTAAATACTTTAAGGTTCATGCATCCTGTTACACCTGCTCAGTGGCGTGGAGTGAAACAAGCAGACGAATTCAAGCCTGTCTGTCCCCAAAAACTACCGGACATCAAAAATGAAACTGAAGCTTTAAAGAGAATGCCAGTTGGGAGAATAGAATACCTCAAACGTTTACTTCCTCTTTTAAAAAACCAGAGTGAAGACTGTTTATACCTAAATATCTATGCTCCAGCAACTGGTAAGTTATTCTTCATAGATTTTATTAATTTATTCTTCATAGATTTAGAAATAAAAATCTAAAACATTACATACCCTTTTACAGTCAACATAAAAATTAGAAAATGTATAGGAAATAAACAGTGTTGTGAAAATGTAAACGTACTATATCTATAAACAGTGCATACTATTATTTTCTAAAATTTAAAAAAACAAACAAACATATAAAATAAATAATGCTAAATAAAATAAAAAAACGTAGTTTAAAGTTAAACTTTTATTAAAGAACTTGCTTAAAGTTATCCTTTTTTTAAAGTTTTTTTAAGCATGTTTCCTGATAAATCACACTACACATTTTGAATTCATAATATTTAAAAATGATATTAGTTTTAAAAACGTTTAGCTATTACTATATAATGAATTAAACATAAAGCAAAATACCTATAACGATATAATGCATCGCACTAAATATAAAGCAAGATATGCAATAATAGTTGTGTACAGTTTAATTTTATGAATGTGACGAAAATAATAGCAAAGATTATAAGGTAACTATTATGATATCTGATATGTATACTTTCAAACTAATTGTTTATTCAAACCTACATATATAACTTCCGGTCGGGATAAGCGAAACTAAAATTTGACTAAAATCCAGCTCAATAATCATAACTCGTTATTTCGAACAGTCGATATATGTGAAGAGAGTAAAATTTTTATTATTTTATATTATTAAAGATAAAATGAAGAGCTTTTTGCAATAAAACTCAAATAAAGATATTTTTTAGTTTTAAAGTTATATATCGAATTTAATATAATAATTAAACTAATTTTCTTGTATGCAAATTCTTCTAAAACACAAACACTTTTCTACTACATTGGTAATTATACTTTCACAAACTTCCATTTGGAAAAAAAAAATATCTAAAAATATCAGTAAAAAAGAAAATTATTATCAATAAGATATTTGTGTAATAATAAGTTCATTAATATTATGTAAAATAGTTATAAAAATTTATGATGGCAAATAACTTATTGCAATATTTGTTACATAAACTATGTAAAAATTTTGGAATTAAGATCAGGGAATGCAATATTCTTTTCATATCTCTTGTAGCGTAATCAATTTTTTACTATAGGTCTATATTATTATAAAACAGGGTCTTATGCAGCCTGTTCCAGAACTAGAAATTAATCGTTAAAATAGCTTTGTTCCATAAATTTTATTAAAATCCTTTGACAATAAGATATAAAATGTTGACACACGATAGAAAAGCTTTTTTTGAAAGATATTGGTTGTTTTTATAAAACTTATTTTAGAGCGTGAGTGCTATTAAGAACTTCATAAAAAGGGAGTGAAATGCTTTCTAGGGAAAAACAAAGTAAGTGCCCAGAAAAAAAATGGTAAAATTACTGTACTGCATTGCAATGACATTTCTGGTAAAAAAAACAACAACATTCCGGTTAGTAGACCAAAATTTACGGTATCTTAAAAAATTCATTTAATAATTTCTTACAGCATATTTATTATTGCAGCATATTTGGTACAAAACTGAAAAATAAATTTAGCCGACTAAATGATATTTTATGTTATACTCTAAGGCATCATGATGAAATTACCAAATTTTATCACATACTATAAAATCAAAATTTTATAGTAATTTCACCAAACTCATTATCAAAAGATTTTGATAAAAATTTTCAAAATTTTTTGGTGCTTTCATAGAACCAGAAACATTGTAAATTTTACCATATACTGGTAGTTTTGACCATTCATTTTTTTCTCCGTATGAGTAACCATGCAGTAACTTTTTTGTAAACTTTTAGTAAATGTGCACAATATTTTTCGATTTCAGTATTCTAAACGTATTCTGCGTTCCCAGTTCCCGAATTTACAAAAAAAAAAAAAAAAATTACCATTCGGTTTTTTGGTTCAAATTTAGTAAGCGCAAAATACCGTTTGAATACGCATGGGGACAAAAGTTCGAGTTTTGCAACCATCTGGTAGCAGAAACATTACAAAGAGAATTTGAATTAGAATCTACCACATTCTCACTTAGATTTTGTACATGCCTCCATTAATAGCATTCATGCGCATTTCTCCCAGTATTTAATAGAAATTACTTTAAATGCAAGCGTCACGCTGTTATCTATACGCTGTTATCTGTTATCTATACGCTCTCAAAACTCTTGTTAGTCATTAATAACAGTTTAAAACCAACTATGGTTTAAAACCTACTATTATTACTGAAATAAAATGACGGGAATTGTTCGTTTAAAGCATGTGTACAAATTTATACATTTTCAAATAACTAGTAAGCTAAAATAGTAGCTTGAAGTAATTTAAAAACGACAGAGTAAAGAATTTTGTTTTATGTTAGTGTGATGAATTAACTAATACTCAAAGCAACCTAATTTTAAAAAGTTTTATTTGGTTTATGAAATTTTCAATTTCTAATTTATTATGATAAAATTTCATTCAAATTAGCTCATCTATAAAGATAATGTAATCCTTAATGTTATTACTATACTCTTGTAATTAAACAACAACTGGTATAAAAACTGGCAAAACACGTTTTAGGCTCCTATTGATTTTGTATACGTATCTTGTAAAAGAAAGCACTGTTTTAAAAACCCGTTTAGAAAATGATAATTCCATTCTTTATTTCATGACAAGTATATGCATATTTGAAAGAACTTTTCTTTCATTTGTATTTGTTTATTAATTTTTAAACTCTTGTCTCATCAATTTTGAGTTATATGTTTTTAAATTATTTTTTACTTTAAAAAGTAATATGACTTTATTAAAAAAATAAATATGTAAAGAATTTATAAAAGTATTAAATTTTTAGAAACAATATCAGACTTGTTCATAGATGGCGTTCTGTTGCTGAATCGACTTACTTAACGCCATTCGCAACGTTTTTTAAAATGATCTATGAGTCCGTTAGTTCTTTTACACACTGGGAAAAAAAAGTATGGTCAAAATTACCAGAATATGGTATAATTCACCATGTTCCAGGCTCTATATGAACAGCTAAAAAAGATCAGTAGCTTTTTCTAAAGCACTTAGGTTCTAATTTTCTAAAATTAACAATAAAATGTAGTTTTATAATATGTGATGAAATTTGATAAATGTAATAAAATTTGGTAATTTTGTCATGATAGAGCTTGGCGTAAAAATTATTTATCCGGTTAAATTTTCTTTTTAATGTGTAATAGTGAGTAATAGAATTTTGAAAATCAGAATTTCAGGTAAACCGGTAACAGGGCTCGCAATAAAGATTTCAAATTATTAGCCAGTAAATTAGCCAAATATCAAAAGTATTCGCCAATTTTCGAAAGTCGTCGCCAAATGCAAATCTCAACAATTTTTATGATAAACTTTTTTCCAATCGAATCATTTAACGGGGTTTACTTTGTAATTCAAGGTAGTTTGTTTCAGGCTTATATTATTTGGACTCATTTCTATTTGGTTATGCGGCGCATATTAAGAAAATTATTGTAATCGAATAAAAAATACTGATTTGTTTACAAAAAAAAAATCATTTTGAAGTAATCTTGAGGGTCGAGTTAAATATATATTTTTCTTTCCAGAGGAAAAGAAACATTCGCCAATACTTTCGCCAAAACAATATTTTTTCAGACAAATTTGCGATTTTATGGCATTTGGCGAGGAGGCGAATGCTTAGCTAGAGCCATGCGAATGCATGCTAGAGCCATGCATTTGAATGGAAAAATAATAAAATAAATGATTTAAATGCTTTTCATTTTAGCTTTATTAGCCAGAATTATTATTTTTACCAGAAATGTCTTTACAATGCAGTATGGTAATTTCACCAGAATTTCTTTCACCGAGCAGTTATTAAAGCACTTTATCTAGAGCTGTGGAAATAAAAAGGAAAGGAAATTTAGAGTTATATTTTTTTATTTGGTCTATTGAAAATGTAATTAACAGCGAGAAATATTGCGCAAAAATGTGCTATTCTATTTAATTTTTCAATATTACCTAAAATTAATGATAAAATTGGTGTGCCAAATTAAATAGACAGCAAATAATAAATTGAAAGACATCAATATTAATAAAATATGGTATAAATATATTTTAGATATATCTTTGGAAATTTATAAAATAAAGTTCGAAATACGGTAAATAAATCTTCATTTTATTGTAGTTTAATTTATAAAATATATTTACAAATTTATGTAACATATTTTGTTGTTTCATAAATAAAATAAATATTTTTTTCTATTAAAATATCTAAAAATTTACAAAAGAAAGTTAAAATGTTTATTAACAGCAGGGGTTTGAAGATTTGACTTGAACTCTACCCGATTTTTATTCACTGTGGTATAATATAATACGTAAATATCTTCATTTATTTTAAACAAAAATCTTTAACTTTAATGCACTATTCCTTAGCAAATTTGAATGAGCATACAATAAGTTCCTTACAGGCATATCTATGTTTTATATTTAAAAAAAAAGATAGAAAATATATTAGCAAATTTATATACTGCATGATGTGACTTTATACTTCAGCTAAGTTGAAAAATATTGTTAAATATTACATAAATGATTGAGTATAAACGGGAATATCTTCAACATCATCCGGTATTCATTTGCTACTATAAAGAACAAAAAATTGTCCATTCTTAAGAATTAAAGTCATTCGTGACCACTGGTGACTAATGTCTTAGAATAAATAACTACAGAATGAATTAATAAATATTTTGATCATTTATTATAAAAAAAAAAACTTATTTTATTAATAAAACTTGTTTATAAGCTATTAAACCACACGTTGTTGCTTTATACTTGAATATATGTTTTTATTAATGGTTTTTGAAAGAGATAGCTAAACATACTTACCTCTGCGTAATTCTGCATTAGGAGTATTGTGATTAATTTAACAGTTGGATTTTTCTGGAAATAAGAACTTTATCAGGTCTACATTTTGCTCATGAGCTGATATAGTGGCACAACTTTAAAAATCATGTTTTGAGATAAGCGGGTTTAAAATTTTAATTGCTAAGGAAAATGCATAAGAAATGCTTTAGTTTGCTAAAACGAGGATTAATTTCAAGTTGAATTATGAGTTGTGCCACTATTGCAGCCCATGAACGATTTAATGATTAAAAACTAAATATTTTAAATAGTTAATAAATTAAGTTATTAAATACTAACCAGAGACATGGAATAAATATCTAAATGGTGAATTCACCTAATGTATCACGAAAAGAGACAAAATTAATATCGGTGAAAAATATTTCTACAAATTAATATCATACACTTTCTTACTTCATACCAAAATTATATGTTTACGTGCCTAATGTTTTCTAAAAAGATAGATATTTTTTTTTCTGCGTTATGCCTTATTAAATGCATTGGAATTACTTTTAACAGTTAAATTTTCTGGGAAATTAGTAGAACTCTATCAGGTTTTTATTTCAATGGATGATAAAAGTACGTATAATTATTAATTATAATTACCAGGTACTAATTTATTACGTCAAATAAATTTCTAAAAGAAGAGTAAACAAGGAATTAGGCATATGGAAACAAAATTTATTACAAAACAAAATTAAACTAATAGATGCGGCAAATATCTTTATAAATTAATGTACTACAAGTTATTTCTTCAAAATAATTGTTTACTTAGTTAAATTTTCTAAAAAGATAGCTAAAATGTTTAACTCTGCATTATTCATATATAATGCATTATTTACTTAAATGTATTGAGATTGCATTTAACAGTTTTTTTTTTTCGGAAATTACAAGATTTCTATCAGATCTACATTTATTACTAAGAAATATTAAATTACGATCAATTAATATTTATTGTTACTGTTTACTAATCAGTAACGTTGATAAAATATCTAAAAGAACGACAAACAATTAATTAACAATATGAAAATATAATTTACTATGAAACAAAATGAAACTAACATCGGTGAAAAAATATGTTTTAAAAATTATTATACTACACGTTGATGCTTCATATTTGTACTTCTTGCTTGGCATATGTTTCCTAAAGAAATAGCAACAATTTTTACCTCTGCGTTATTCCTTATTAAATGCAAATGGATTACATTTAACAAATAACTTTTCTTGATAATATAAATAATAATTACCAGATACTTATTAATTACGTCAAATAAATTTCTAAAAGAAGATTAAACTATGAATAAGCTATATCAAAATCTAATTTATTACGATACAAAATGGAACTAATATATGTGGAAAATATGTTTGCAAATTAATGTACTACAAATAATTGCTTTATAGCTGAAATAATTGTTTATTTAGTTAAATTTTATTTAAAAAGATCGCTAAAATGTTTACCTATGCGTTATTCTTTATTAAATGCATTGGGATAACTATTAACAATGAAATTGTTTCTGAGACAACTTAAACTTTATTAAGTCTTCATATATTACCGTGAAACCTAAATTCACGATCAACTAATATTTATAGTTACTAATTACTAATTAATGACGTTGAATAACTATCAAAACGAAGAGTAATAAATGAATTAACTATATGACAGTAATTTATTACGAAGCAAAATGAAACTAATATCAGCAAAAAATATATATATTTTTTAAGTAAATATACCTCACGTTGTTGCTTTATACCGAAAATAATTGTTTACTTAGTTAATGCTTTCTATAAAGATAGCAAAAATTGCTTACCACTGCGTTATTCCGTATAAAATTCCAGCTACTGGAAATACTTTTAACAGTAGGGTTTCCAAGGAAATGACTTGAACTCTATCCGGTCTTCATTTACTTCAGAAAAGAATAACATTGCGTGACTCTACTCAACTTTCCTTCTTTCAGCTATGATTCTTTCTCAAGTGAACTTTTTATCCAAGATCAACTATTTATTTTCTTATATTCTACGAACAACGTTTCTACACTGCTAATTAGTGACTTTGAATAAGAAGAGAAAAGTTTTTCAACTATTTCAAGTTTCTCGTTATTATAATACTTTAAAATATTATATAATTTCGTTCGTAAAAGTATAAATGTTATTGATGCAAATTTTATTGCTATTAAAATTTACAATAAAATAATAAAAAAGATTTTTTGCTTTGTTTTATTATTAAAAAAATTATATATATATATATATATATATATATATATATATATATATATATATATATATTATATATATATATATATTATATATATATATATATATATATAAAAATATATATATATATATATATATATATATATATATATATATATAATAATAATAATAATAATAATAATAATAATTTCGGAAAACTTTGCAATAAAATATGTTTTTATAATATGGGGAGAAATTTGTCAAATGCGGCAAAAATCTGTAATTTTGAAAAGATACTTTAAAAGATAGCATAAAAACTGGTCACTCGGCTAAATTTACTTTTCAGCTCTGTATTTCTTTCAAAATGTGTGGTAATAAACACTATAGTTTTGAAAATCAGAATTAAATAACCTATATTTTGATTTATTAACCAAGATTTTTTTTTTGTTCCCAGAATTTTTATTATCATACCGCACGCTTTTCCTGCCGAATATATATATATATATAAATAAATATATATATATATATATATATATATATATATATATATATATATATATATATATATATATATATATATATATATATATATATATATATATATATATATATATATATATATATATATATATATATATATATATAAATAATGTAGCATAACATCACATAACATAATATAATATAATGTAATATAATATAATATATATAATAGTAATAAAAATAATCTATCCTAGCGCCCTTTCCATTAGCCTGTAACTTTTTCTTGCCATTAACTATTCTCAATTTTTTTAAAAATCTTATAAAATAACAAATATAAAGATTAAGTGATTGTGGAATTTAAATGAAATCTTATAGCTTAAGAAATTAATCTTCTTCAAGAAATTGAAAAATGTTAATTTAAAAGAATGTAAATTAATAGTTAAAACTCTAAAGGGAATTAGGAAATTATTTTAAAAGAACCTTTCTTAGTTGTGTATTTTTATGCCCTAACTAAAAAAAATTCTGTGTTTAAAATTTTTATAATTTATTAATATTATAATAGTTAAAAATTTCTTTTAGTAATAAAAGATATTGTCTGGTAAAAAATTATTTTGCTTCACCAAAATTGTTAAAATATAGTTACAATTTTAATAATTTTTTTTAAATATTTTTAATGTAAATTATTTTTTCGCCTCAGAAGCTACATGATAGCTCGGTTTATTTTCTTTATCCTTAATAGTATGACCAATATATTTTTTCAATCAATCTAAACGTAAAAGTAAAAGAAAATTATTCCAACAGATTTTAAATTATATATTTTTTTCTAACTGCATAAAAATCTGTTTTTGGATAAGATCAAAGCAAAATAAAGAACATTTTAGTTTATTTTAAAATAACATATAATGTCATTACATATTATATCGTAATAAATAAACATTTAATTATTAGCTTATACTTCAATAATTAAATTATTGTTCTCTTATTTTGTTAATCTAATTGCATACTCATTGGAGTACGAATAATTTTACTGGAACATAATATGTAATATTTTTTTTATTTCAAAAGTGTTTTTTATTTCATGAATGCGCTATGTTTTTTTTAATAAATATAAATATTATATTATATGCATGCTAAAGAAACACCCTGCATAATTTTAATTATATTTATCTTATGTTCATATTTTTGTTAACTTAAAATTCTGTAAAGCTAAACATATATAAGAAAATTTCATAATATAATTGAATTTTTAAATTTGTTTAAAAAGTTTTATTTTGTTTCAGAAACTAACATTAAAACTGGAACTAAATTTAATATAAAAAATACTACATAATGTTAATTTCAATTGAAGAGAAATGATATTATTCGGACTTATTAAACTGAAAATCAAAGTCTATGTTAAATTTTTGGAGCATTTGAGGATAACCAGTTAAGCACTTTTTAATATTTTCAAAAAATATTTCGTTCAAATCAAATATTATACGCTGTTATACTTTCAAAGCATGATAGACATAAAGTTATTTCTAATTAAGGATTTTTAGACATATAATCACGTGTATATTTATATTGATTTACTCCAAATTGAAAATCATTATTTTCTTGGATCAATTTTTATTTTTAAAATTCAATTTTATGATTTGACTTATTTGATATACTTATAAACACAAAACAATAAAGATAAAAAACAATTACATTTCATTAAAGGATAAATGCTTACTTAACAAAAAATTACAATAAGGAAGTTTAACGTCCTAAACATTGATTCACAAACTGTGCGGAAGTTAAAGTATGCCTCACTTAAGGCTCATTGCTAAGGCTATTTATATAACATCAATAGAATCAAAATAAAGATCGATTTTGATTTTGGATTAGATTTGGATTTTGAGGCACAAAAAAATGTAATTTGAGTATATTTATAAAGTTGCAGCATAATTGTCAAGTGCTTAGCCAGAATTTCAAGGTAACACTAAGACATGGAGTTGTCCAATTGATTGTTATAACACAACTAGATCAGTGTGTAAATATTGTGCTATCAAAACATTCAGAATGGCGTATTTAAGAAGGATTAAGATTTTGAGGCACAAAAAAGATAATTTGATGTTCAACTCCGTTGCCTTTTAATTCTGAACCAATCCAGAAAACAAGGAATCTCCGGGATCAGTAAACCCAGAGGTATTAATTTGTTATGGGAACATGGAGGACCTCTGGGGGTTCTGATCCAGGAGTTTCCTTGTCTACTGGATTGGCTCAAAAATTACAAGGCAACGAAGTTGAACATTAGTGGTCGTAAATCCAAAAACTGGGTCGGCTGTTCAACGACGCATATATAATATTAAAAAAAATACAACTAGAACAGCTTGTGCATATTTTGCTTTCGAAACAATCGAAATGGCGTATTTGAGAGATTTTTGGATTTTGAGGCATAAAACATAATTTGTTATGTAGCTGCAGCATTGTTGTCATGTTGTGCTTTGCCAGGATTTCAAAATAAAGCTGAGACATGGAGTTGTCTAATCAATCATTATAACACAATTAGATCAGTGATTGCATATTTTGCTATCGGAAGAACTTGGTGCATATCTTGCCTGAATTTGCCACATATCACCTATGATTTCGTCTGTTTCGGAGACTCCAAAAGAGCTGTTCTTTCTCTCATATTTCGTCAACTGGATGGTAATCAAATGTCAAGTTTTATTAGTAACTCCATGTCTTTTTTGTAGAATTTTGCATATTTTTTTATCGAAAGAATCCACCATCGTGCATCCTGACTTATTCTCAAAACATAATTGCACTAAATCAGAGATTTTGATGTCACTCATGCTGCCGCACTTAACGCACTATAAAGTCCCCCAAGTCTAGCCCAACTGCTACGACCATGATTAATAAACAGAAATTCGATATTATTTCTTAGTTTTTGGGATTCGATTTAGATTTATTATAAACAAATTTAAAATAAGAAAAACGCTAAAAAAAAATAAATAAACGCCTCACCATATCTGTCCTTCTTTTTCAAAAACACAGTTTATGTGTAACTTCAAAGTACAACACTATAAATGAATTTTAAATTGCATATATTATTTTAATTGAGATCCTGTAAAACTATAATGAAAAAAAATCCTCATTTCGAAATGTGTTATGAAAGAATTTTAATATATATATTTGAGCATATTTATATGATTGAGCGTATTTTTATTATTCATCTACTGCAAAAAAATATCATCAAGAAATTATTTATTTGTTTATTTTCAAAGTACAACACCATATATATATATATATATATATATATATATATATTTCACACATTATTGTAATTGCGATTTTGCAAAACTATAATAAAACAAAATTACAATTCTAAATGTGTTATGGAGGTATTTTAGTTTATTTATTTAAGGTTGGTAACATTTTAATTATTTATCTCCTGAATAAAATATCCTTTAAAATTCTGAATATTTTTTTTGCAAAAGAATACATTGTTTGTACCTTGATAAAATACAAACACTCCTTAAATGAAATTGTGTTTGCTCAAAAGTTTTTATTAATAACAAATATAATTCAACAAAATCAATTGCAAGGACTAAAGAAATGCTATAATTATAGAAGCTGCTAAGAAATAATAAATATCCTCTTTGATTAAAATTATTTGTTTCGCTGCTTATCAAAAACATTATAAAAAGCATGAAAAGTTTGACGAAAAATAATATATGAATTGAATTCATTTTTTTAAGAAATACTGAACCTTGAAGCAAGTTATGTTCAATTGTTTAACTTTACTGGCATTCATTTTAAATTCTTAAGCTCTCAAATTACTTTTCTATAATTTACTTTTTTTTTAATTCTTTAAATAACATTAATATCTATAAAGAAGCATTCAAAAATCTTAAGAATCAGTTTCAATACCATCTTTAGTAAATTTTTCTTCACGTATTCATAGAACGGAAATCATCATATTGCCCTAATACTTATATTTCTTATTCAAATATTTGATACTATAGACGAACAATTCCATTCACCATTTTTGCAAAAAGAAGGAAAATAGAGTTGTTTAAACAGTTTAATATATTTTTTATTCAGCATTAATACTTTGTCATTTGTTTAAATTTTATTAAGACCTTTTGCTTGAAATTATTCTTCTATTTATAAAGCAACTTCTTTTTTACAGAAAATGATCTTTTCCTTGTATATATATATACATATTTATTTATTTGTTTTTAGGAAAGAACTTTTTAGTGACCAAAAAGGAGAAACGCTATGTTTGTACTCAAATGTTTTCATTAAATCATTAATAAAATCCGAACAGTTGTAATTCCTTACATTTGTTTTATAATGAATAAAATAATTTCTTTCTTTTATTTTTCATTTTCGTTTAAAATATACAAATTTTTTTAAGAAACTAAATCAATGCCTAATTAACTTCTATTGATTTTTATTTTTTGTTAACTATTATTATTTTTAGGTACAATTTCCTCATGTAAATTCAGATATTTTAACTATCACGAACTCGCAATAACACATACAAGGACTTTAATCATACTCGTAGTTATAAATATTCATATTTTATTATTACATTTAAAATCCTAATTATAACTAATATTGCACTACTCCTAGTTAGAGTTACAAGTCATTTCGATTAGATGTAATAGAATTTTATTTCAATAATTAGTTTCATTTTGCTCAATACAGCAAGCTTGATAGTCAAGGATCTTTCGCTTTTGCATGTTTTTTAAAGATGAAGTATTTTTAAGAGAGTCATGATTAATGGCAAAATGTTAAAAAAAAAAAAAAAAAAAAAAAAAAAAAAAAAAAAAAAAAAACAATATATGAACATAAATAATTGCATTAAATTTCTAATAACAGTCTTACAATTGTAGGTGTGAATTTCAAATAAAAATTAACTTTGTTTTGTAACGAATTAAATAATTTCTTTATTTATTTCACTTTCTAAATAATTTTTATTGATTGCATTTTCCCTTAAAACGCATAAATTTTTAATATTAAAATCAATTGATGAATAGTTAGCTTTTATTGATTTTTAATCATATGACTTTTAATTATTGTTAGGTATAATTTCGTCATTCAAATTCAAAACAAATCAATGATAATTTTACTATGGATGTCAAAAATCCTTATAGCACTTACAAGTAGTTGATTTTAATCAGTGTTATAAATATTCATATTTCATGATTACTTTTGAAGTGATAATTACACTTAATACTGATATACCATCCTATGTTAGTCTTACAAATTATTTTGATTACATATAATCGGAAGTGAAGTAGAATTTATCCCTGTAATCAGTTATGTTTTGCTCAAAATTGCTAGCTTGTTAGTGAAAGTAAATATTGCTTTTGAATTTCTAATTTAGATGTATATCTATTTAAATATATAGCTGTAGTAAAATTCTAAAACAAAACAATCAATGATTCTACTTTTAGTATCATCACTCTAAAAACTAATTGATATCATTTAATTATTTAAATAAATTAATTAAAGTCGAACTTTTAGATGATTGCTTTTATATAGTTAGAAATAAAGGATTCTATTGATGTCAAAATGCGATTTAACTTTAAAATTACTTTGTTTTGATCAAATAAGTTGTTTTTCAATCAAGTTTTTGTGTTTTGACAATAGAAAGCGCTTCGAGGCGTGGTTCACATCCTCGAGTGACAAAAGAACCACCAATCTTTCCAGATTAAATTATAAAATTAACTCTCTCAAGTTCTTTTCCCTCTCGTTAAATTCTTTTAAACGCTAATAATTGCATGAAAATATAATAAAGAATTTATTTTTGATTAAAATTTCATAAATATTTATTCGTTTTTGTCAGTTGCCAAGAATAATGAAAGGTGATTTTAATGAATTAAAATAATAGAAGGCGAAGTAAAGAAATTTTATTTTACTAAAATATTTTGTTATGGGAATAAAGATTTTAGATCGCGCAGCAACGAAGTAACCTGTTAAGAAAATATAATATTTAAAAAAAAAAAAACATTGTGGCATAACAAAATAATTGCTATAGAAAGAAAGAAAAGTAGTAAAATATGCATTTAATATTTTAAGGCAAAATGTTCAAAAAATCAATATTTTCCACAACATTATTGCAATTTATATTGTAAATAAACATATTTAATAGAAAAAAAAATTAAAAGCACAAGAATATTTTATTTAAAGAGAATTATTTTTGATTATCTTACTGAAAATAATTATTCAATGGAAAACACTCTACACAGAAAACTGCTGTACATACAGCTATCAAATTTTCTGCGAAGCTTCGTATAACCATCAGAACTCTTGTGAACCTCAACTTAAATGATATCATAAAATTAATGAAAGTTATGGTGTGTTAAGTAGGTTTTTCTAATTTCCCCCCACTTTTTTTCACATTATCTACTACAAAGTATCTCATAGAGCAAAGAATATTACAGTTACCTGAATTCGGGAGGTCTGTTACATAACCACTAATACAAGAAACATTTGCTGAAAGTTTGAAGACAAATTTATAATTATTAGTTAAGTTATTTTTTTTTCGTAGACAAAAAATTGTAAAATTTTCATTTTGAGAAAAACGTAATTATAGTTTATAATTAAGGTGAGTTTAAATTACTATAAGTTTATAAGTTATAATAAGTTTATAAGTTTATAAGTTTATAAGTTTATAAGTTATAAGTTATAAGTTATAAGTTATAAGTTTATAAGTTATAAGTTTATAAGTTTATAAGTTATAAGTTTATAAGTTATAAGTTTATAAGTTATAAGTTATAAGTTTATAAGTCATAAGTTTATAAGTTATAAGTTTATAAGTTATAAGTTTATAAGTTATAAGTTTATAAGTTATAATAAGTTTATAAGTTATTATATAGTTTATAATTATAGTTTAAATTACTATAACTAAAGCTCTACTTGACGGACATTAAAAAACAAAGCAGTTTGGAAGACTAGAAAAATTAGACATTATTATAAGTTAATAAAACAAAAATGTGATATTTTGTCAAAATATTTGCTTTTAAGGTATACCTTAACCGGTTCTTAAACCATAGAATTTCAGAAATAAGATTTAAATGAGATAGACAGTATGACTACAAAAAATAAAGTAGGTAGGTTTATGAAACATATTTTCATAAAATAAATAAATCAAGCGGAAATTTATTAAGCAATTAATTTCATAAAGAGTTTGCTTTACTTAGGTCATTAGCGTCACAAAAAAGAAAATACTGAGTCATAAATACTGATGGTGATGATCCGAAGAAAATACTAGTGCATGGAGACACTACTGTCACAATTTTGATCAGGTGAAAGACGATTAAAATAATCACCTTATCTCTTCACCAACAATGGATGAAAATGACACTAGAAGTAGAGTGTCGAACCGCGACCCTAGCGGTGGTAGGATAAAACTAAATACATTGCACCAAATTGGCACTCGCCGTAGCGGGAATAAAATAGATTAAGCAAACCATCCGCGCATCATTTACAATATTTATCCGCTCAAAATATTTATTGTGATTTAGTTCTTTTTAGTTAGTTCATTCCAATTTAATATTCTTAATAATGCGTTTTAAATCAGGATGGCTCAGTGGATAAGAGCAATGTTCTTTCCTTGTAAAAGACTGGGGTTAGATCCTCAGTAGCGACTTGAATATTACGTAGCGTTTGAGAGATTAGTAACAGCTTGTCGAGGGTGAAAAGGCGACAATTTTTCATTTTTATCTATTTCTAATAGAAATACGCTTAGACATTCACTAAAAAACAAAAAAAAATGAGAAATTTAGAATAAATACTTTAACAATATGCAGTAAACTTATAACTATTCTCGCAAGATATAAAGTTATTTACAATATTTTTCGCAATTACCAAATTAATATATTATTTAAGATTACTTTAAATGTATTTCCCGCCCTCTCAATAAATCAATTCGTAAATAAATAAATCCAGTGGTAAAACCAGTAAAAGGCAACATTAAATTCTTTGCAAGAATGCATTTTTATAGATTAATAACACTTTAATATTAGAATAAATAATTACGAAGTATATTTTGTCAAATACGTAGCCGATATTACTATTAACGAATTATCTTACACATGCACGTGAATCATTTAATTCTATCCTCAATTAAGTTTAAAATTTCTGTGCGACAGAAATGTGCGTTAGAAAGTATTTATATAATAAATTACATGGTTATCTACTAGTTTTTTTACTAACTGAATCTGCAAAATATTGATTTATAAATTGTATTTTAAGCTATACTTTTTTTCAAATGTTATATATTTATATTAGATATACACTTAAATCTTCATTAAAAAAACTAACTGCAAAATTTAAAATAGCTATTCAAACAACAAACAATATACTTTGAAAAAGTATTCCCGTAAAGTATGCTGCCATTTGCAAGATTTTAATTCAGATGACAATATTATTTTTTTTACTTTATTTTATTCGACACTTACCTCCATAAATCAATTTATTTTATTAGAAATATTTTTAGAGTTTCAAAGCAATAATAAATGGTATAATGCAACTTAAAGTTCTTTGCCAGAATGCATTTTGGTAGTTTTTTAATAAGACTTCAAATCTATAAATCTTAATTAGGAAGAATATTTCCATCAATTACATAGCCGGTTTTTCCATTAACGAATTATCTTACGCATTTACGTGAAGCATTTAATTTTATCCTCAATTAAGCTGATCTAAAGAATTTATAAAATAAATTATATGGATGTTTAATAGTTTTTTTTTCAACAGTATCTACAAAATCTAGATAAATAAAGTATATTTTAAGCACTATTTTCTTTTCAAATTTTATATATTTTTATTAAAAATATACTTAAATCTTCACTAAAAACACTAACTGCAAAATTTAAAATAAATATTCAAACAACATACAGAATGCTTTGAAAAAATATTCCCATCAACTAAGGAATCATTTACTAGATTTTAATGCTGATAAAAATATTATTTTAGAGTTTTTTTAAATGCGTTTTATTCTACGTTTACCTCGATAATTCAAATAATTTTATTAGAAATATTTTTGGAGCTAAGAAGCAATAAAGCCAGTAAAATGCAACATAAAATTCTTTGCAACAATGCATTTCGGTAGTTTATTAATAACACTTTAAGACCAGAAAATATAATTAGGAAGTATATTTCCATCAATTACATAGCCGATTTTACCATTAACGAATTATCTTACACACGTACGTGAAGCATTTAATTTTATCCTCAATTAAGCTGAAAATTTCTGGTCGTCAGAAAATGCATGTATGGAGAATAAGCTGTATCGAAACGGAAATTAACAAAGATAACCTTGGTACTTAGGAAGAAATGTTGGCCAATTAAGCTAACAGATTTGTTTTAATCTTAAAAGGGACTTATTATAATCACTAGCCATAACATGAGAAATTCTACTTTATCATAAACTTTTATTAGTTTTTTGAAAGATAAATAAGTTATAGTTTGTTTGTTCTGTGTTTAATAATAAATGAAAGCAACCTAGATGCATTGTGCTTTGTGAATATTCATTGGTTGATGCAGAAATGTAATTTAAAATTTTAAAAAAAAAGTCATAATTCTGAAAAAGGTAGATAATCTTAAAATTTCATTTTTATACATTTACCATACTTGATTGAAACATTTGAGTTCGGAGTAAAATGTTTATAACAAAAACTTAAAATCTAAATGAAATTATGCATAAGCTCTTTTTTTTAAAATTTAGGCTTTAATAAATGGAATACAATTGGATATTTTTAAAAATTTTTAAATGGTGAAGTTTGAAAAAAACAACGTATATTAGATGCCCATTTTTATTTTTGGTAATATAGAAACTTAAAATATCTAACGTTATAGTGAATTCCTTTCTGACCATTTTATTTTTGAAATATTATTATTATTATTATTTTTATATATAAAGCAAAACTATAAGATTTTTTAACCATTTATTTAGTAATTTGCCAGTTAATATGGTAACTGTTCTGGGATTCAACATTATAAATCTCATTACCCCAAAATTAGAAAATTTACAAAGCAGAAAAGTAAAAATGGTTTATATGCCATGTTCTAAGGTATGATGAAATTAAAATTTTTTACAACATTTACGAAATTTGTTTACATATTATGTAACCATATTTTATTGATAATTTTATTAAAACCATTACTAAAGCACTACGGTAAAAAGTTCCGAGATTTTTTGGTGTTTCCATACAGTCAGTAACACAGCAAAAGTTTCTATATTCTGGTAGTTTTTAGTCTGTTTTTTTTAGTCAGAAATAATATTTCTGTACCACTTTAAAGATTGTACGAAAAATAAACAATTTACATTTTTGCCCAACGAGAGACATTTTTTAAAATCGAACCACTCTCTATTCGAGAACTATAAAGGAAAGAAAAAAATGGTTACTCAAAATAAAATAATTAAGTAAAAGACATTTTTTTTTTGGAAACACATGCCTGATAAGGGTGTAATTGATTTCAAATTTTCGAACTTTTTTTTTAAATATAGCTAACTGAAGTAGCTGAGTAAAAGAGAAAAAAATTAAAAATGCGTTCCAATTTTTTGCTTCTTTTTTTTTCACAATTGTTCTGAAGGGAATATATATTTCAGTTCTTTTAAATTTAAATGATACATAATAACTTTAAGCACAAACATCTATAACAAAATAAAAAATAACAATCTGCCAATTTATTAAATGTAAATGAAAACAAATGTTCTCCCGACCTCGAGTATAAAAGTATAAAATCTTTCAGTTTTCGATAGTTGCAAAAATATTTTATAAATTAAAACCATCAAGAGTCATAGGTAACTACTAAAAGTAAAACTTAAGAATTTAAACCAATGTTCAATTCTATCTTTTTATCTAATTCAAGTAGTTTCAAATAAATATAAATCAAAATAAATGGCTTTCAAATAAATTAAAAATAACGCAGAACTCCAAAACTTCTAAATAGTGTTTCTTTTTTTTCATCATGAAAGATAAAAATTATCATAACGCACGAGTTGTTTCTGTCATAAAGTTAATTATTATTTTTACTTTCTTCGGAATCACTGGCTTCCATTTCAATATCAAAAGCAATCGCATCAAAAAGAAAATAAGTGAAGCAGGGGTTTCTTAGTATTCAAACCGAATTCCATTTTCTAAATTGCGCGCAGTATTATGAACTGTAGCACTTAGTTGTGATTTGGTTTTTATCCCCCAACGATGAATCAAAACAATTGCTCATAATATTTGCAGATTTAAGTTGCAAAAATGGGAATGATTTTATTTTTGTATCTAACTAATCACTCAGATAAAACTCCTGGTTGTTGCAAGAAAAAAAAATTTTCTTGGCAATAAATATTTTGTTGAACGTTGCGTTTGTCCTTTGGAACTCTAAAAATATTATTTATGCATAATTTCCATTGAAATATATCAGGAGAAATTTTATTATCATATTATATATTCTTAATTATTGAAAGAAACGTTGGAATCAAAAATTATGAAAGAATGGAGAAACATGAACAAAAAATCCTTGTTTAGGGATGTCTTTACTTGATTGAAAAAAAACCAGTATAATCAAACATGCTATGGTAAAATTTACAGTGTTTCTGCCTATATTGGAATGCGAAAAATCTCAGTATTTTTTTTTTACTAAAGTGCTTCTGTATTAATTTTGCTTAAATTATCTATAAAATATATGTCATAAAATGTGGTAAAATTTGTCAATCGTGGTAAAATTTGCTAATTTTTATCATGATACTTTTGAGCATGACATAAAAATCATTTTATCTGTTAAATTTCCTTCATATTTTTTCATTTCATTCATTTAAATTGGTAAATTTAAAACAGGCATTTTTAAATTTGACAAAACTAAAAAGTTTGCAAAAGATGACTGACTTTAGTTTTTAAAATCAAAATAAATGTTCTTAATAAAAAACTCATCAGTTTATTTTTTTTTTACATAAATTAAGGAAGTTATCTTAAGTTTTCATTTTTTGCCTCATAGATTCTGAAAAATGGTTAAAATATTATTTCCTTCAATTTACCTTATCATATTACTTAAAAGAGTAAATTATGAGCGCTATCTATTTAAAAAGAGAATTAAGAAAATGTTTCAAGAGCTTTATTATAAACAAATTTTTAAAAAAAATGCACTGATGTTTAAAAATATGCATAAAAAGATTTATTGTTTTTAATTAACAGTATGAAATAAAATATTTTAATAGATGGATTGATATATAAAAAATTATAATCCCGAGAATACTTTGAAAATAATTTTTTCTGCTCGATTTTATATTTTATCCAGCATTTAAAATTGTATGTCAATCTGTTTTATTTTTTAACAAATAGTGGAGAAACAGTTCTTACCAAATTTATATTTTTCACTCTTTTTGAGAGATAAAAAGTAACAGGATTATTTAAATATTTTCGCAATTAGTCTAATTGTTTTTTCCTAATTTACTAACAAATCAAATCAAATGAAGTTTTAAAAGTAATTAAAAGAATTTTATTTTTATAATCTTAAAAAAATGAAGATTCGAATATTTCCTCTTTGATTTTAAATCAGTTGATTTTAAAAAAAAGTCGAACCGGGAACGACAAAAATTATGAAAGAAAAAATAATTCAAAGAAAAAGAAACATATTCACTTTTTTACCTTATTTGCTTCAGTAAAGGAACATATTGGAAACTGATTATAATTTAGTGTCATTTATTTGTTTTTGATTTGATCTTGAAAACTGGTTAATATTATTTGATAATTTGAATTGTAAATAAGTTAAACTATTTGACTTAGCAGTCATTATCCTTCTATTTCTCATTACTTAAAAAAATCTTGTTTAAATAATTTTTAATTTTGCAAAAATGCCTCCTGCAATGTTTATAATCTTCATATTTTGTATTTTTGCACATGAGTAATCATAAACATAGATGTCGCACAAATAACGTTTTTTTACTAATTTTTTTATTAATTTATTATTTATTTATTTTTTTATTAAGAAAATTATGCTATCCAGGAATCTTTCACGTAACTTTAAGTATCACCTACTCTACTAAATTAGCATATTTTAGGTAGAACTTCGAACCATTCAGATTAGGTCTTAATACATCAAAATCTGTTCATTAGATTAATAGTCATTTAGGGAGTTCACTTTTTATTTTGCTCACTATACGTTATAAATGCAATCTTTGTTATGGATAAAAAATATTCGTCATAGATAAATCTTAAAAGGATAAAAAAACTATTATATCAACCTCAAAAAAGCGTTTGTTATTCATGCTGCACATATATTTGAACTGTTATATAAATTTTAAAAAAATACTCTTTTGTTGAAGTGCAAAACTTGTTTAGAGGATATTACTTATTTTGGCCAAACAGTACTCGTGTCAAAATATAGAAAATTCAAGTTTATGCTTGTTACAGAATTTTTAATAAAATACTTCAATTTTCAGTAGTTCAGAAAAGTATAGTAAACAAATAATTAATAGTATAGTAAATAAAAGAAGTATTCTAAACAAACATCTTCTTTAAATTAATATTTATAAGAAAAACAAAGTATTTTAAACCTTTAGCAACATTATGAGGACACATTTTACTGTGGTATCCAAAATCATTTGTGATTTAAAGCAAAAATATTTATTGTAGAAAGGAAAACCTCTTTTTTGTTAAAAATAAAACAATATTTTTTTTTATATATTTACTATATATACAAACGATTTTTAAAATCTTAGCTTAACCTCTCTTATTAATGTTCACACTTGCCTTTTTGTTTTCTTTTTTAGATAAAATAAAATGATTCAGCAAAAATTATGAAGAGTAATTTTAGTACCATTTACTACGAAGAATTATAGAGCTGCATTAAAAATTCCATACAATGTTAGAAACTTTTCTGAAAAAATAGTTAAATCGAAATATATTAAATAGTTATTTTACCATATTTAACCATAACAGTGACAAATAAAAAAAAGATCATATTCAAGCTGATTAATGTAAAAAAAAAAAAATCTTTTATGGACTTTTTTTGAGGATAAAAAAAAAAAAACAGAATTTTATGTGCGCGAACTAGTCCTTCGACATCGAAGAATCGAAAGCAGATTCTTCGTAAGTTGCAAGCTAAGCTATAGGTTAAGGATTACTGATTCATATTTTTACTTTTCATCATCGGATGCCTAACACAGCAGCTGTCTAATATTCTTATTGTTAAAGTGTGAAGAATTCTTTATTGGTACTTTACTTTAATGGTGAATAATTTATTGGTTATACTTTTGACTGGCCACTTAGTTCCTTATAGCCGGGTACATACTTAAGCCCAGAAAGCCAATCTGGTAATCTCATGAACAGCTTAACTCATGATAACGGGAATTCGAATCCCAGCGTCGACACCACAATTTTTCATCCATTCCTTCAATTTACCTCAATTGGTAACTTTGGATTATTGGAAAACAATATTTTCATTGACTCATCGATCGTAGTACCACTGAGCTGTTAATTAGTCTAAAAAAAGATACACTGTCAAGTTTTAAGTTTTGCGGGTTTGAAGCCATGCTAGTTGCAACTGGTTACAGGACTGTATAGTTTTGTATTCATGGTCTTATAACCATGCCAGTTGTAAACATTTTCTAACTCCTAAAGGTTACTCGTTAAAGGCTAACTCGTTAAGAAAGAACTTGCCTATCCAATGTTCTTCACCTTAATTGGATACCCCGACTCCTGCTTAAGGCAGACTAGCTTAATAGGATAGGCAGACTAGCTAAATAGGATAGGCAGACTAGCTAAATAGGATAGGTAGATTCCTGCTGGCTATTTTACAATAATTTTGAATTTTAAATTCTAACGGTATAAATGTCAAAAATACTGCTTATATTACATTAAATTTTGTGCTGCCAAAATTAGTTATATCCTTTAAATGTTTTCTTCTTTAAATGAATTGAATTCAGCATTAAAGGAATATGATAAGCAAACGGTATACGCAATTATGTGATATTAGCAATTGTTTTAATATTTTTTTATTATTTTTTTTTGTTTAGAATAACAATAAAAATTTCATTTGGTCCATAAATTGTGTAATCTTAGTGGAAAAAATAAACGTAAACTGAGCGAAAGGAATTTATTTCACATAAAGTTTTCATGTAAAACTCTTTGTAAAAAGGGAAAGAATTCATAATTCTTTATCTCTACCTGCAACGTTAAAAGAAATACAAGATATTTATTTTAAAAATAAAGAAATATACTAGTGAAAAAACTGGCACTGACATGAACAATCTGTAATTTTGTTTTGATAATGGAAATAATAAACCTACATGTTTATACAGATGATTTGTTTTCCAGTACCAGACATAAAAACTTCTTTCCGTGGAAACATAAATTTCAAATTATATTTTTTGAAATTTGTTTTTTGCTCATAGCAAATAAAAATAAGCATCTAAATAGTTGCGAAATGATATACCATATTACCATTATATATTACATCTGAAACATAAGTTTTCAGATTCAGGCGTAAACCGACATATTTTTTTAGTGCGTGGGTGGGTCTGGCGATAAATTACAGGGATGTGCACACTATAGCCATCTGTTCTTCTGTGATTCATCACAAAAGTATAAATATTGTAGTAGCATAATGTATTACAATATTTCGAAAAACATGTTATGCTTGTTAGTCACCAAATTTCCCAGAGAAAAAAATTCTGGTAAAATTACCGTACTGTATGGTAATGATATTTCCAGTAAAAAAAAATATAATTCTGGTTAATAATCCCAAAATATTTGGTATTTAAACCATTCATTTGGCAATTTGTCATTCCTACGGTAATGTGTTACCAAAAATCTAGATTACAAACATTATTGTTCTTGTTACCACACATCAATTAAATAATACAAAATTGAAAAGGAAATTTAACTGAATTAAGGATTTTTATGCCAAATTACCGCATTTAACAAATTTTATCCCATATAAATATAACCATTTTTTATTGGTAATTTTACCAAATTCATCATCAAAGTGCATACTGAAATCTTTGGATTATCCATACAATCAGAATTACGTTAAATTTTATCATATTCTGGTAGTTTCAAAAAAAGAATTTCAGTTTTGAAATGACAGGTCTCGTTTACCGAGGTTAAATTCAATTACCTTTTTAAACGAAAAAAAAAAGGTTTAAGAAGTATTATTATTGCATGATGTGAACAGTTTTTGAATTTGAATGCAAATTTCCATGCTCTTTAAACAGAATTAAGTATGTATAATTTAATTGATAATAAATAAAATCAAATTTACAGTTAAACTAATTGAGTTACAATCAATAAAACTGACCACAGAATATTTTACGCAATGCTAGTATTAAAGCTAAATTTGCAGCTTAATTATTTAAGCTACCATGAGTAATATCTAAGTCAAGATATTTTCTTCAATGCATTCAATAAAGACAAATTTATAAATAAATTAATTGAGATACTGTCCGTTTTATTTTCATTGTTATAGTACTAACAAAATCGATGAGAAATGATAGAATGAATGAACGATAATAGTGCTGACGTAAAATATTCTCAGTGGTAAACGGATCATGGGTTGGAATGCCCTTGCCATCGAGCGAACTGTAGGAAGTTTTCCGGCATTCCTCTATATGCAAAGCAAATGCGGATTAGTTTTATCAAGAGTCCTCCACGAGGGCTAGTTTATTTCAAGGCTTGCTCCAAGAGTTATCTTGTCTTCTGAGTTGGATTTAAAATTAAAATGCTGTGGTGTTGAACATTGATAATCGCAAACTCAGAATTGGGTTGGCTCTTTATCGCCGGTTATTAAAAAAAAAAAAATGAAGGAACGCACAAACGAGAAAATAGCTCCCCTGTCTTAGCCTCCTATCTTGATCCTACTATAAGATTTACTGTTGCCTACATTTATGTAAACAAAACATTATATATATATATATATATAATGTTTATATATATATATATATATATATATATATATATATATATATATAATGTTTATATATATATATATATATATATATATATATATATAATGTTTATATATATATATATATATATATATATATATATATATATATATATATAATGTTTATATATATATATATATATATATATATATATATATATATATAACCATTGTATTGGGTTATCTATTGGGTTTGATCTAATCCAGAAGAGAAGGAAACTCCTGGATCAATACCCCCAGAGGTATGATTTGTTATGGGAACAAGGAGGACTTTGTGACTCTTCAGACGAGACTTGCATCAGTAACCGTTTGCTACTCGGGGAGAATCTTTGGAGGGCGGGGAACGAACCCACGACATCTCGGACCTGGCCCCAGTGCACTACCAAGCAGGCTATCCCGGCCCTTTTTTTGTGTTTTCTGAAGTTATCATCATATCATAAGTATGAAAACAGCTTCCAATTAACATGAAATTTGAAATTGATCGTAAACATACATACGACGGCTTTAAAAATATTTTTAAAAAATAAATAAGTAAAGTTCTATTAACAGATCATTATCGTTTCTCATCTTAAATACCACACGTTCAAAGTATTGTTGCTATTCTTTATTTGTTTTATATTTATGAATATGTTTGCTTTTTCTTTTTCTTGTGAATATTACAAAAATTATAACTATATTCGGAGTTATTTTTTATCTCTTATTCCCTTGGTTGTTAAACATATATATGGTTAAGCTGGAAAGTTACAGTACAGTAAAAAAATTTCTGCGTATGTTTGAATATTTAAAATGCTTAGTGAAAATAAATTAAAAATGCAACAAAGAAGCTCAGAGTGCGGTGGTGACGTAGGGGATAGAACGTTCTGCTCCCTATTAGGTGACTCCGGTTTGAATCCCAGTGGTGGCTGATTGATAGGAATTCTGCTGAACCCTCGCACCAACCATAGTGCTGGTGTAAAATATTCTAGGTAAAAGAATGGTCAGAGTCCTCTTACCGTCAATATAACCATGAAAAGTTTTTTGTTGTTTTCCCCTCCATGTGACATAAAGGCGGGTTAATGCCATGAAAAAGTCCTCCGCGATGGCTAGTTTATACCAACGCTTGATTCAAGAATTCCCTTGTCTTGTTGGATGAGGTTAAGAATTTCAAGGCTACAAAGTTGAACATTGATAGTTAAAAACTCAGAATTGATTCGGTTGTTTAATGCCGGCTATTATATTTAAGAAAATAAAGAAGATCAGAGTTTGTTTTCATTTTACAACACATATTATGCTTTTTTATGTTCTATGTTTATTTTGTTATAATTATAAAACAATTGTCTTTATACTAAATGTTCCTATTTACAATTGATATAATAATTTAAATTAATTATAATAAAATCATTGTGACCGACTGGCGCTTAATCATCAGTGGCGGCTTTATGCACCCCTAGCTTCAGCTCGATGTGTACTAGCTTGGTAGTAAACAAAGGCGGCTTTTGTATAATGCTGATTATACTTCAATAATGATTTTGCTACAAAATTGTGGAGACATAACATTTATTACATTCAAACATACAGTTTACTAATGCATATATTAATATTACTTATCATTGAATAATAATTAATTAATAATTATTATTGTATAATTTATAATAAAATAAGCAGAAAATAACTAAGTATTACATAAAACACTTTCTATCTTTGTTTAATTAACAATTATTTTTTTTCTTACTTAAATATATCTAGTGTTTTAAAATCTATTATTTAACCATTTCAATCAGACTAGTATTAAGTTGGAAAAAGACAATTCTTAAATAAAATTTCAATACAATCATATAGATTGCCTTTCCAAACTTTACATTAAGAAGATGAAGAATTTACTCAAACATTGGTGTAACTAATTCATAGAAGATCTTAACAGAATTGATGAATAATAAAGAAAGTTAGTATCTATCTTTCAGAAACAAACTTTTTCAATAGAACTGTTGCTTTATATAAATGAAGCTAAAGGAATTGGTAGCCTCAACTTCTCCTTAAAATGTCCACTATTACTGTTATTTTCGCACATATAGACGCGACGTCGCCGCCATATTATTCAAGTAGTATGTATGCAGAAAGTATTATGCCTATGAATTCATAGTTCTTTTCTTTAATAGCAGTTTAAGGGCTTTCGCAAGTAGATCTTTAGAGCTTTTACCTTTTGATTAATGAGGCAAACTGCTATCGATAGAGATTATAAATGGGGGGAAACGTTAATTAAAACGCCAACTCCGTCTTTATAATGAACATTCTTCGATTTTTATGATAGCCTTAAGATCTTGATTACATTCTAAAATTAGTGCTGACAATGTTGGCTCTTAAAAATTCTTGTGAACAAATAGCTTAAACTTAACATTAATTTATATTTTTATCGAAATTTTTCGGGGTCAAGTTTGTGGTTAAGTGTTCTGTCCTAATATCATTTGATATTAAATAAATTAATTCAAATTTAGTTTTGATATTTTTATTAATTCAGTTAATGTTTATTAATACAGTATAAATTCATCGATAAATATTTTTATTGTTTAAGAAAATAATTGCTGTTTAATTAAATAGTCTATTATGGTCTCTTTGTTCTTGCTTTTTCGATCAAAAGTAATTATTTGTATGAAATAATTAAAAAATATACTTAACTTTAATTTAAAAATTCAACATGTTAAAACCTTATGATTAAGCAGTTTAAAATGTCTAATTATTTTAATTTAATTTCAAAGTCACTCTATAAACCAGACATTTATTCATATTGTACAAACCTATAAAATCTTTCAAATTAGATTTAGAATTCTTCTTATTTTTTCATTTACCTAAATTTTAAAATAATTACTATGCTTGTTATATAATACTTCCTTCAGTAATAAATTTAACGTATGTTTGAATATACATTAAATTTACCACTAACATTGTTGATCATTTAAATTTTATATATAAAGGATTTGTTTACTATTGATAGTGTGTTAAAATTGAAGTTTACGATTTGACTTTTTGTCATTCAAAAACAATTTTAACAAAACAATTTAAATTCATATACGAAACATAATGCGCTCTTATTTAGTGTTTCTATGTATTGCTTTTACTTAAAATAAAGAAAGATATTTACGAACTTAAAAATTTCATTATAAACAAAAAGATAATTACTTATAAAAATTTATTTGAAAGGTGATAAGGGAAAATTATAGTTAAAGATAATTTTAAAAAAAATATATATGAATCAATTATAATAATTTATGAATAGTATTTTCATGGGAAACACCTAATAGATAATAAAATAACAATTACTTTATAGAAAATATTTTTGCTCATTCAAAAATTATTTTTTTTTAAAAAAAAACAATCTAGTCAGTATCAATTTTTAAATCTAACTTACTGAGTGAAATTAAATATAGATAGAAGTTCGAACTTAATCTTTAACCCAGAAATGAACTAAACACGTCCTGTCTTCAATCGATAAGGAAAGGATTTCCAAAGATGTAACTTCGCTTTTTGTATTTTATGACCTTCATTTTCGCGTAATCATTAAAAATAGCACATATTCCATACATAATATATATCTAAAGGGAACAAAATCCCTTTCCTATATTTCAAACCTCCTGATACCCATATTCCAAGAGATCTGTAATTTTTCCCACTGGTGGAAAAAATATGGTGTGTGATTTCTGTTCGCAATGTCTTGCCATTTTACTTTTTCTTCGAAATTCCCCTTTTACATATACGATCAGTTTATAAGTGGGAAAGAATTTTTTATTTTATAACTTCTATATAATTTGGAATCAAGAACATTCTTTTCTTTTCATAGTTATCAGGTCGTTTTATTCCTTCTTTAATCTCTTTACTTTTACGTATAAAAAGAAAAAGAATTCTTTAATTTTCAGGTATCGTTTTTTTATTTCAATATACAGTACATTTTGTCTAAGAGAGGAAAAAATCTAAGCTGAACTATAATTTCAATTTATACTGTTTTGCTTCAGGCAAACGCAAAATTTTTATAAAATATTAAGATTCAATTATTTTAGAATAATTAAATAATCCTTTTAATTTTAAGAAAGGGAGGTCCTGCAAAAAATATCTTTAGCTTTTTTTTTATTGCTAAACTAAATGTTTAATTTCAATTTATACAACGCAAAATGCATTTAGTGGTTTTCATTTAGTTTTTAATGAATGATATTATAATTAAGAAGAAATTTAATTTATAAACAATGTATGTCTTGTTTTCGCTTTACATCTCATCTCTTCGTTGCAAACCTCAAGTCTAGTATTGTTCGAATGTTTCTAAGATCCATTACAAAATTTAGAGACGTGGAGCAATGTAGCTGTTTTGCCATAGTAGTTTTCATTGCTGCTATATTTGTTGTTGTTGTCTATTTCCGTGCTAAATACTTCCATAAGTTTGAAGGATGAGTTTTGCGAGTCCTAGGGCTTGATGACTGCATATCTTCTGATGGTAAGATGAGTTTAAATATAGAAGCTAGAGTGACCTGGCAATTGAAATTGTGTTCTGGAGCTAACCGAGGTTGAGGGAAATATCTGCATTTTGGATAGTACCTTTTGGTTTTGTCTGGAGATATCTTCAATCAATGTAGTTATCAACTTCATTTTTTAAAAATGATTTTTTTAGATCCAACTTATCCTCAACTATTCTTACTTTTAGATTTAACAATACCTCAATATTGTTTCTAGATTGGTATCGAAATGTTTTCAGACCATTTCAGTGGATAGCAGCAGAATACATGAAAATAGTATCCCTTCACATATTTTCACTCCATGTTCTATCTGTTGAAACAAATGTAATGTGATTCCTCTTCGAAATTTCATGACATTTTGCGAAAGCTATGTAATAAGGAATCGAGAACATTCTCTTTTCAAAGTTCATTTTATTCTTTATTAATTTATTTACTTTTTTTTCCTTTTTAGTTTTTTTTTTTTTTTTTTAGTTTTAAAAGGTACTAAATTTCACACAAAGTGGAGTAAATTAATGAATAACAAAGATTTTATTTTAAAAATTTTTTATTCCTATCCGAAAAAAATTTTTACCACTAAAATATTTAAATAACCTTATTATCTTTTCCTACAAAAGGACACTACAAAGGAACCATTATAGTGTTTTAATTATTAAATCAAATAATTAATTATTTTTTCTTTAATGAGAAGTAAATTTTCTTGTTGTGTTTTCCTTTATTTTGCGTTGAACACTTTATTCGATAATAGTTTTTGTTTGTTTTTTGAAGCTTATTTTCAATTACACATTGCATATCTGCTATGAAGAACAATGTGCGAAATAAAAAAAAAATTAGCACTTTTGATCTAATAATTGGATTTTTACGTACAAAGATGTCGTCTTCAATTAACTGCAATTTTCTTTTAAACAGCACAAATTCTGTCATCAATCTTCCAAATAATGCTTTTTAATCTGAATTCGTTCGGCACAAGACAAAGATGTTTTAACAGTTCTTCATCAAACTCAATTCAGTAAGAGCAAGGTTCCGTTTTTGAACTTTACGTGATATGTTAATACACCTGAATTTCGCGAATCATATTCGAGCTTAATAGTGTCATTTTAATTAAAGTCAAATTAGCGCGTGTAAAAAACTTGATTTTCAACCCTTATCATGTTCTTTTTAAAATCTCAGTTCATTCTTTTAGCCATATTACTGTTTAATCTACAATCTGCTTTACATAGAGGCTACTCAAATAGTAAAAATAGTACAGAATATAAAGATATAGTGTTTAAACTTTTTTTTTCTATCATTATTACTTATGAAACAAAATTGTATATATATATATATATATATAAAAAACGTGCAACTTAACAAATCACCGTTGACCTGATTTAACATTTTATTCCATAATTCGCAATCTGAATTAAATTACTCCAAGCCTACTAGAAAAAATAGAAACAGGGAAGAGCTAGTCGTGGAAGTATGTAGTTTTTGAGTTAAACTAAGAGCAAATTTCAGCTCTTCTTACATTTACTATACCTATTAATCGTATTTTGTACTAGATTAGATTTCTTTCAAACTTCTACTATTCAATAAATTCTCCATAGAAACTGAAGTTGTAAGGTATTAATTGATTAAGGAATTTCAGTCACTTCAAAAATATTCAGATTAGAAATAACAATAGGCAAGTTTCAAGAGATCAAAAATAGGTATCTATTTTCAAGACTTGTCAGGCATTAATAAAAGGAAACAAAAGTAATATAAAACGTAAAGTTGCCAACAAAAGTTATTTCTTCTCATTGACTTCTGACAAGTCTTGAAAATGGGTATCTACTTTTGGGTGCTTGAAAGATGACGAGTGTTATTTTTGATCTGTATATTTTGAATTGAATGAAGATTTTTAATCCAGTAATTTCTGATTATAATTTCATTATTGGGGTAGAAAACTTATTCTTTTTAACGCATTTTAATATTTTAAAACTATCCTTTTACTTACTATGCTCGTATAATATTGTTTAAAATACATTTTTATATAGTTTAATTGAAGGAAAGCTATGTTTTATGTAATATCTATGAGCTACAATAAAAAATAGCAGTTAAGGAATTAAACAGTGTAACAATATATTTTCATCACATATCTTTTAGAAATGATATGATGTAAACAGAACTTTTATTGCCTCCGAACAGAAATTAAAAGCGTATATATTCGGTAAAAGTTGTTACATCAAAAACAGTTTCAAATCAAACTAATAGAAATTTTCTTCTTCTTATACCAAGTTGTAAAAGCATTTTACGACCTTTTTTTGGTATACTACTTCTTGTATCAGAGTGTAGCTACAAAGTCTAGATGCATTTGGGAGTTTGTGACTTACTTGTTTAAAAGTAAACATGCAATAAAGATAGTTAAACTTCTATGAAAAAATAAACTAACCGTATCTGAAAGAAAATCGTGAAAATAAAAAGATTAAAATTTTCGCAAATGCATTGGTTTGATTTTATGTGGCTGGGATATTTTACGATCGTCTGCTTTTTTAATTAAAATAATTTTTTTGGTCATTATTTATACCATCATTACTAAGATTCTACACATCCTTGTTTTACTTTAAATTTTTTTTCAAATAAAAAAAGAAGAAAAAAACACATGTAAAATACAGTTTCAATGTCATACTAACGTAGCTGTATCACTTATGATAATGTCATATTTCGTAACGACATAAAAGTATCATTAGTAGGAAAAATTTAAAAAAAAAAATGTAGTAACTGATAAGATTATCAGTCACTACAATACCAATTGAATATTACTTACCAAGTGTGTTTAAATATTACATGATAAAATAACATATTCTAAGCTTTTATATAAATAAAGGGAAACATGCAGTTCACGAAACTGAAAGTTCTTTAAATGAAATAGTCTGTGTAAGTAGAAAACAGTGCAATAAATTTACAATCATTATTACCTTAAAACAATCAACAGCCGGAAGGTTTTCTTAACTATTTATATTTCCTCCTTAATATTTATTTTCAACTAAAAATTACCTTCGCATCAATAGGAAAAAGTAAATTTGTTTTATCAATTACTAAAATACCAAGACTCTTCAAATATTGCATAATAAAGCAAGAAATTATAATCTTTCAAAGAAACAAAGTAAAGCACAAAGTTCACACAATTTAAAGCTCGTAAAATAAAACTGTCTATGTGAGTATCAAATAATGAATCTAAATTTACAATAACAATTACCTCAAAAAATCTACAGCTAAAAAGTTTGCTAAATTATTCAGATTTCGTTTTGAACATTTTAGTTTTGTCTTAAAATTATCTACTCATCAGTTGGAAAAAATAAACTTATTTTATCTGTCACTACAATACCAAATCCTTTTAAAATATTACATAATAAAATAAGAATTTCTAAGCCTTTGAAGAAACAAAGTATAGCACAAAGTTCACACAATTTAAAGCTCTTAAAATGAAACTGTCTACATGAGTAGCAACAATGGATATGTAAATTTATGATCATTATTATCTCAAAACAATCAAAAACATAAAAATATGCTTAGTTTTTCAGATTTCCAACTGATTTTTTTTAAAAATTTCCTCTTAAAATTACTTTCTCATCAGTAGGAAAAAATAAATTTACTTCATCAGTTACTACAATGCCTAGAACCTTTAAAATATAACATAATAAAACAAGAATTTCAAAGCCTTTACAAAAATACAGTAAAACACGAAGTTCATACAATTTAAAGCTCTTAAAATTAAACTGTCTACATGAGTAGCAACAATGGATACGTAAGTTTATGATCATTATTATCGCAAAACAATCAACAACTTAAAAATATGCTTAGCTATTCAGATTTCCAAATAATTTTTTTTTAAATTTCCTCTTAAAATTACTTACTCATTAGTATGAAAAAATAAATTTACCTCATCAGTTACTACAATGTCTAGAACCTTTAAAATATTACATAATAAAACAAGAATTTCAAAGCCTTTACAAAAATACAGTAAAACACGAAGTTCATACAATTTAAAGCTCTTAAAATTAAACTGTCTACATGAGTAGCAACAATGGATACGTAAGTTTATGATCATTATTATCGCAAAACAATCAACAACTTAAAAATATGCTTAGCTATTCAGATTTCCAAATAATTTTTTTTTAAATTTCCTCTTAAAATTACTTACTCATTAGTATGAAAAAATAAATTTACCTCATCAGTTACTACAATGTCTAGAACCTTTAAAATATTACATAATAAAACAAGAATTTCAAAGCCTTTACAAAAATACAGTAAAACACGAAGTTCATACAATTTAAAGCTCTTAAAATTAAACTGTCTACATGAGTAGCAACAATGGATACGTAAGTTTATGATCATTATTATCGCAAAACAATCAACAACTTAAAAATATGCTTAGCTATTCAGATTTCCAAATAATTTTTTTTTAAATTTCCTCTTAAAATTACTTACTCATTAGTATGAAAAAATAAATTTACCTCATCAGTTACTACAATGTCTAGAACCTTTAAAATATTACATAATAAAACAAGAATTTCAAAGCCTTTACAAAAATACAGTAAAACACAAAGTTCATACAATTTCAAGTTCTTAAAATGAAATCGTCTATGTGCGTAGCAAACAATGCTTCTAAATTTACTATCATTATTACCTCAAAACAATCAACAACCGAAAAGTTTGCTTAACTAATTAAGTTTCCTACTGAATATTTTAGTTTCGTCTTAAAACTACCTCATATAAAAAAAAATTCTTTTTCTCTAAAATGCAAATTCTTTAATCATACCACTTGTTTTAAATTTTCATGAAGCTTTGCATAAAACAAACTCTAAGATAAAGATACAAAGCATCAAGAACTTCTACGAGCTGTTCAAATATCTGTTTAAGAAGCTGTATGTGATTTTAAATGAACAGTATTTTCGAGAAGTTAAAGCCAGTCGTAAAAGAAAGTTAAAGTATGCCACTTTAAAAAAAAAAAAATATTATTAGACTGGAGAGTTGGCTGCATCTCCTATCTCAGTTTCAAAGCTCTCTTTCTGCATTTTGGTTGCTTCTTTGTGCTCTTTAATATGCAAAATAAATGCAAGCTCATCACTTTAAGAGAAAATCGACTTTATTTAAAGACGCCTTACTTTATTTTATCTTTAGAGAATATATCGTGTTACATGCCATTCGATGTTAACCGAAAATAGAGGCATTATACTTTAGGGATAAAGATTAAAATAATAGTTTAGTTTGAAATTATTATTATTGTGTTATTGCATTTTTTAAAAGTTTTGGTGTAAGAAAGCAATATGAGCGTTTTTTTTAACTGATTTAATGCATACACGATCAAAATTATTTAACAAATGCAGTTACACTGTTAAAAATAGATATTAAAATCTTGCAAAACTTTCTTCGTTTTTGAGATAACCATTTCCTGGTTTATGCTCCGAGTGGGCATTTTGTCAAAGTGACGAAATAACTATCACTAATTCTTTAAGGAAATGGATTTCATCATAAGTACAGAAATCATACAACACTCTATTTTATTATTAATTTTTTAAATACTGATGAGGTTTTTGAGCACGTTTTATGGGTACTATATAGGGGAACTTACACCTCCCCAACTGCACAAGAAGGACAGATAGAATGGAGCCATAAATTACATGCATGCCCGCAGGGGGATTCAAACGCGGAATCTTCTTGGTGTGAGGCTAACTCCTTGACCACCATACCTATCGGTTGGCTTGTGTCAGCATTCCAGTTTCAACCATTTTGTCTTTATTCAGATTTCGCTATTCTAGCTAATCTTTTTATTTTAATTTCACAATAAATTCCTTACCTAGATGATCTATATTATTTTTTTGCGCATTGAAACAAGATTTTTATGGAGAAAATAATCATTTATAAACATTTTAATTTATCATTTTATAAACATTATAGACATAAATTATTATTGAATATTCCGACAAGGATATCATTTTATGACCTTTTAAAGGGACATATTTCAATATACACCATTTAAATATATTATACTTCCAACATGATTCAGTTTACAATAAAATACAGAATTCAACTCATTATAATTTGTTACATTGAACTTAGTTATACAAAACAATTGCATTTCAACTGGCAATGATTTGCATTAACTATATTACGAAATAAACCATATTCTTTTTTAACCTTTTAAAGGCATGTATTCTAATATACATTTATATCATTTAAATATCTTCCTCCCCCGAGAATCAGTTTACAATAAATTGTGAAATTCTACTTATTATAATTTGTTGCATTCAACTGAGCTATACAAGAAAATTTGATTTCTGCTGACAATGAGTTAACGTTCTATTATTCTTTTCCCCGTTTTTGTGCAACATATCTTTGGGCTTATGACAAAATATGGCGACGATATCATTTTGGGCACATCTACTCCGCTTCCTCATTTCTTTCTCTTTCTTTTTTTTTTCATTTTTCTTCAGAGTTAGGGCTCGCGCTGTGCTCCAAAGGCAGCAAATGATGGGATGGATGATAGTGATGAAGAACCTGAAACAGTCTCTACTGTTGTTGCTTTGGCATGATTGATAGCTGAATGAAGATCACTAGTGCGCAGATGGAACTTGTCCATTCTTATGTCTCTTGTTTTCCAACATAACACTGCCATCACTAAGAAAATTTATTGTCTTTCTTTCTGAATAAAGCATGAAGTCTTAGATGGTCAGAATATACTACGATATAAAAAAAAAATCATTCCCTGTTAACCCTTTTTATGTATTAAGATGATAAAATGCGAAGTTTTGATAATAAAAATGAACTGCTTAGTTTGTTAGTTGTAGAACTGTCATAACTGAAGAAAAATTTATAATGAGTTTATTTGATATTTTGAATCAACTATTCATTGTTACATTAAAGTAAGAATGCACACAGTAAACAAATTCTGGATCAAATTACTGTACAATATACTGACATTCAGTGTGTCGGTGCTTTTGACCGTAAAATTCATTTATACTGCGGAAAATGTTACGGGAAAAATCTGACGTACGGAATTTTTTGCAGTGATAATTGACCAAATGATTCCAATTAAATAAATATTGCTGTAAAAATTTACGGTATAATATTTTACGACGATACGATATAAAAAAAAAACTCTATAAAAACTATATAAGGAATGCCTTTCTTGTTGAGCGGTTCTAAATTTTGAAATAATGTAATGCAAAATTTTGGTCATATAAATAAATGAACTGCTTAGCTTGCTAGCTGAAGAACTGACATAACTGAAAAAGAATTTGAAATTTAATTTCGAATTAAATATTTATTTGAAATTTCGAATGAAATATATATTATAACATTCAATTAAGTACCCACACTGTAAAAAAAAATTGGATCAAATTCCGGTAAAAAGTACCGACACTCTGAGTATTGCTACTTTTTACATATTTTTAACAATACAGTATCTAACTCGTGAAGGTTAAAACATGTTCCTAACCGTAAAATTTACGGTTAATTGGATAAAAAGACTGCTGCCCGTTATTTTTCCGTAATTTTAATATAAAAATTCTAACAGCGTAAATGGCAAAAAATATCTCTTGTAGTTTGCAGTTGTATTGTGTGTAGTTTTCAAATTAAAAACAGCAGATTTAAAAAAAAAAAAAACATAATTTGTCTATAAAAAAATCAGTTCAATCATATTTTAATTATTTTCCTTCAAAGCAAATTTTTTTTTTCAATTACATGAAATTTATCAAAACTTGTCTACATTTTGGTTGATGCAATAATAAATATTTTTCTAATCTTAAATTTTGGAAAAACACTACTATCTAATATATAAAAAATTTTATTTTATGTACAGTAAAATGTTATAAATTGAAAAAAATACTGATTTATTTAAAAATATATATGAAACTTAATATCAATAAAGAACTTATTTTTTATCAGCATGATCAAATCCTATAAGGAAATCAATAAAATTATAGCATAGATGCAAGAATTTTACAAGAAATCAAGAAATAAAAAATCAACTAAATTTTGAAAAAATATTTTTAATGCACATTTTGATGAAAAATTTATTTTTGTCAATCGACATATTCAAATATTATAGAAAAATCAATAATATAATAAAAATGTTGCAGGAACCTTAATCTTAAATTTCTTAAGTTCGTTCAAATCTTTCAGAAGAAGCAATATGCCTGATGTGCATAACTTATTCATTTTTATTGATTTGATAGAGCAGCGAGTTCTCGTTCGGATGCGAATAGAAAAAGTAAATTTATGCTTTCATGGCTTATTGAATTATCGTGTTTAGGAAGAGTTATGTTGAACTAAAATCAATTTGAAGACCAAATTTTATTGCTTGGTTGAATGTTTAAAATTGTTTATAGCTTCTAAACAAAATGTTATTAAAGTTTTAAATGTCACTTAGCTATCATATTTTATTTAAGAATGTATAACTAATGCAGCGTAGTTTGAAAAAAAATTCGAAGCTTGAAGTCTTCTGAGTTTGAATAATGAACAAAAGATTTGAAAAACATTTGTTTTCTTATATTTTACGATGTGGATTATATGATGTCGGAAAGCTTGCACTCAAATGCCTATCGATTTACAAAATTAAACAAAAATAATTATTAATTATCTGAGTACTTTGATTATTTCACTATTTTTCATAATTGTTTCTGTTCCTTCTGATATCATTCCTATAGCATTAAAACATTCCTGCTTATACTATTAATACAACAGCTGTGGTAATTAATTCGGTACAATTAGGAAAAAACTATGGTTTGCAATATCTGGTAAAATTTGGTAATTTTATCATGATACCTTAGAGCATGGCATTAAAATCCATTACTCTTTTAAATTTACATTTCAGTTTTGAATTTTTACGGACTATAATTTTGAAAACTAAAATTTCCTTTAATCCGTTACCATGAAACCGGAAAATTTAGCAAATCGATGACCATCTCGCGTATCTTATTTAATACTATAGCATTATTTGGCAAATACAGCACTATATAGCAGTATATTTTTGAACTATTTGTTTTCTTTTACAAAATAAGATTCACAATGCTTCACGCGTTTTTAAATGAGAGTCTAGTTATGCTGGTAGGACCAATGGTTCTTTTTTACAGCTTTTTGAAAGTGCATTTTTTATCATATAAACATTTAAAAATTTATACATCTAAAAAATATTATTGAAAATATTCGAGTCGTACAATCTTGAACTTAGAAAAAATACAGCATTAATACAAAAGAAGTGAACAAAATTACATGAACACTACTATATTACACTGAGAAATTAAAGTTTTGTCAAAACTACCAGAATATGGTAAAATTTACCGTATATGGAAGACCAAAAAACTCAATAATTTTTACTGAAAACCTTTAGTAATGCTATTGGTAGACTTAACAATAAAATATTGTTTTATAGTGCGTGATGAAATTTGATAATTGTGACAGAATTTCGTAATTTTATCATACCTTAGATTATGGCATAAAAAATATTTGTCCGGGGAAATTATAGTTTTGTATTTTTTTACTAAATATGTGGTATTAAGAGCTATAATTTCGAAAATCAGAATTTTCGATAATTCTTTACCATATGAACGGAAAATCACGAAATGAATGTTTTAAATATTTTGTGGATTATGGTTTTTTATATAAGAAATGTCCTCACTAAACAGCAAGTTAATTTACCGGAGTTTTTTTCCATTACGAGGAGGTAATAAATAAATACCAATAATAGTAGCAAACATGAAGAATGTAACAATAAAGAATATGAAAATATTTTATGTTTTGTAAAACCTTTAATGTGCACGCTGGTTAAAAAAAGAAGAAAAAAAGAAACCTGCTTGGCTCAATTATTGGCATACGAAACTTTAATTACAGTACATTTCAATATGTTTGAATTTAAAGGTATTAATAAGTGTTTCAATTATATAATCTTTATTTAAAAATTATAAAAGTTTTAAATGAATATGAGTATGTATACAGCGAGTTAATATAAATAGCAAACGATAAACTTCATGACTCATTCCATTTTTGCGTAAACTAAGGACTTGATCAATAATTTATATGAAAAAAATTCAGTTGTGATTGTATTGACTAAATATTATTTCTACAAATACATCAATTATAATTTATTTTGGACTTGGACCCACGAGCAGTAATTATTTATGCGTGATTAAAGTTAAGTTCGATGTACTTGTATGATATCACATTTCTATACGAAGTTTGAAATCGATCTTTCTCAAAATTAATTTGAATGAACTTCATTTTAATTCAAATAAGCAAAAATATAATTTACATTTTCTTTTAAAGGCTTAAAAGTTTAGAATTATTATAAAATTGCTGATTTTTTAAACATATTGGATAATATAATACTTGAAGCATCACAAAAAACACGAATAGTTTTTAATATTTTAGTAATAAAATATTAACTATATTATTATTCAAAAAAGCCATAAATTGTAAACCTTTTTTATTTTTACGTGATCAATATTATACAATCAACCAGGCGTTTAATCAATGGGCGAAGAAATTTCGCACTTAAAATATAATCATGCAAGCCACTTTAAAAAAAAATGTTAATTAGCTTACAACATATCGTTTTAAAGTTCATCAGTGTAAAACTCTTACAGAGTTTTTAATTGATTTATTCTAGAGTTTTTATCAAAATATTGATTTTCATTCAAACAAAATAATTTCACTCATTGAAACAATTGGTGCGAAAAATTTTAATTTAAATCTTGTTTCATTCTTTCTTTCATTCATTCTTATAAAGAAAATTGCTCTGCTTTTCTAAATTAATTAAAATGAGAAATCCATTTTTATCTAAAGGTTGACTTGTATCTTTATGATTGAAATGCATCAATGCATTGCTAATTATCTATGCTTTGAAATAAAGAATTTTTGCGGCACGGTTTTAAGAGAAAGAAAGTTTTTTTTAATTTTTTTTTTCCTATCATTATTCCGATTTTCACTATGAATGGATTATTCATGGTTTATTTATTGCGTGCTTTCATTGTAGACCGGATCATAAATTATGTATTTTGTTACAATAGATCAATAAAGTTTTTTTTTGTTTTTTTATATGCGCATTTAATCACTAAAAATGATCATTTATCACTTTAGAATCTAAAAAGAATAATGAAAAAGAATTCTTTTGATCGTAACAATCTGATACTTTTCAAGCTCTATTTTTTCGTTTGTGTTTTTACAATTTTTAAATGTATTTTTTCTTCGATACAATAAATAAAAAATGTTTTTTTTTAATCTTGAAATTTGTTTTTTTTTTGTATCTGCATGCTAGATAATTATTCAAATTCACGACCAGTAATTTTTCTTCCGTAAAAAATAATACGCAACAATCACATATTTATGATACTGAAAAGTGAAAGAATTTTTTTTAAATTTACATTATTTTTATTTGGTTATTGTAAAATTGTATTAATTACATTTGAACACTAAGAAAAAAAGTACGGTGTCAAAGTTACCAGAATATTGTCAAATTTATTGTTTCTGACTCTAGATAATAGCAATAGAAGGCTCGTTAATTTTTATCGAAGCGCTTTGGTTAATGATTTTGATAAAACTATCAATAAAATTTGATTTTATAATATGCGAAAAAATTGGTAAATGTGATAAAAAAAAGAGTCATTTATTAAATTTACTTCTCAATTTAAATCACGTTTTTTGTTTTTTAGGTTTCATTTACTCTTCAGGTAATAAGAATCATAATTTTGAAAACAAGAGTTTCTGGTAAGCCGTTACCATATGAATGAAAGAATTACCAAATAAATAGCTTTAAACAGATTCTTTTGGTTTTAGTTACCAAAATGATCTTTTTTTTATATTTTTTTAGAAATTTCAATACCACACATGGCGGTAATTGTACTAAACTATTTTCGCCATGTCTGTCATATTTGTTGTTATATAACAAAAATCACCTCGAAAACGTTGAAGAAACAGTGCGGTAAATATTTCTGTAAAATGTAGCTTTTATATGGTTATTCAACTTTCACGGTAAAAATCCAAAAAAATTGGTAAATAAATGTCAATAAAAAGATTGCGGCGGGATAGCCTGGTCGGTAGGTCGCTGGGCCCATATCCAAGAGGTCGTGGGTTCGATCCTCACCGACCGAAGACTCCCCGTGTAGTAAATGGTGACTGATGCACGTTAAATCTGTCGAGTCTCAAAGTCCTCCATGTTCCCATAACAAATCAATACCTCTGGGGGTACTGATCCAGGAGTTTCCTTATCTTTTGGATTGGGTCAAAATTAGAAGGCTACGGAGTTGAACATTAGTAGTCGTAAACCCATGAAACCATAGGTCGGCTGTTCAACGACGGTTATAAAATAAAATAAAAGGCTCGGACAGCTTTCTGCTTAGCCACTATGTCGTCTTGAACGGATCTCTAATATATTTTGAAATTTTCATGTTTTTTGGCGGAATGATACCGATGTTAGCACGTTGTCTCTTTAAACAGGTTTACTGTGTTTTTGGAACCAGAATTTCTAGTAAACCGTTATCAAATAAACAGAAAATTACAAAATGAATGAATTAACCAGAATTATGCATTTTTACCAGAAATGTTACTACCCTACGGTATGGTTATTTAGCCAGAATTTTTTCTCCTCCATTTTTCATGCTCTTGTAAATAGTTATTTTACATCATTCCTATTGTCATTTAAATGAAATTACTACGATGAACTACGATGAATACAGAGCTAAAATACTGAGAATTTTAAATTAAAAACATTTACAAATAAAATACTTAATGCACGTGATTCCTTTAATTACTAACAAAATCAGTGACTCTAACAGAACAAAAATATTATGAATTCAGTTATCTTATATCGAAAAAAGTAAATGATGTAAATGCTTAAAGCATGTTATTTTTGAAAATTACGAGGATTTTTATATTGATTTTTAGCCAAAAGTGCGTTTTTATATATTTAAATACTACAGTATCTTTAAAATTCCTCTTTATTCGGTTTCCATATAATTAAAAGTAACAGTTTAAAATTTTTTCTTTCCTTCCCAAATGTATTCAGCTAACAAAGCTGCCCCATGTTTTAAGAGAAAGATAAAAGGAGTTACATACATTTAAAATTGTTTTGCGAATTTTTATGCTCAAGAAATAAAGCTGCTCTTGATTTTCTTTGACCTTAAGAAAATGATTGATTGTGCGTCTTTCTTAAAGAAAAATGTTTGAAGAAAACGTTCATTAATCTTTTCTCCAAAGCTTTCTTTGCAACTTGACATCGCAGAACCAAATTCGCTATTTTAACCAAACATTAAACTCCTAAATATTTGTTTAAACTTGCCAACCTTTAGTTTGTGGTCTAATTACTAAATGTCATATATCACTATTTGTCATCATTTGAGACATATTGCTAGTCAGTAGCAATTATTAAAACTCTCAAAATGATTTATAATGAAATCTATTAAATGCACTTAATAAATGCCATCGGTATTGCTTGGAAATGAATGATGGTATTTTACTCGTACTTTAGCGGTTAATTTGCAATTCAAATAAAATTTAGATTTGATCGTTAATGTTCGAAATTGATCCAAATTACTTTTTTAAATCATTTTTTAATTAAACTGTATTTTTAGAATGACCTTTTTTAAATAAGGAATCACAATAGTTCTATGTCAAAGCTAGAAGTTTTTTAGAATGTCTAGGAAAGTTTAAAAAGAATTTTTAGAGATTTATGATCTATTTGACGTCATAAATCGTCTGAAGTTTTGAAATAGATAATAGAGATACGCTCTAGTTTATTAATCTTTAATTGGTATGTCAGCAACTCATATCATTCCATAAATATAGAGGTATATTACAATTAATTAATAGGGGTTCATGAATAAAACATCACGTATCTATTGATTATATGTTGAAATAAATAGTATCTCTGGAACAGTTTATGGGGAACAGCACAGTTAAAACCCTGTAAAAAGAAGGATTTTCTAATAAATTTTGCAACAATTGTGATAAATTTAACTTACACTTACAGTAGTTTTTTATATCCTACTGTGCATATTTTAATCTTCTTTTTTTCTTGTTACAAATACAAAATGTTTAAAATTAGTGCTCATATGATACAATGTTTATAAGTTATTTTTTAAATTATCCATAATTCGATGTAGTCATAAGTTGAAGAAAAATATCCAAATTTTTTACATTACGATTTTTTTAAACTACATAAATGTAGTTTTCTTTACAACTAGGATTTTTTTTAAAAAAATTTTTTTCCCCAAAAATAAAATGTTTTAAAAAAAAGAAAATTCAAAAGTTTACCTTAAAAAAATAACATTTCTGCGGAAACCTCAGAACCAGTAGCTGCAATTAAAATTTTCCTACGTGCGACGAGAACTATAATTATTGCGGACATTGCGTCAAAATTCGAAGTAAATCGGTTGAAAATTGTAATAGTTAGAGATGCAGAAAGTGAAAGAAACCTAGTTCCGATTAAATTGCGTTTAAAGTTGTTTGAACAATAATTCATAAAAATATATAAAATTTCAAAACTAACTATAATAAATCAATTTTCTTCTTTTTCTTCAGTGACGCGCCATCCCAGGGTTGGCCATGGCCTTCTTTAGAAGCAAGTTCCAAGCTATCCTCTTGGATAGACTCTTCTAATTTATAACTTTGAGAACTCTTAAATCTTTTTCTAGACAGTCCATCCACCGGATCCTTGGTGTTTTCCTTTTTCAATCGTTTAAGATCTTTTTGGTGGCCCGGTCATCATTCATTCTAATCAGGTGTCCTGCCCATTCTAGTAAAATGGATCAATACCAGATCCATAAGATGCTTCGTCTCCATCTTTTACAGAACTCATGAGTATTGCAGTCATCTTCATTATGAACATTTTGGTTGTAGGGTCTACATTTACTTCTCATTGCTCTGAAACTTTCAATAATCCTTTGCCACCTTCTCTGAAAAATTATTACAGCTTAAAAATTATTCCCAACTATTTATAATTAAAATATTTTTAATTATTTTTCTTACATAATTTAAAAAAAAAATACTTCAATAAAACAGTTTAAAAGATTGTATTTTACGAAAATATTTTGATAAGAGAAAAAAAAATTTTTTTAATCAACTGAGTGAGCTAATTCAATTGCTTATACATGAAACTGAGGGTCACTATCCTTCCAAATATGTGAAACATTAACTTTTCTCCCTCAAAGATTCTGGAAAATGAAATGGCGCTCGGTTTTTGTTTTTGTTTTTTCTTTGCATTCTTGCATTATTCTTTAGTACATAATTTGGTGAATTGAGTTTTTCTTTTTCTTTTACGACTCACTAATGTAAGAGTAATTAATTATTACAAATGATCAATAACGTTATTTTTGACTTTCAATTCAATGTGTTAAAGAATTTGATTCTTGGTTTTCCAAAAAATGCGCTCGTATAGTTTTATAAACTTTAATATAATATTTTTCGTGTCCCTAATGCTTTTCTTGACACAGCAAACAATTTTCTTGGTATTTAAAGGATAAAACTAATTTGAAGCCCCAAAGTGCATATTTAAGGATTACTAATTACTTTTAAAGAAAAAAGAACTAAAGCCTAGGAAGTTTATTTAAATTGATATGCAGCGACAACGTCGACGTTTTCGTTGCAGTCGGTTAGATATAGTTAGAAAGGAAATATTAAAAAAATTATGATATATTTAAGGAAATAATTAAAGTTTATTTAAATTATTATTAGGTAAAAATTATTTATTCAATCATACATGTTTCGTTTAATACTGAAAATTTTTACGATATTTGAGTTTCTACACGAATTTGGCAAAGTATTTAATACAAAATCAGTACCACAACCAAAAGAAATATTAAATTTGATAATTAAAATCATTTATCATAGTTATCTCAAACATCAAAATCAGTTCCTTTTTTAACGAGAGAAAACTCGATATATTTAAAGTACTTTTTTATCAAATAATTTACCACATTTTTTTTCGTTTTTTTCTTTAACTTCCTTCATCCATATCTAAAACTAAGACACATACATATAAGTAATCGGACATTTAAACATTTGAAACGAATAATCGTCGTTGTTTTGGAAAAAGGCCAAGCTCTATTCTAAAAGCGAAGCTGAATATTTTATTTCTCAGTTTTTTGTATCTTTTTTAGTCCATATTTAATTCATCAAAGAAATTTTCAATTAATTGAGCCGTATTATGTGATTTAAAAGCAAATGTATCTCTTGACTGATTTTTCCATAGTTTAATTTAAGAATTGCCATTTGAATATATATATATTTTTTTTTTTCGTTTTCGTTCTTTTCCTTTTTTTTCTTCAGCATAAAACATAAAAAAATGTTAGTATTTCTATCAGTATTTGGAAAGCATTAGAGAACAATGTATCTGGAACTATTTTTTTTTTCATTTATTATGCCAAGAGGAAATTCGATGCAAGGAAAAATGTATCTGCAATATTAAAAATAATGTATTTTACCATGTGTTTATTTGTTTATTTTTACGTGTTATTTCTTATTGTCTTACTTGATTAATACTTTTTACCTGGGAATACCTGAGAGAAATTTAATTGTTTCATTTTTGTAATTCATTTTTACATTCCCAGTCTTTTGCGGGGACACCAAATACATTTATTGTAAAAAATTCCTGATTAAATTACGGATTAAATCAGGAGCGTCACAAGTAACAACATCCCGTAAAATCTAACTTTGTCGGTACATGTTACAGAACAAAAAATCTGATTTATGGAATTCTAAAAGTACGAGTTTCTTGAAATTAAATTTTTCAAGACACTTCCACAAAATTTGCTTCCATTTTGAATTTGGGCCAGGTAAAATTACATTTGTTAAAATGATGTAAGGAATTTGATATTTTACAATTAAATTTTTTTTTCGATTTTTACTAAAAAAAAAATAGTAATAATAAAAATAATAAATAATAATAAAAAATAATAAAAAATAATAAAAAATAATAAAAAATAATAAAAAATAATTAAAAATATTAAATAATAATAAAAAAATAATAAATATTCACTAAAAGTTATTTTTTGCATTTTATTTTTTGCATCTTTGGATAAACGATTTTTATAATTGGGTGTAAACATTTTACAACTCGCCTAAAAAGTTCTCGAGATATGGCTAAATACGCGAAAAGCTCATATAAAGTGGTCTAAATTATGGAAAGCAGTCCTGATCATATTTCTAAGATTGCGGCTACTCCCTATAATTTGGGTGTCAGAAATTTTAATCCGCAGAAAAAACTAAGTTTATTTAATGCATTAATTACGGTCCTGAGTCTGGTTTCGGTATATAAAATATCGCCAGCAGAAATTATTTGTCATATTTGAAGTCAACCCCTTGAACTCTTAACATTGAGTTTTAAAATGTAAAGATCCGATCATTAGATCAAAAGGTATTCCGTATGGGCATTTACACTCATTGATGAAAACAGACGGGGGGCACTCTTTTTTTTAAAAAAAAAAAAATAAATAAATAAAACGTATACACAAATAAGGTTTCATATGATAGATAAACTCTTAGTGGACCTGTCTGCCACGCAGTAACCTGTAACGTCGTAAGATACAGTGGTGCTGTGATCGTGTTTGTGTAGAGGTACATCAGTTACGCGTCAGAGCTTGAAGCGTAAGGACGTTTTGAAACATTGTGGCTTAGCCCAATCCTTTTTTTATTTGTTTACCCATTGTCAGTATGACCAGTTGTTATCGCCTGAACTATGCCACTAGGTGGCGGATAATTGAACGACTCGAGGCAATTTTCGAGAAATGTGTTGTCCTATCTGTGAAAGCAGCTCATAGAGACAGGGACAGTGGTTCATCGATATTGTCATAGTCATAAAAAGGCAATAAAGTTCACTAAAGACGGTACTTTGAGACTTCTAAGCATAAGATATAGGTCTGCGACAGCGACGTAACTGTCAAGCCACAACATGTATAACGCTCGCAGTAATATCCATTTTACAGATAACAGTCGACCAGATACTTAATCTAGAAGGCCTGTATGCCAGGTGCCTAGGTGCATCCGTTTGATTGCGTAGCTCCTGTCCTCTTTGACATTACTCTTGATTCAGTCTGGACAGTGACTCAATGCCTAGTCTCATCTGGAGTGAACCCAGGAGTCAATATAGGCCCTTTAACATTGTCAAAAACAACCACTATGATTGAGGTCGTCTGATGGTCAGGCCAGGCATCATGACAGACGAGAATACCGACTTTCATATCTTTAATAGAGGTATTCTAAATGGTCAGCGGTGCAAAGACGCAATCCTTGCATTCTATTTGAGACTTTTCCGTGGATTATATAGGCTAATTTTCATCTTTATGACATCATCTTCCAGACAGGACTCAGTTGGTGGATGAATACCTCCGAATAAAGCATATTCAACGATAGAAGAAGCTTTGCGACGTCCCCTGACTTTAACCCTACCGAACCCATATGGGAAGCGTTTGGATGCCCAATTGCAGCACAAAGGTGGCTTCCATCACCCTTCGATGAGCTCAAGGGTGCCTTGGTACAATACTAAGTACTTTTGCCACAGAGAACCTGGTAAATAATAAGGACCCTAGTAAATAATATGAAACACCGTTGCTTAGAGTTGTGGAGTTGCTGGATCATATACACTTCTGGACATTTTTTCCCGAATAACAGGGTGTAGGTCAGCTACCGTGCTGGACAAGTGAACAGTTTCCTTATTTAGGCTACATTATGCCCACTTGTTTTCTTAGTTTCTTTAGCTTTTTTAATTGATATATATCTAATACTATCTATCTATCAATCTATCTATCTATATATATATATATGAATATATATATATATATATATATATATATATATATATATATATAAGTAAATATATATATATATATCTATATATATATATGAATATATATATATATATATATATATATATATATATATATATATATATATATATAAGTAAATATATATATATATCTATATATATATATGAATATATATATATAAGTATATATATATATATATATATATATATATATACATACATGATATTAAATAAATTCCATAGCATTTCCATACCAAATACCGCAACGAAGCAAAGAACAAATATTTAATTTTTAAATGATAGACTGAAAAGACTGTGGTTTAGCAGACACTTTCATGATTGTATCTTTGTAATTAATTCTTGTTCCATGTATAGAATAAATCAAAGTCTGAGATACACGCTTAGAAAGTATTTTCGTTCCAGATCACGTATGTCCTCCAGTATTTACTTATTCCATTAACACTACAAAGTTTCTCAGACTAACGTCTGAGAAACTAACATTTTGTGTGCTGATAAAGACCATTTTAAACCTTCTGCATATATATTATCCGTATAATATGCAAATATTTGTATCGTTAAAAATCGGCTGAGTGGAAAAGTCACAAATCTTCAAATTTCTCATGGGCTTAAGAAAATGATACTTTCTAATCATTTGTGTTGCTAGAAAATTGTTTTTGGAAAAAGTCAGGAAGAAATAATAATTTGTTAAAAATTGTTTCATTTTTTGTTGCTACAAATACTTCTGTGTAAAAAACCATAGTGTGATGGAATGTAGATTAATGTTTGACGGAATGATTTTAATGTTATGTGTTTGTGTTTTTTAATTCCTTTTTTTAAATTTGATAATATTTAAATGCTCAAAAAATGTTCTTGCAACGTCTCATTACAGTTTCAAATTTTCAATTTTTCCTAACTCAGAAATGTTTAAAATCGCTTTAAAGGAATTGCTTAAGTACAAGATGTAACTTTAGTACAGTTGTTAAAATTCTAAATCAAATTCTAAAACTTGATAACACGCAAGAACATACAGGAATATATGGTCTAAAACACTATGCAGATGTGCTACATGCGTATATAATCAGTAACTGGAAGATGCAAAATATGCCAAAAACAATGACAATTTGTTATTAAAATATAACTTTAAACAATTATTTTTTTAAGAAAGTTTTACAGTAGAGACACTGTTAAAGATTCTGGATTAAATTACGGCAAAATTTACTGGCACCCTGAGTGTAGCAATTTTACCGTAAAATGAATTTTTTGATAAAGTTTATACCATAAAATCTCCTATTACTGTAAAATTTTACATCGTAATTGTTACTGTATAATGTATTTAATTGCAGTGATTAAGTGGATAGTAAATATTCTTGTACCACTGGTTTATAGCTGGGAGTCGTTAGATAGATTCTGGCCGACGACAAAACAACCAAAACAACCGGCGACATATGAACGGGTGCGTTAAATATGTCGTGGCTGAAGGTCCTCTTGTTGATTGTGGTCACCAGAACAGGTGTTGTCTGACCGGGGTCAAAACAGCGTCGCATTTTCACACGGCCGTTGAAAGATAGAACCCTGGAAAACGGGGATAAGTACTTTGTCACGGTTAGATGAATGTAAAAATTGACCGTAATTTGATCTGCAATTTTTCATAGTGATATTTGCAAGATCAAACACCCAATTTACCCCCAAGTACACTTTTTGTTGCTTCATAATGCATTTGCCATACCTTTCTAATAATTGTTTAATATCATGTTCGTAATCTAATGTAATCAAACACCCAATTTACCCCCAAGTACACTTTTTGTTGCTTCATAATGCATTTGCTATACCTTTCTAATAATTGTTTAATATCATCTTCGTAATCTAAATGTAGAGTTTTGACCAGCATATGTATTACCCTACAAACATGTTGCACAAGTTTTTCTTATTGGAGTATTAGGCGTGAATGTTGATAATTTTCTGTCGCATCAAAATTAGACTTTTATGAAGAAAAAAAAGTTCAGGTGACTTTTTTTTGAGATACGATTTTTTATTCACATATTTTAATTTAACTTTTAAGTTAAATTAAGATATCTGATTAAATTAAATTAAATTAACTTTTAAGTTAAATTAAGATATCTGATTAAGTTAAATTAAGATAATTTGTTTTTCTTTTTCACCTGATTTATAAATTAAAACAAAAAAAAATATTTACAAATTACAAAAAAACTTAAGTTAAAACTTTCTTTGCTTTATGTGTTGTTACGACTGTTTTTATCAATTATAGATAAACTTTACTTTAAATTTCTATCTTTTAAATCAATGAATTTTTGTATTATCCATTTTAAACTTTACATTTAAATTTCTAGCTTTTATTAAATTTGTTGCACCAATTATTTTTGTCAAGAATTAATTTTCAAGAACTTACAAAGTTCGTTTATATTTTTCCGAATATTAAAATATTTTTAATGACTTATTGTTTTATACAAAATGTAATTATTTTAAACTCTCTTAAAAATCATGTTAGTTTAAGCGTTTAACGTCTATGTTTAAATTTATACTGTCCTTAAAACTGTAAATAATGTTGCATAATTTAAATGGATAACAGTACAGTTTAGCAGGAAATCTTAAGCAGTTAACTGAATTGAAAAAGTGCAATTTAATGCCGGTCTTCTCAGCTTTAATGCGTAATTTTAAACCTATTTTCGTTATAAAATTTCTTTTAAAAATAATTTGAAAACTGTGACAAAATTACGTTTATGTTGGAAATAAGCAATCAACTAGAATGTGTAAAATGTCAAGTATTAAGTTGTTGAGATAGACACTGAAATTTGATAGAATGTTAAAAGATATAATTATATCGCCTTATATTATATTGCTTAGTAAGTACCTAATCGAAACATATTTTAAATGAAAAGAACTCGAAAGATATTGAGAATAAAAAGAATTGAGAGTTAACTAATTGATATTATATTTTCCCCTTAAATATTTCTACAATATATACATACTTGTTGATAATAATTATTTTGTCTATAAGTTTATTTAATGTCTTGATATTCCTTTAGATTTTTTTTTTGCGCTCTCAGAAATGAAATTATCATTTAAGACAATTTAGCAATCCTTGACCTGTATCTGGTTAATTTTCAGTATCATTTCGTCACAAAATCACTCTATTTGTGACGAAATGCGAACTCTGAAATATATGACGAAGATGTTTCTTCAATTCGAAAACTCATAGTAGTGTATTGTGGGAGATTGCTAACGAGAATAACGAAACTAGGATGAAGATTATGCAATCGAAAATAAAGTGAGTGAATTAGCCGGAAGGTCTCTATATAGTGGTCAAGGAGTTGGCGTCGTACCAATAAGATCCAAGGTTCAAGTAACGCTTGGGCCAAGGGTTTAATTAATCACTTTGTTCTATTTGTCCTTCTTGTGCTGATTAGGTGATATATAGTTATATGGTGCCCACGATAAAATGGTTGTCAGAAAAGTTGGATACATTAGGCACAACTTTTCTTTCAGTATTTAAAAAAAAAAAAAAATACAATGACGAAATATTTCTTTACTAATGACGAAGTTTATTTCCTCCCTCAAAGTAGTGACGAAGGCTATTTCGTAACTTTGACGAAATGTTCGCGTAGAGCATATAGCAGAAAATGATTTCGTTAAATACGGATAAAGCTTCTTTAAACTTAGGCATACACTTTTACCGAGTATTATTTATAGAATAAAACAGTTCTATGTAAGATGCAGATACTATTCATGTATGCCATTGTGTGGGCTCAACATTGTAAAAAATTTTAAATTCCCTTAAATAGTTACAGAGAAATGTCAAAAGTGAATGGATAAAACTCTAAAAAAATTAAATTAACATTAAGATGTTCAAACATTCGCCGGCCAGTAGGCCTAGCGGTTAGCATGCCTGACTAGCTGCAGGCTCGAATCCCGCTCTAGGAATGGATGTTTCTCTCTATGTGTTGTCCTCTGCTGTGTATGATGTGTGAATGGGGCCCACCCTATGAACGGATATCTGTGGCAGTGTGGAGTGGATAATGTTGCTCGCCTCCGTGACTTAGGTTTACAGGTGTTCAATAGCTAACGTTAAATTAGCAACACTCCCGGCATCTTCCCAGCTAAAGGACATGAAAGTTCAGTACCTGCCATTAGAAAAAAAATGCCCAAACATTAATTCGCCTAGAAACTTTGCCTCAAGGGATTATATTCCCCAGATTACAGTTACCTATAGTTACAGATTACAGTTAAATAAGAAAAACCAAGTGCAACAAAGAAAATATGTTTATTTGGAAAAAAGTACATTATTGTTTCGGTTTTTATAACAAAAATATCGTCTGCACTATTTAATTAATGTGTTGTTGAAGGTTAGATTCTCGAATCCTCAAAGTTGTACCACAGCACTGAAAAATCCGATCATTAATTTGAAAGTTATTAATGTGTCTCGTTATATACATTTTATTCACTGCACATGCATCAATATATAAGTAGTACAATTTCAAAGGAAAAATTGATTTAAAAAAAATACCTTTTTACTATAATTAAGCACTGTACATAAACAAATATATTACGGATAGGGAACTTTGTGCAAATAATAACAAGATCCTAAATCAAGAATGGAATTCAAAAGAGCTCTGTGTATCCCTCCACTGTTGTTGTCTTTAAGAGATGTTGTGTAAACATTCTTGATTTTCTAGGTATTATTATTGAGATTCGCATTTGAATTTGTTCATAATTTTTTCATTCCGAATGTTTCCTGTATTCTACAAACACAAAAAGGTCGTAATTTATAAATTGATTCACGCCCAGAATTTACTCGACATAGAAAAAAGTGTTAGGTTTGCCATATTTTGAATGCCATTCAGATTTTAATGTATACTGCTGAAATGAAATGTATCTACAGATTGAATGGTAAATAAGATAATCCATTTTTTAAACAGCCAAGAACAACAACGATGTAGGGTGACTTGTTTTTTAAGCTAAGGTGTAAAAATAAATTTGAAAGCATACTCAACCACTAGAGCAACATAAGCATAGATTTACACATCATTTCATACAGACAACATAATTTTTTACAGGAGATTTTTTTTTAGTATAAAAGTATTTTGTTCAAAAATACATTCTTCCCTTCAAAACTAAAATGAATAAACATACTTACTTTTAAGTACATCTTAGTATTATTATAAGTGAGAATTTTACTGACTTAGTCTAAACCTTAAGTATTAAAATTTTATTTGATCTGGATAAATACCCCTCACTAAAATGCTAAATGCTTTTTATAAAATTACAGTAATAGCTAAATCTGTAATACAGTTGGGAAAAAAATGCAATTCTTTTTCTCATTTAAAAATTTTCCTTCTTCGAAAGATATTGTTTCGAAATCTCCAGTTCTAGGAAATAAGCTTAGTTTTTTTCAGAGCTACTTTACGAACGTTTCTTTTTAGGTTGTTTTTGTTTCACCCTAAAAGAAAGAAAAACATAATCTTAAAAAAAGCAACTTCAAATCCTTCCCCGGTTCATTACATCCGAATTATATCATGTAACCAACCCGGGATTGCCATACGCCAGAAAAAATGTACCTACTCAAACTGAGATTATGGGATGACGTCACACTTAAGAAAGGATTCTTTGGAATTAAGAAAAAAATAAACCTTGACTCAGTTTAGAATTTCTATTTTTCTGAAACTTTACGTTTAAATACGTTCAATTTCGCGTGTCACATAATGTGGAAAATTCTAAAGCTGAGTTGCTTTAAAAAATATTAAGAACCGATTTCTGATTTTTCTGTATAACTATGACATAATTTGTCTCCTAAATATATAGCTATTTAAACTACATAAAACATAATTTGGTTTTCACCATAGGCATATACATTTTCGTTTATACCAAGGTTGCGATTTTCTTAAAAATTGTAGTGGATACAGTGGGTTTAGAGACTCTTTTGGTTTCCTTGAAGAACTGAGATTAATATGTTCCCTTCGTGAAAATTATATTACAAATAATCTGCTTTTACATAATATATTTCCAATGACGCTAAAGATACATTTTTCTTCAAAATTAAAGTGGTGAAAGTTACGTAATGGTGAAATTTCTTGAAAAATAAGATAAGGAATCAACTTCTGTTCTACTGTGCAACTGTGGCTTAATATGATCGATAAAGAACGTAAAGAAAAAAAAAATCCGGCTACATTTCCGTACTGTATGGTAATGACATTTCTGGTAATAAAAACCAATATGTAGGGTATTTAAACATTAATTTGATAATTTTACAGCTCATATAATAGCAGTTTACCGTAAATTCTGATTTTCAAAATTATGGTTCTTATTACCACACATTTAGTAAAAAGACAAAAATGAACCTTATTTATGGCTTTATAGGAACACCATACACACACACACACACACACACATATATATATTTATATATATATATATATATATATATATATATATATATATATATATATATATATATATATATATATATATATATATATATATATATATATATATATATATATATATATATATATCAACTCAACAATAAAATATGTTTTTATAATATTTTATAAAATGTAAAATTGAAAAAAAAAAAAATTTGTTAGGTTTAAATTTCAGCTTTGTATTTTTTAATAAAGGTATGATAATGAAGACTATAATTTTTAAAACCAGATTATTCGATAAATCATTAGCATATGAACGGAAAAGCTTCAAAATGAATGGTTTAAACACCTCATATTTTTGTTTTAGAATTAAGAAAATGTATGTTTTTTTTTTGCTTGAAATGTTATTGTCTTACAGCACAGTAATTTCTCAAGAACTTTTTTTTCTCCGTGCGCAGCGCTTTTTTAAAATTAAAAACCATAAAAATGTTTGCTGGAATGCCTACGATATGAACTTATATAAACATTCTCCGTCAAAGCACCTATCTAAGTAATATGAAGATAACTTATTATATAGTTTTCTATACTTATTGTTCATGAACTTCTTTTGCACGCGTCCACTATTCATACTTTTGTCAAACGCTACCAAATGATGAGTTAAAAAAATCACATACCTATTTAGCTTTCTTTTATCATCGATTCCAAGAAAAATTTTTGTTGTTTAGAATATACACGCACTAATACGAACTTTAAAATGTGGATACTCAAATCACACGAAATGTTCTCCGTTTTGACAAAAGCATTGTTTGACAAAACAACTCCTGGCATATGCTCCGAGCAACCATTTCGTCAAAGTGACGAAAAATCTATCGTCAGTTCTTCAAGGAAATTGTCTAAAGCAAAGAAATCTTTCATTATTCTATTCTGTTTTTCAAAAAAAAAAAAAAATATATATATAATAATCACTGGTGTCATTGTTTCGGGCGCAACATGTCGGTAAATCAGCTTTAATATACCAGCGCAAGAAGGATAGATAGAACGGAGGTAAAATTACTTTTACGCCCGAAGTGGGATTTGAACCCGAGATCTTCCTGGTATTAGGCTGACTCCTTGACCAACATACTCTCAGGGCCACTCTAGTTTCGATCGTAAAGTTGTCATTCTAGTTTCGTCTTTCTGAGTAACTATCTCCCATAATGCTCTGCGATGGGTTCCAAGTTAAGGAAACCTTTTCGTCATATATAATATATGAGAGTTCGAGTTTCATCACAAATCACGCAATTTCTGGAGGACGTGATTCCAAAAATGAACGAAATACAGCTTAAGGATTGCAGAATCTTCAAAAGTGCGAGTTTTACTTCTGAGAGTGCAGAGAATTAGTTTGAGGTATGTGTGCGAATACAAGATAAAAAGAAAGAGTAAAATACAAATTGATGAAAAGTAAAATAGTGTAGGGAGAAAAAAAAATAGTTTAATGAAAAAGAAAAAGAATTGGCTCAATGAAAAATAAATAAATGAATAACTTTTGATTAAGGTCTATAAGCATTGGCAGTGAATCCGTATTCATGACGTTAACTTTTTCTGGCATGGCACCTAAGATTCCTCTGATTCATTTCCTTTATTTCTACTTCAACCCAACACTGCAAACGTGAAGTTGAGAATATGTATATTAGGCTTTAAGGGGAAAAAATCCAATTTACTTTGAATCAAAGGTCATTAATAGATAAAAAAAAGTTGTATAAAGTTAATGGAAAGTAAAATAAAAATATGGTAAAATATATATGTTAGAAAGAAGCATTTCAGAGGATAAGATATTTAGTAAACTTTTTAAAATATGAATTAATGTAAAAATTTTGAACTTAAAAAAAATTAAAATTAATATAAAAATAATTTTTGACACGCAGAGAAAAAAGTTTACGTATAACTACCAGAATATGGTAAAATTTACCTTCTGTCTGGTTCTAAGGGAACCCCAAAAATCCCAATAAATTTTACCGAGCAATTAGGTAACAATCTTGCCAAATTGAACAATAAAATATGGTTTTATAATATGTGATAAAGTTTGGAAAATTCGGTTTTTCTTAATCATGATACCTTAGAACATGGCATAAAAAGCATTTATTCAGTTAAATTTATTTTTCAGTTTTGACTGTTTTACTAAATATGTTGTAATAAGAACTATAATTTCGAAAACCAGAACAAAACCAGTTGCAAGACCATACAAAATGGTAACTTGGTCAGAATTTTTTTTTCTGCGTGCAGTTATTTATTTTCCATGTACATTTCGTATTAATCATTACTCATTCTATTGTCAAACATTTCTGCACAATGAATCTAGAAACATCTCAGCTTCATCAATTCATAGAAACATTTTGTCATTTTTATCATCAAAGTCCATGTACTTATACAGAGTTAATGAATAACCAAAACCACGCGCCAAATACAAGTTGATAAGTGTGCAAAAAGTAAATAAAGAAAAGAAAGAAAACTTCAGTGAATTGTAAGCTTGGACCTTAAGTAATGGCTGCAAAAATGCAATTTATCAGATTCGTCTTTTTCGTCAAGTTACTTGGATCCTTTTCTTTCCCGTACTATTCCGTTTCTTCCATGCTAATAATATTTATTATCCGTCCTGATATTAATCAAGCTTTTTGTAATGTTCTTCAGGTTTTTTTTATTTTTGAAGAGTAAAGATACGAGAAATTAAATAAAAACATAGCTTTACAATTCAGCTTATTTGTTTTTGCATTAATAACCAATTTTAATAAACGCAAAATGTTGTTCTTAAATTAATCTATTGCTACAATTAACAACATGGGAGTTTTAAGAAATATATCAACAGAAATGTTTTTTTTTTATTTATTTTTTGTACGCGTTCATGAGTTTTGAGCAAAATTGAACTATGTTATAGTTAAATCAAGTTTAAATTAAGTTCCAGAACTAGTTTGAAAAAAACAATTTTTTCTGGCCCACAAAATGGTCCCTCTGAATTAGATAATGTCTTAAATTCTGTATACCACCAAAAAGTCCAAAAAGAGAATTTTAATCTGAAAAACCTAATCCTAAGTAGAATTCGGGATATTTTTCATTTTGAATAGTCAGGGCATTTACACTAGAGTAAGGGCAGGCCTTAAAAATATTTTGACTTTGCTCAGAGAGGAAAAACTTGAAGTACCCAAGGAAAAAACATGATCTAACAAGTTATCTAACTTCTGTCTCCCCCAAAACATACGGCAATTTTTCGTGTATCAGTCACGTACTGAAAAATCGTCACTGACTTCTTTAATCGTTTTTATTTAAGCAGAAAACGATTTGTTCAGTTAATTTGACATAGAACTGAGAATTGGCTGTCAATTAAGAACCCAGAACCAGGTTCAACAAAGTTCAGGAAACTGACAAAGCGCTTAGAAGACGTTTTAAACAGTTTTCTAAATTGTACCTATCGCATAGTCTTATTAACATACTTCTCATATGATTCTTTAGCATAAACCATAATTTATACCATTGTCAAACATTTCTACGCAATGAATTTCTAAAAATCCATGCTTATTTAGCTACTTAAAGAAAATCAACAATTCGAAGAAACCTTTTTGTTATATTGATCATCCAAGTACGTGATACAGAGTTAATGAAGAAGAACTAAAAAGACACGTCAAATACAAATTGATAAGTGCCCAAGAAATAAAAAAAATAAAAATAAAAAAAAACTTCAGCGAATTGTGAGCGAGGACCATAAGTAATGGTAGCGGAAACGCATTTATCAGATTCGTCTTCCCCGACATGGTACCTTGAATTCTTTTCTTTTCCTCTAGTGTTTCGTTCTTTCCGTGCCAATAATATTTCCTTTACGCCCTGAAACTAATCGTACCTTTTATAAGCTTCTTTGGATCTTTTATTCTTCTTCGTGAGCATCTTTATAGGAACAAAAATACGATTGCTGAAACGAAAAGCTTAGCTCTTCAATTCATCTTAATTGCTTCAGCATTAATAAGCTTTTTTTACGAAAGCACAATGTGGTTTTAAATTTTAAAAAATGGCCATAAAAACAAAATGTCCGAAAATACATATATGCTGTTTTAATATTTATTTCTAACTATTCACTTATTTGATCAAGTTAAATTCTTCTTGTCTTAGAGAAATTTTAACTTATTGTTATGACATTTCTTTTACTTAAAGCATATTTTATATTGACCTTGCGTTATTTTTTTGCGCATTTATTTCTGAAAGAGAGCTATTTAACTGTAATATTCAGTGCATATTATGGAAAACATAAATATATCGTAAAGTTCACTAAGTCTCTTAATGTATTTCAAGTTGTGTTCCACAACTTATCAGAAAAAGACATTAGAATAATTTTTTATTTGGGAAATTTTTACGAAGTCCTTATTATTATTTATTTAGGAATCTATTATTTCTTCTTATTTTCTTTTTACGTTTTTTCAAAGTATTGTTCCTTGTCCAATCACAAAAACTTTCTCATGTCTCATTTCTTTAATAGACCTTTGGCATAGCCTTAGGCATAACCTTTGTTCAAATGATCGAATTTTCCTTAACTAAGAGCCTTTTTTTAACAGTTCAAAGGGTTAAAATCAAATGTGATGATTAACTAAAGCTAACAATAATTGCAGTCACTAAAACAGACATAAAATCATACTAACTTAGAAAAAACATTTTTTTTTCTTACTAATTTGAATTTGTCACTTTCAAAATAAAGGGAAAGAAGCCCCAATTTATATGAAGGGTTGAAAGTTTGGACTTTTTATCCTTTTTTTCACTTTTCGTGTATTTCGCTAAAAGTATGGAACTTTTAAAGCACAACTTCAAAGAATTTTTTTTTAACTTGAAATGATGAAACTCGTTTATGCAAAGAATATTTTTATTAAATAATTCTTAATTCCATCATTTTATAATGGTCAAATTTTTTTTAAATTACAAAATATGTAATTGTTTGTATTCTATTAAACTATGCAATTCTTAATGATAAATTACAAAATTTGAACGTAATTGATATTATGGTTCCTTGGAAGTAAACACCTAAAAATAAGACTTTTTTTAAAAAAAATAATTATAACACAGAAAGTATTCAAATTTTTCATTTATATTTTGTGTTTTGTTATTTAAAATGATCAATTTAGCTCATAAACGCCCCTATTTTAATTAATTTTGATTTTTTTAGACATTTGCTTTGAATAATTTTTCATCTGCTCTTTACTCTTTAAAAGTAACGTCCCTAAGTCCTAATATAAGGCATAATATACTTTTTTTAAAACATTTTTGAGAATTTTTTATTGCAAAATAAATCGAGAAATCAAAAGCAATAAAAAAGTATTGCATAAAAAAGTATTGCAAGACAAAGTAGGCTTCTCTATAGATATGTTTACATTCTAACCTAAAGACTAGTGTAGATTCCGTAGTATGATATTAAATCCCAAATACCTGCTTTCTTCAATATAATATATTGTAGTCTTTTTTTTCCAACTATTTCTTTCTTTTATGCGATTATTATTTCTTTTAGTGCCTGAAACTAATGGTACCTTTTATAATCTTTTTCGTATCCTTATATTTCTTTAAGAGCAACAATATGAGAAAGAAAATAGTGAAGTTAATCTATTTTCTTCATATCTTTTGCTTTGTCATTAACTACACCACTTTCTTGGAATTTTTATATGGGTGTGTAATAAAATTCTCAGTAAAAATCGTAATACTGTATTAAACTATAATTTAGTAAATAATCTGTTCAATGAACACTGTAAAATATTTCAATAAAAATACTAAGATGAAGAAAAAAAGATCTTGTTATATCTTGATTAAATAAAACACATATAACCAAGTTTCTCGTTAGTAAAGTTAGAGAAAATACCAGTTTTCCCTTGCGGAAGTCCTTAAGAGACTTTATTTCAAATGTTTTAATGAATTAATATTTATTTTAATGGCAAGAACCCATCCATTCGGTAGCTATACATATTCTGTTTAATGACCAGTGTATAACAGTTGTATTTCTGTAAAAATAGGAAAGGATGGATAAAAGATCGTGCTAGATCTTGGTTAAACACTCATAACCAAGTTTTCCTTAAACAAAGTTACAAAAAATACCAGTTTTCCCTTGCTAAAGGAAATTCCTTCAGAAATATCAATATATTGTCGTTATTGATTTCACCTTATTTATTTCACCAGCAAAAGCACTCTCATTTGAAATGGAGGCTAAAGTCTTCACTTACTTCGTATTTGGTCTGTGTTCAATTCCCCTTACCAGATGTCGAACAGATTTTCACTTCATCTGATCGCTTCTTAACGGTTCGGACTCGGATTAAATATTGTCTTTATCAGTTTTAGAATCGGACAAATCCCAATGCCCTATCCAATCATTAGATCAGAAGTTATTTCAGTGTTATTTTTTTTATTTTATGCAAAGTTACAATGCCCAGTAGTTATCTCTTTTATGCCTATTTATTTTGCAACTGTCAGAACTGTTTCGGAGATTCATGTAAAATGGCGACATTTTATTTTTTTTTTAAATTTATCCATAAATAGAATAAACCAAGAGATAAATGCTTTTAATTTTTAAAAATATTTTTAAATAAATACTATGGAGCCATGATGGCTCAGGAGCTAGAACGTTCACCTTCCAATGGGGTGAACCAGGTTCGAAAGCCAGCGATGGCTGGTCGATGGGAATTCCACATCCGCTTTGCACCTAACCCAATGCGGAGGTAAAATCTCATCTAAGTGGTAGACGTGTCAAATGCCAGAGTGCTCTTGCTGTTAGTCTAACCGTGAGAGATTTCCGTGGTTTCCTTCTCCGTATAACGCACATGCTGGTTAGTTTCATCAAAAGGTTCTCGATTAGGCAAATTTCTCCCATTACTTGATCCAGTAGTCCCTTTGTATTCTGTATTGGGTTCAAAATTACTAAACTACGGAGTTGAACATTAGTAATCGTAAACCCTAAATTGGATCAGCTGTTCAACGATGGTTATATAATAAAATGAAAAAACATTAAAAAACATCTAATTCAAAAGAATAAAGCAAAATATGCTATAAAAATGTCAAAGTAATTATCCTTCATAAAATTTTACATTTGCTTTTTTATTAAATTAAAGTTGTAATCAATAAAAGAACCTCAAATAACTTTGCATGATAATTAAAAAAAAAAATTTGAGGACGTTTTAGGTTTTTTTTCTCCATATGATTTGTTACAAAACTAAATCATCACAACTAAATGAATAGTAGCAAAATATTAATGATGAAACGGTGATAGGCAGTGATAATATTTCATTAAAGTTAATTAAAAGAAAATTTGTGGGGTCAACTTTGATGAGTTGAGTAATCAGAATTAAATGTTTCTGGACTGGTCGATACGTCATTAACGTAGTATAATTTTTTATGCTTCATTTAAACTAAGCTCAATTTGATGTCATGGAGTAATATATGAAAAATGCTAACTGCAGATAAAAAATAGCAAAAAAAAAAAAAAAAAAAACTAAAATAAAAAAAAATAAAAAAAATTCTGTCGAGGCGTTCGGTTAAGATCATTAGGAGAGTATTAAAAAATAATAAAGTTAATTTAGCTTATATATCAATCGATGATGACGAAAGATTTTTATCGATTTCTTGACAAGAAAAATGTGCTAATCATTTGTAAAAAAAAAAAATCTTAGGCTTATTTATAAGTTTAGTTAAGGCAACAAAGTGATAGTAATATATTTGGAATCACGATATTTTCATTCTACGAGACTTTACTTTTCTATAATTAGATACTTAATTCCAGAAAAGAGCTTAGCTTATATCGATTTTAGAATATTAATATTCACTAAGTATCACAAGTTATTGGTTTTTTTTTTATTCCATGAGCTTAAGATTAGTCCTAGTTTAAAAAGATTGGAAATATCCATGATTTTTCTAAAGACATAAATTTATTAATTATAATGATGTTTTGATAAAACTATGCGTTGAATGTTTTCATTTCCTTTTTTAAGCATCATTAATTTAATATTTTATCTTTTGTATTATTCAAACCACGCAACGATAATGAGTATTTTGTTTCTTTGCTTTGGATCTTTTGTACTATCAATATAGTTAATGTAGCTTCGGTATGGGTAGGTAATCAAGGGAGAATCTTAAAGCTGTTTCACCAAGAAAAATAAAAAAAAGCCACACTTTAAGTGTCTCACATTTGGGCTAAAGCTATAATTTCAAAAAATACATACCATTTTGCAGTAATGATTTATCTGGACTTTAAAGCGCACAAATACCTCAAATATTTTAAAAGTTATAAAAAAATTTTTTTTAAAAAGTCTATTTTGGCGAAATATTTTCACTATAACTAAGAAAAGCTGCAGTTTAAGTGCCTTAGATTTGAAGCAAAGGTATAATTTTAAACTATATATACCATTTTGCAGTGAAGAATTATCTTAGCTTTTGGAAGGAATAATAACTTAAATAATTTATTAGTTAAGAATCTTTTTTTCAAAAAAAATTTTGAATTTGCGACATTTTTCCTCCTAGATGAGATTTATCAACATGACTGTCATATTCTCAATCAGCTACCAGATAATACGGCATTGTATAAGCTTTAAAGTAATAAAAAATTATACCACAAACAGTCTTCATTTTCACAAAACTGTGGCTTTTCTCCATATTGTGCCATTTTCAGATTTACATAAAGTGATAGCTATAGATAGGCTAAATTTCACCTAACAGTAATGAGTCACTGCTGAAAATAGAAAAACAGCCGTAAAAAAGGTGTTTGAAGTTCTTTCTCGAAGAAAAATTTAAGAGCCATACACTTGAGGCAAGGCTATATCTTTAAACTACATATACCATCTAGTCGTAAAGAATTCTACGGTCGTAAGAAAAAGTAATAATTTAAATATTTTAAATATAATTAAACCTTTTTTCTTAAAATTCTCCAATTCGGTGAAATTTTCTCCCCAGATAAATATAAACAAAATCAGTAAATAATTCTCAATTTTACAAATTTCTATGAGCTAATTTCTATAAGTCCGCATTGAAGTAACTTATCATTTTTTTAAAAAAAAACTGTGACTTTTCTTCATAATAATGTTTTATGATATTTTTTAAATTAGCTCAGCGAAAACTGACTACAAATAGAAAAAACATGACTTAATTATCTCGGAAATCTATTGCAAAATCACAGCAGTTATGGAAAGAGCCTGTTCTCCACATTTCTTATGGCGATATAGCTTTCATAAAACAGTTTTAAAATAAAAAAATAATCTTCAAGTCTTTCAAATTTGTATGAATTCAGACAATGCAGAGTTCTTTTATTCAAAACTGTGATTTTTCTACATTTCTAAGTTTTGCGAAATCTTAATGAGAAAAATAGAAAAATAAGATAGTGATAACTGAAGATAAGCGATAAAAGTAGGAAAACATTAGCCTCGCATACATGAATAACTGTTCATTCTAAAAAATTAGCATGTTATTTGCTAAAATGCTTTATTTCATGTGATGGCAGAAACCCCGAAAAACAGACTTAATATGGTTTTTCGGAGCTCTTTCACAGAGGAAAAAAAATCACAGTTAAAGTGCCTTACTCATGAAGAAAAGTTATAATTTTGAACTAAATATACCATCTTTTCCCAAAGAAAATCAGCTGGGCTTTCGAACGGACAGATTATTTAAATGTTTTTTAATAAAAAACAATAAACTTTTTTTTAAAAAAAATCGCCGATTTGGCGATATTTTTCCACCTTAATAAAAATTATCAAACTCACTGTCCTATTCTCAATTTTTTTAAGAATCCAGATAATGTAGCATCGCAGTAAGTTTTTAAAAATTAAAATATTCGACCACAAATGGCTTAAACTTTCTTAAAACAGTGGCTTTTTCCAAATTGATGTTTTGTGTCATTTTCAGAATAAGCAAGCCTATAGAATGCTTGCTATAGATACGCTAAACTTGACCTAAGAAGCATGAGTAACTATTTGCAGCTCACAACAGTTACGAAACTAGAATATTATTCGCAAAAAAGCATGTGACGACGGAGCCTTCGAAAAACAGGCTTATCCTTTAAAAAAGCAGAATTCTATTATAACCATGATACACTTACAGATGGTATTTTAGTGGAACTTGAGTAAAATAACGACACTTAAGGTGCCGGCACTTTTAATGGTGAAGAAATTTTTACAGTTTTAAATTTTTTTTTAAATTTTTACTTTAAAAAATTAAAATAAAACTTTAGTTAATAGTTTTTCTTTTTTTTTCTTTTAATAATTTTTTAAAATTTTTAATTTTCTCAGTATCATTTTAAATATATATTTGGATAAAAGAATAATTTAATAATTATTGAATTTTATATCTAACATACCACAACCAAACTTACTTTAGTGAAAAAAAAAACACACATTTAAGTACTGCGCTTTCTCTTAAACTTTAACTATAGTAAAGGAAAAAAATACGAATTTATAGAATCGAAAAAATTTTTTTACACGCTTCATATTTGAAAAGCAAATTTTATTCCATATCCATAATTTAAAAGTATCTTTAAGTTATGCCAAAAATGAAAATTCTATTGTCGGCAGCTTTAATTATAAATGATTAATTATAAAATGAAAAATATAACTTGAGTTGTTATTACCATCTTAATTTTTTTTTTCTCTTCAGAAATATATAAATAGGAAATGACAATCGACATCTGCTCAAAACAGGCACCCGTTTTCAAGACTTGACATACGTGAATGTGAAGAGATTTGAAACATAAAAAGGAAAAGTTGTCATTTAAATATGAAAAAAAAGTTAAGAAACAAAAACAAGAAGAACCACAGTATTCAAGAAAAAAAAAAAAAAAAAAAAAAAAAAAAACGAGAAAACTCCCAGTGGTTGAGCGGGGCAAATTAGGGTAAAATGAATCAGGGACAAGCAGATTCTACTCGTTATGCAGAGGTAATGAGGAACTAATGTCGTTAACAAGGAAATCAGCATTTATATCAATAAAACAAGATTCCATAGAATCAAAATGAGCTGATGTGACTGGATTGGAAATGAATTAGGCATTGTCGAATTGAATTCATACTCACGATTTATTGTTATTTATTATAATTTATTTTATAATTTATTTTTTACTTGAGTTAATAATTTTTTTTTTCATTTTAAATTTAAAACTTTTAATTTTCTCAGTATCATTTTAAATATTATGAAAAAAAAGAATGTTCCAGTTCTAACATTTATTACATTTTATATCTATACCGCAACTAAACTTATTGAAGTAAAAAAAATGCATTTAAGTGTTACGCTTTTTTTAAAAATCTTAACTCTAGTGCAGAAAAAGGAATATACGAATTGACGCTATCGAGTAGAATTTTTCTAAATCGAGACAATCTACAATCAGTCTCTTCTTCGATTCCTCGGATCAATGATTTGAAATCTACCGAAGACGCATATTTCAGGCAGAACAAAAGAACCAGTTGCGCATTGAGACAGAAAACCGAATTTCTCGAATCCCTTCGATTGCTTGCTCCTTTCTCTGGATTTTCGAATCCCCGAATTATTGCTATTTCAGGGAATGCAATCCCGATTTCTGATATTTCTTAAAATGATTCCAACTTTGTTATTGAAATACGAAGACTATGCTGATGAATTCAGTAATTTAGGAAGTCGAAATTTTCTTATAAGAATAAAATAGTGGATTTTAATCTTACGGTCTATTATAAATAAAAATATATTTAATGAAACAATTATATTAATGCTTAGTTTTTGAAATATATGTCTAGAGATTTTCAAAATTATTCCATATACTGAAATACTAAGAAAATGCTTAGGAATTCAGTAATTTAAAAAGTCGAAATTTTCTGAAATAATAAAACTGATTTTAATCTCAATGTCGGTAATATATAAGAATAAATTTCATAAAACAATTATATTAATGCTTTTGCAGTAATTTAGATAGTTGAAATTTTCTGATATGAAATACACGATAGATTTTCATCTTAAGGTCAATTTTGAATATAAATATATTTAATTAAACAATTATAATTATATTATTATTTGGGATGTGTGGCTTGATATTTATGCTAATTTTCATAACATTTTATATTGTGATGCTATAATGGAAAGCCTTTGCTGATAAAATTAGTAATTTAGAATGTAAAAAATTTTCTCAAGAAAACAAAATGACTAATTTTAACTTTAGGTAGTTAATAAATAATAATATATTTAAGAAAATTATATTAATGCTCACTGTTTCAATTTAGAAAGTCCTAGCAAGCCTAGAAATTTTTTAAATTCTTTCAAATTTGATATTTAAATGCAAAGATAATGCTTATGAATTCAGTATTTTAGATTGTCAAAATTTTTACTCACTGATAAAATTTCTAATTTCAATCTCAATTTCAATAATATAAGATTAAATTTGGTTAAACAATTATATCAATGCTTAGTATTTAAAATTTATCCCTAAATACTTTTTTAAATTATTCCAAATCTGAAATTGAAATACGATGATGAATTCAATAATTTAAAAAGTCGAAATTTTTTAAAAGAATATAGTAACTGATATTAATCTCAATGTCGATAATAATAAGAGAATAAAAATTAATAAACAATTATATTAATGCAAAGCATTTGAAAAGTATGCTTAGATATTTTTTTAATTATTCCGAATCTAATTCTGGAATATAAGGACAATACTTATGAATTGTGCAATTTATGAAGCCGAAATTATCTTAAGAGTAAAATTTGATTTTAACCTTGATGTCAATTTTAAAAATAAAGATATATATCTCATTTAACAACTGAGTCTAAATTAGCAATGGAGAGATGTTTGTTAGGTTATTTCTAATACTTTTCAAATTGTCTCTGTCTATTGCTTGTCCATCTATTCTAATTACTTTCTATACTAATATACTAATATACATCTATATTAATTAATTTAGTAATTTAGGAAGTTGAAAATTTCTTATATGAATAAAATGGCTGAATATAATCTTAATGTCTGTCATAAATAAAATTGTATTGAATGATGATACTACATCAATACTTAGTTTAGGAGGTTTGAGTTGTGCTTGGAGTTAATGGTAATGGGAAAGTTTAATCAAACTAAAATAAATATAATATAACACAAATATATAAATATTAAATAAATATTTACATTAATACTTTATTATTTTAAAACTGGCAATGTAATACAATATTTTTAACAAATATTTCTCTCTTTTTTTCAAATTAAGAAAATGAATGTCTAAAAAAATGTATTAACTTAATAAATTTCACCATTAAGAAGAAAAACATTTAAAAACTTTAAATCCATCAAAAAAATCTTAAGGTTTTTAAAACGAGTGAAAAATAGCTTTATAATAATATAATATAACACAAATATATAAATATTAATAAATATTTACATTAATCCTTATTTATTTTAAAACTGGCAATGTAATACAATATTTTTAACAAATATTTCTTTTTTTTTCAAATTAAGAAAATTGAATGTCTAAAAAAATGTATTAACTTAATCAATTTCACAATTCAGAAGAAAAACATTTAAAAACTTTAAATCCATCAAAAAAATCTTATCAAAAAAATCTGAAAAATAGCTTTATTATTTATTTTATAAAAAAAAACTAGCTATATCAAGTCATCTTTTTTAATTTTGTATCAGTTTGGATCAAAATGATAAATTTTTATCTCGCTGATATTGTTCACGGAGAAAAGATTTTAGGTAAAAGTACTGTACCATATGTTTATCCCATTTCTGGTGAAAAACGTCATAATTCTGGTTACTAAAATCAAAATATACGTTATTTAAGCAATTCATTTAGTAATTTTTCTGCTCAAATGGTAACGGTTTTCCGGTAATTCTGGTTTTCAAAATTATATTTCTCATTCCACATTTAGTAAAAAATGCAAAAATGAAAAGTAAATTTAACAGCTTTAAGGTATGATGAAAATACCAAATTTTGCCAAATTTATTAAATTTTATCACTTATTATAAAAACCATGTTTTATTGTTAAGTTTACCAAAATCATTACCAAAGTGTTCCCATAGAACCAGAACCACACGGTAAATTTTACCATAATCTGTTACATTTGAATATACTTTTATTTTCTCAAAGTATATATCATGTCTCAGTTCGTGTCTCTACTTCTGTATTAGTTTGTGTCAAATTCTGTTTTATTGCTGTTCTATATGTTAACTCAGTATCTGTTTGGAAAAAATATTGGTCATTCTGTATCAATTTAAGTCTGTATGATCATTCTGCATCAGTTTAGTTTTATATGCTAATTCTGTATGTGCTAAATATTTTTTATTACTTCTTTTGCGTCAGTTTAGGTTGATTTGTTTTTTTAGTATTATTAGTATACATTCATGTTCAAATTCTCGTCTATATCAATTTGGGTCTATATGTCAATTATGTAATCATTTAAAATCGGTCCGCTATCTTTTTCTTTCCTTCGTTGAACAACCGACATAATTTAGGTTTTACGACTACTGATGTTCAACTCCGTAGCCTTATAACTTTGAACTAATCCAGAAGACAAGGATACTCCTGGATCAGTACCCCCAGAGGTTTTGATTTGTTATGGGAACATGGAGGACTTTGCGACTCGACAGATATAACGTGTATCAGTCACCACTTACTACACAGAGAGTCTTCCGCTGTCTGGGAAATATGCTTCCGAAAGTTTGGTCATAGGAGCGGACCAAAGTTTCGACTATTTACTGTTATTTTATTTTATTTATTTATTTATTTTTTTGCGTATTTCGCCTTATCTCGAGTACATTGAAAAAAGTTTGCTCATAATTTTAAAATTCGTGCAGAAATTGCCTTACAAAATAAAACTTTTAGTAAATATTTATTGATTTTTATTTAATAATAGTCATAAAAATTTTATTGTAATTTATAAATTTAATTATTAATTATTAATTGTAATTTTACATCATTTTAAGGAATGAAATTGTAAAAAGTAAACTACAAAATTTGGGCGACATCGGTTGGCTAGTTCCTCAGAAATCGAATTTTAAATATACAACTTTTATTTATGATTTCTTTGGAACTATTAAACTGATTTCACTCAAATTTTGCCATGCAAAATCAAATTCTTTAAAATTATGAAGACAATTTCTAACTATACATCGCAAATTGTTTTCGACTACTATTAAAGAAAGCAATGAGAAATAATAAATATTTAGAAATAATAATATAATAAATATTTTTTGCTCTGAATTATTCTTAGACAAATGAATTATACAGTTGTACGCAAAATGTATTCAATTATCTTAAAAAGTTCCTGATATATGCCGAAATAAGCAAACAGTGAAATTAACGTTAGGGATCTTAATTTTGGACCTAACTTTTGAGATCATATTTCTCAGATTGTGGATATTTTCGGTATCAGAAATCCAAATCCCCCCAAAAATGGTTAATTTATTCAGAAAAAAACGTTATTTGCATGATTTCGTTATTTTAAATATTGTCTGTATGCCGACCGACTGTGTTGGGGTTAGGGAACTGCCCTTGCATCAGAAAGTTTCTGGGTTCGAATCCCGGGCAAGGCATGGATGTTCTTTCCTTCTCTGTACTATCTGTCCTTACTGTGGGAGCAACGTTGGCCCACCTAATATGGTGCCCCTGAAAGAGTGGACAACAAATCTGCCTTTCAGATACATGTATGACCGAGGTCATTCTCCAGGTGGGCGTTGGAAAAAAATTATTGCCTGTACTAATTAAAATCATCACCCTTTTGGCGCGAGAAGGCGCGAGAGGTCACCCTCTCGCGCCTTTTAGATTGAGTTCTAAATCGTGAAGATCCGATCATTTAATCAAAAGTTATTCAGGGTGGTCCAATTTTTTGCGCACTCTACAGACAATAAAATATATCTCATATATTACATAATACTAAGAAAACTAAAATATTAGTTTTACACTTATAGTGAAAAACTTGGAAGACATCTATTATTTAAATGAATAGATTTGAGAGTATGTAATACTACATTTGTTCACTTCTTTCTCAGTCTTTAAATTGAGGAGCCTTAAAAATCATTAAAGAAACACAAATTTTGCATTATCGAGCTTTTTTTTTTTTTTTTTAATTTTGTTGCATTTTTCAAGAAATTCTTAATCAAATATCCTTTTTACGAATTACCTTAAAATTACCTTTTCCTTCAAAGGATTTGTGACACAAATCAATATTACGAATTCTGCTACTAAATATTCCGTTGTTAAATGAACTATGGATACACATTTTGAAGTGCCATTGTTAATAATTATTTCTTATGGAACGATACATTGATTTGGAATGTTCTTTCCTTTATAAAAGTTAATCGTATTTAAAATTCCGCATGGCATAAATGACTATCACTAACATAGTCTCTGATTTTGAAATGATGCTTCCAACAATATCTAAAATTCCTTTTATATCGCCTTTTCATTGGAAAATTAAATACCTGCCTATGAATAATTAGGATGTAAACATATTCCAATATTTAATAACTAAAATAAACTGAAAAAGTAAGAAGATTGTTACGTAACATTAATGCTAAATTTATTTTAACATATGATTAATTAATTATTAATCTACTTATGATTAGTTTATTAAAGATATACATATGATTACACGAAAATACGCACGATTAATTAAGATGTGAATAAAATCTTATTTCTAAAATAAAGAGATATAAAATGAGAAAGATTGTTATACAAAAGAATGCTAAAAATTGTTTCTTTTATATCGCTATTTTTTGGCATATCTAAAATTACCTTCTCAAATGAAATTTTGAAATTTGTTGTAATAATTCATTGTTCTAATTACTTTCCAGGGACCACAATAGCCTGGTTGTTAGGGCGTTGGTCCCATGTCCAAGAGGTCATGAGTTTGATCCCCGCCATCCAAAGACTCCCCATGTAGTAAATTGTCACTGGTACACGTTAAATCTGTCGGGTTACAGAGTCATCCATATTCCCATAACAAATTATACCTCTGGGGGTACTAAATTATAGATTGATTGTTCTCTGTGCCAGGTTAAAATTACAATCTGTAGATGAATGAATTAATATTTGAATGGCTACGTTCTGTAAACCGGCTGTGACGAATGTGTGTGGCGGAAGTCAAATTCGGGACCATAGATGGCGCCACAAGAAAAGACGAAGAAGCGTCCTTTGCGTTAATGGCATATGACAACAACAACACAACAACAATTACTTTTAATATAAATTTAAAAAAATAAATTTAACACCTTGTATATAAAGTTAAATCTTAATGGATGATTTAGGCCATTAGCTATTTTACCTTTGTCAGTACTTGATCTCTATATCTACTAACAAACAATACAACTATCGATTATATTCATAAAAATTTAACAGAGGCTCACTAAAAGAGAAAGGATTTGATAAAAACAATTTTTTTAATAAACTCCTCAGCACAAAATCTACTTACGGTTAACGGGAAAATAGCTGCTGGATAAGAATCGTTTACTAGTTTAGCTGGACAAAGGTTTAACTGATTACGAAAAAAAAACACTTTGCAATCTTCCTTACCGGGATTCGAATCCGTGATCTATGAAACAGATTTCCAAAGCACCAATTAAAATTCTCAATAATCCTCTTTATATCTTCCCTACATAAAAACTACTTTAGCCGAACAAGCAAATAATTGCTTGCTAAGAATAGTTTTCTAGTTTAGCTAGACAAGAATTTAATTGATTACGGGAAGAAAAAAAACTTGGCCATCTTCCTTACCGGGAATCAAACTCGTGTACTTTGGAATAGATTCCTAATGCACTAATTATAATAATCAATAATTATCTTAATTATCTAATTAATTAATTTCAAAATATTACAAACATCATCATTTTCAAAATAGGTGCCTTCCGATGAGTTGCTGATCTGTTTTGTTGCTGCTTATCGTTTTATTATCTTCTGGATATGGCCATATCTGTATATTCTAAAAACATTTCTTACATTAACCAACAATTCTTTTTTTAAATATTTTTGTTCAAATTCTCTGGAACAAATACCTCTTTTGCAAGAAGCATGAATGTACCAGAAATCATTACTACCACGGCCAAAGCCTTCCATAAAAACTGAACTAATGTTCAAAAACTAGCGGAAATAAAAAGTCTTCACAAATCTTATCAGTAAACAATATTACATTTAAAGTATAAACAATATAAACACTACATTCATACATTAATATAGCTAAAAATGTATGCAAATTGGAATGTATATGCACATTAAATTTTTTAAGCACGTTATTGGGCCGCATACATTTCTAACAATAAAATTCATTACATTGAAATAGTTAACAAGCAAATCTAAAGAATGCATTTTATAATTGAAGAAATGCACCTCTAGAAAAGAGAACAATAAGTATTCATTCGAGTATTCAAGAATAAATAAAAATCTTAGAAAAGCTTTTCTGCGAACACAAAATAAAAAAACTAAGGAATTTCACAGACTTAATAGCGCATCAATCTTTTCAAGAACATACAAAGAACATAAAATTGATTCATGGTTTCTTTTCAAACTAAGTTTCTATTGGGTCTCTATTTTTGCAAAAAGGTAAAAAAAGAAAATCTCCTCGCAGGAACACAAATATTAGTTGAATAATTGGAAGCAAATTTTGATTTTTTTTTTCTCACAACTATAGTCTTCAGATTCATCAACTTTTAAATGCGTCTCGGGAGACCAAACGAACACTATTCATAAAAGTAACGTAGGGATTTTTTTCTTGCAACAAAAAGATCGAGAAATCGATTCAGGCACAACGTATTGAGCAGTAGATTATTCATGCTTATCCTTAGGGAAAAATTAAAACTCTGATACGCATACCCTGCAGGGCAATACGGAATTCAACGCCATAATTTATCTCCTGTATCCTTTATACCCTTGGGTTTCATTACATTACGTATCCTGTCAAAATAGACAGTATGCCAAGAATTTGACTACATGTTATGCTCATGTTGAAATAAACCGATTCAAAATTCTCTCGGGGCTTTTATCTTAATCGACAGGATTTCAGAATCCATACCTGTTATATACTTTGATACGCTATACGGTGATGGTATTTGTTTGCGGGAAGGTTCAGAGAAATTGCTTTTTTTTGTTATGCTTTTTTCATTCAAAGTTGTGAAAAAAAATTTAGTGCAACACAAGGTATTTGATTTATTACTTGAGATAAGTGCAATGTTTTACGCATCTAAAGGGAATAAAACTATTTCGGATAAACTACAATTAGTTCGATTAGGCCGGGATAGCCTGGTCGGTAGGGCGCTGGGCCCATGTTCAAGAGGTCGTGGGTTCGATCCTCGCCGTGCGAAGACTCCCCGTGTAGTAAATTGTGACTGATTCACGTTAAATCTATCGAGTCTCAAAGTCCTCTATGTTCCCATAACAAATCAATACCTCTGGGGGTACTGATCCAGGAGTTTCCTTGTCTTCTGGATTGGTTCAAAATTACAAGGCTACGGAGTTGAACATTAGTAGTCGTAAACCCATGAAATTGGGTTATAAAATAAAATAAATTTAGTTTGATTGAACCATGGTGGCTTGGAGGATAGAGCTTTTATCTCCCAAGGAGGTGGCCCGGGATCAAAACCCAGTCATGGCTGGTCAATACGAATTGCTCACCCGGCTCGCACCTCTCACAGTGCTGACAAAAAATATCCTTAGTAGTGGACGTATCATGGGTTATAGTCCCCTAGACGTGAGGTAACCGGGGGAGGTTTTCGGGGTTTTCCTCTCCATGGGACGCAACTGCGGGATAGTTCCACCAAAAATTATTCTCGAAGGTATATTTCTCAAAACACGATTCAGTAGTTCCCTTGTCTTCTGGATTAGGTTTAAAATTACAAGGCTACGAAGTTGAAAATTTGTGGCCGTAAACTCTAAATCGGGATGACTGTTCGATGACGGTTATAAAATAAAATAAAAATTAGTTCGATTATATTCTTGCATGCAAATTTTGAGATACATTTTACACTGCTAAAAAAGGCTTTCTCAAAATCAAGCAAAAATGTGTTAAAATAGCTCTGAATCAAATAATAGTCGAATGTGAAAGTTGGATTCAAAATTGAAACAGCATCTCAGTATTCTTTAAGCAGAATGCATTATTTCAAAAGTGGTCTGGAGGAGAAAATGTGTGAGAGAGATGAACCCGGCTTCCAGCCTGATTCGAACCAAAGGCCGTAACCACCATAGTTGTACATCCCATTATAAAGAGACAGGGCAGAGTTAGAAAACCAATGGTCACCTCTGTGACATTCCCTGACATAAATTTCATTCGCTTCAATGTTTTTAAGTTATCGCGAATTAAACAAAACTGAAATTAAAATTAAACCATTTGGAACAAGCTATCGGGGCATAAAAATTCATAAATAAGTAGTTAAAAGGAAACATTTAACAGATTAGTTATAGTTTAAGATACAATTTTTTACCTGCTATTTTTTTTTGTTTTTTTCTTTTGCTTTACATATTCTTTGTAAAAAGACATAAATTAAAAGTTTTAAACAATATTAATAATCAAATGAAAGAAAAAAAACGCTCAACTGTTTTTGGTTCATTGTTTAAAAATTATAATCTTTGGTAAAAAAGCACTACTGCATATTTATGTGCTATTAGAATACTGATGCATACTTAAGTTTTATTATTATCTGAATAATATATGTATCATATATGGGTGATTCTCACGAAATATGACAATTCACTATCCCTTGCTCCAAGATCTAATACTATTATACTAAAAGAACTTTTTTTTAAAAAAATTAATAAATAGCATCGCTGTTAACATTTTAAAATGACTCTACACCAGCAATGACTGTTTTGTATAGTTAAAAAATTTAATTGAACTTCAAAATGTCATTTTCCTGGCATGTCCCAACAACTAGTTTCAAAACTTCCCATAAATTTTTCAATATCTAATTTTATTCATCTCAACCGTTGTAAGCATTTCTAGAATATACGCAGAGTGTTATTTACAAAAACTTCGTTTAAAATAATTTTTGCTGGCAATAATTTGTTTGTCCCAAGAAAGTCTGTCATTTTCCTGGCTACTTTTATTTAGTAGTTTATAACCAAAATAGTTAGAGCCAGCAATCAATATCTTATGTTAATAGATTGATTAGATACCCTCCTACATGAACGTGTCTTGTTACATGAATAAAGAACCAATTTTCTGGTTCAAAATCTATTTCAAAAAATTTTTGAAGTTGAATAGGTTTTTATGTTGCATTTTCCTGGCTTCTTGAAATCATAAATAACATAAACTACATAGATTTATCTGAGTTATTTTATAAAAATCCTGTTGTTTTTTACAGAATATAACCGTCTTGGGCCAAAATATGAAATTAAAGTTATATGCCATAAAATGGCGAATTCGTCATTATCCTGGCTGTCATTTTCCTGGTTTATGAATGACATGGAATTGAAACAGTTACCATAAAATTTTTTAAACTGTTGAATGTAAAGCAAATATTAACCTAATATAAAGTTTATGTAAGATTGTTATATGACAGAATGTAATCAAAGTTTTTTTTTATTAAATAATAGATTACTACGCACAATTTTATTCTGTGCATATCAGCAACAAAAACATTTTTGATTCGTTCTACAGTGGATAAAATAATTAGTTTAGGCAATTCATGGTCCACCTAACATAAAGGCCTAGGTTTTGTTACTTACTAATAGCTTAAAATGACTATTTTTTCAAATTTATAAGCTAATATGTCATTTTCCTGGTATTCAAGATTTGGTGAATTTCTATTTTTTTTTTTTTTCTCGAGCAAATGTCAAAAAACTACACTGCTGTCTCTAAGGTATTAATAAGTGTAACTAAAAATTTAGATTATTTTGAAGACTTTCAATTTGAAGAAATTTTTTGGTCCAAATTGTCATGTTTCGTGAGAATCACGCATATACTAATAACAATAACAATCTAATTAAGAATTAAAATATATTATCATATTTATTTAACTCGGCTACACTATATTATAATTCAACCTGAAAAAAATATGGATCTTTGTCATTTCATATTAAAATTACAGCAAATTATGGTCAAAGTTTATTATAATATTATACTTTTGATCATAAACTGTTTAAATGTATATATAATGCATCTTTGGTCTATAAATGCTCTAAGTTATATTAGGCATGTTATAATTCAATGCTGAAACAGATTTTCTGAGAAACTGCCACCTAAATAATAATCTTAAAAAGTATTTACAGTATGAATGTAATCTTAGAAAGTTCTAATGGTGTATACAGATGGCAATCTTATGAAAGACTAGTTTATTTCCGAGAATCTTAAAAATGTATAGCTTGCAAAATACTGTGCATGGGATATTTCTATCTGGATTCACGTGACTTCGTAAGAGTTAAAAAGAGAAAAATGAGTTATACTATCTTCTCTTTTATCCACTTAACTCAGCAGTGCAGAAAATAATTTTGAGTTTAGTCTAAAATTTTATGTCAACTTTTACAGAATATATAAATAAAACCTAATGTAAAACGCTTAAAATTTTTTGCCCACATAAAATCTACTAATTTCCATTTTTATTAAAAGACGACATAAATATAATATTTTTATCCCGAATTTCTCCAGGAGAAAAACCCCTTTCTCATCATTCTCCATACAGAATTTAACCAACTTTTTTTTTTCCTTTAGAATCTCCGCGCCGGTCCATCACCTTTCTACGGGGAAAAAAAGAAAATAAATAATCGAAAATAAAAATGAAACTAAGTTATTGGAGTAGAAAAAAAGCAAAAACTGCAACATTTTCGGTGAATCAGTATTCCAAATGCGCATTTTTTAACCAGCAAAACTGAGGATACTTTTGAAGAAGAGTGTGTGTATATGTATGGAAAAAAAACCTTTGCGGTGAATAGTTTATTTCAGGGCCTTCAAAGAATTTCCATGACAATTGGCCCCGGGTCGCAGCTGAGTCGAATATTGATCTTGCAGAAAGAGGACTTGCTTTTTATGGATGCAAATGGAGAAGGACGGAAGAGTCCTCAAACTAGTAACTACCATATTTCCCACTTTTCTTCGCGTGTAGATCTGAGAGACATTGAAGCTCTAATATTCAATCAAATTTTGACATTTTAGTTGAAGTTACATAAGCCATTTATTTTATAAACATTTTATATGCACCTCTATCATTGATCTCGTAGGAAGAGGCATTTTACATGCACCTCTAACTATTATTTATCTCGTATAACGAATATTGATCTCGTATAACGAGTATTGATCTCGTAGAGGACTTGCTCTTTATGGATGCAAATGGAGAAGGACAGAAGAGTCCTCGAACTAGTAACTACTATATTCCCCTCTTTTCTTAGAATATGGATTTGCGAGTCATTAAAGTTCTAATATTAAATCTGATTGTGACTTTTAGTTCTGACATTTTAGTTCTAAGTACATAAACCATATATTTTATAAACTTTTTGTATGCAACTCTATTATTGATCTCGTTAAAAGAGAAATGTTATATGCATATTTAATTATTATTGATCTCGTATAATGAATATCGATCTCGTAGTAGGAGAACTTACTTTTGAAGGATGCAAATGAAGAAGTACGGAAAAGTCCTGAAACTAGTAACTAACATATTTTCCAGATTTTTTTGCGTGTAGTTCTGGGAGTCATTAAAGGTCTAATCTTCAATTTAATTGCGACATTTTAGTTGTAAGTACATAAACCATCTAATTTAGAAACTTTTTACATGCATCTCTAGCTCAATATTCTTTAATTTATTGGATAAATATCCCTTATACTGTAAAAAAAAAATCTGTTAAAGTTGCGAAAAAATTTGTCGGCTTGTGGGCCAGCATAAAACCAATTATTTCACAGAAAATACTGTTATTATAAGAAAGCATGTTTCTCAGGCAGACAGGTGCTTTTAATTTAACAAATGAATTATATTATTTTAACTACAAAAAAAATGTTAGCAAAAAAAAAAAAAAAAGAATAGTTATTTTAAACAAAAAAAAGGGCTCCATAAAATAACTATGTCAGAACTGTGGTCGGTGTGAGACCACAATGCTCATGTGGCATCACCAGAGTTAGAACTCGTGTTTGCTTTATTTATTTATTTTGTTTTATAATCGGGATTGAACAGCTGATCCAATTCTAAATTTATGACTATCAATGTTCGATTCCATAACCTTGCAATTTTGAACCCTATTCAGAAGACAAAAGGAAACCAGAATTAAGCAATATGACAAATTGGCCTTCGCGAGGGACTTATTTTTAAGGAAATGCCATTTGCAGCGAAGGGGAAAAAAGCAACAAAAGCCTCCCTCGGTTAGCCCGACCTAAAGAGGATTCTAACACACATTTTGTCTAACACTCATTATATTTTACGTCAGCACCGTGGCTGGAGCGAGCTGGGAGCAAAATTCGTATCAATCAGTCAGCCAGTTATAATCAGCGTTGAACAGCTGACCTAATTCTGAATTTATGACTATCAATGTTCAATTCCAAAACATTCTAATTTTGAACTCAATTCAGAAGACAAAGGAAACTACTGAATCAAGCATAGGGAGAAATCAGTCTTCATGGAGGACTTTTTTTTATGGTACTTACATTTGCGTTACATGGAGAGAAATACGATGGGAACCTCCCAATGTTAGCCCGAAGGCAAGATGACTCTAATCCTTGATCCACCTACCATAAGGATGTCTTACGTTAGCAATGTGGTTGGTGCAAGTGGGGAGAAAATTTGTATCAAAGTGTTTGGTCATAAAGAAAAATCCTAAACTGTCTCCTCAAAAGTCATACTTATTAAAATCATATTTAAGTCTAAAAACGTTTAGCACTATTTTGGCCAATTCTCATTAAAATGTCTGGCAATTCAACTTACCGAAAAATTATATATAATGACAGATAGTATCAATTATATATAATGACAGATAGTAGATCAGGAAGACTATCAATTTGACAAAGAGGTGCTCAATTTTATTTATAGAATACTCAAAACATTAAAGTAATTTCTAAGAAGTAAGAGCAAATATAGATAATAACCGTCGAAAGATTTAAAAAAAAGACTTTTTAAAGTAAAAAGTTATTTTACGGTGAGCAAAACTATTTGGCATAAAACTGGAATTTTAATTGAGAGTTTTAATCAGCTTATGATTTAGGTGAAAAACAGTTTTAAGCCGTCAAGGGTTCAAGGGGAAGCAAGGGTTCTGTTTTTTGCATTATTACATTTTGCACATTATATTTAACTTTTTTCTAGCTATTTTACATACCATAAATGTTTAGGAGGGAAAGAAAAAAACTGAATACACAGTGAATATTACTTTGTCAGTCAAGAAAAATTGAATCGAGTGAAATTGATAGCAATAAACGAATGATAACACTAACCACTGTCACAATAAATGAAGACTACTTTATTATTCGACAACTTGCATCATATGAACTAGTGTGGATTTTATGTAAGGTGCGAAAAAAATAAACGAACCACCCTGATAAACTTTTAATCTAACGATCAGATTTCCCCGTTCTAGGACTCAGTTTTACCAAGGATGACCTTACAAGTATATTAATTAGTGCAGACGATGTTTAGCGTTACGAATTCAGACACAAAAAGGTTCATACGTGCGTATTCCGTGCAAAAAAAAAAAAAAAAAAAGGAAACCAAATTAATTATGTATACAAGTACACAATTGAGATTACTCTATGCTTTTCACAATTTATTTTCACCAATAACGGTATAAAACTATTTGAATTAACTATTAAACGAAATAAATCGATTATTTTTAAGTACTATAAACTAATTTAACTTAGTCAACATATCAAAGAAAATTTTATTTTCTCTCCAATACTTATTTTCATCAGTTTTAACAAATAAACAAAACCTATTCAAATATATTTTTCCCGATATTGATGGGGTAGAGTTGAAAAGATGAAAAGAAAAACGACAGGAAAGTAGGTGGGAAATAATTAAATAAACATGCTCAGCAAAGAACATAATAGCATTAATTAGAAAATTTAAGTGATGTATAATTATCCATTTAATGTATTTAAAATACGTGTTTCATGTATAAAAAACAATTAAAATACTTAAAATATATTTATATTTATTTAAAAATAATATCAATCAGGCTTTATAATTAATGGACTTAAGAAGAAAATGGGTATAAAGAAAATCTAAAAAAACAGTCTTAAAAAAATACTCATTGTAACTTTTTTAGAAACGCTTTTGTGTTAAACTATTTAAAAACGATAAGAAACTGTTAAAGTGATAGTTAATTGAAATTATCAATGTGAGAGCATAATTAATATGACTTGTTATAAAATATTCTATTATAAACTATTTCATTTTATCAGCTGTAGTAATTAATCATCCATACTATGACAAGAAAATTTTACGGAAAAAAAATCAAGATATGATTATAGTTTTTCGTATGGTTATGTGTCTAGATTGATTTTGAAAAATCCACATTTTTAATGATATACTTAACTGCAACTAAATTCTTGTAAAGTTTGTAATAGTTAGAGGAGCGTAAACTAATTAATAATTAAATAGTTTAAACATCAGCCTAAGTTACATCGACTCAACTATGTTTTTGATTACTGCGAAACCACACATCCTAGGAAAGTGTTTCATCGTTTAAATATTCTGACTCGTTTACGTATTAACATTTAAAATTAAACTAGTATAGTTTAGCGAAGCATATCTGTACTAATTAATACAATTTTCACTTAAAAACACTGTTACCAATTTCATTGCTCAGGAGAATGAAATATATTCCTAGAAAATATAAATTTAAAAATTTAATTAAATTTAACTCTTATATCAGTTTAAATACAGCGAAAGAATATCGGGTTATATTTAAAAGCGTAAGCATAAAATGTTCGTTAATTATATCTAATTAAAAATACACGTTATATTTAATCATACATAATTTATCTATGTTTTAAATTTAATTTATATATATATATATATATATATATATATATATATATATATATATATATATTAATCATATGTAAACATATATAATGTTTATATATGATCCACCCTGCTAATAACATGTAGGACCACCTTTAGCTCTCAAAACTGCTAGCACCCGCCATGGCATTGATTCCACAAGGTGCTGATAGGTAGTCTGAGGTATCTGGTACCAAGCGCTCACCAACTGGTCCTACAATTCCCTCACATTGCGAGGGGGTAGTGTGGCAGCACGAATTTAGTTTTCCAAGTAGGACCACAAATGCTTTATTGAATTAAGGTCAGGTGAATTTGGCGGCAAGGACATGACTTGAAAATCACTGGAATGTTCCTCGAACCAATCCATGACGATTCGACCCTTATGACATGGTGCATTATCCTGTTGGTAAACACTATCTCCCACAGGAAAATATGTTGCCATGAATGGGTGAACCTGGTCTGCAACTATGTTCAAGTAGCTTACAGACGTTAGAGATGAATGGTTTTAATTCTCCACGGTGGCTTAAAGGCAAATGCCTAATATGGTACACTGATGGCTCAAAGATTGGTGCCAAATCAGGAGCAGGAATTTATTGCTCCAATGAGGGTACCAAACTTCACTTTCCACTGGGAAACTATGTCACCGTTTTTCAGGCTGAGGTCTAAGCCATTATCTTGTGCTGCAAGTTATGCATAAACATGGGATATCAAAATAAGACTATCCGCATCTGTTCTGACAGTCAGGCTGCTCTCCTATCACTGTCAAGGTGTAAATTCACCTCGTTGTTAGTGTGGGAATGCTTCTCGGTCTTCTGTGACCTATCCGCTCATAACAAGGTATCCCTGCATTGGGTACCTGGACATATGGGTATTGGTGGAAATGAGTTAGCTGATGAGTTAGCTGGGGGCTCTAATGCAATTTTCTGGGGCCCTGAACCTGCGCTGGGAATTTCTCCCTCCTCATTTAGGGCAACCATTTTCAAGCTCTATGGCAAGATTGCACATGAGCAATGGCGCGCTGCTGACGGTCAGAGAAAAGCTAAGGAGCTGAATCGAGACTGTCCTAGTGTACGTCAAAAGGAGCTCTTAAAGCTAAATAGAAACAGTTTAAGGAAGATCATAGGTCTTCTTACTGGTCACTGTATCCTCAGGAGACACCTACACATTATGGGAATTGAATCCAATCCTCTTTGTCGGGGTTGTCATCTAGAAGAGGAGACATCACGACACATACTTTGTGATTGTGATGTCTATTCTGCTCAAAGATTTGAGCATTTAGGGCAGCACTGCGTCAATGCCTTTGAACTGTAAGATGTTCCTGTAAGGTGTCTGCTGAACTTTATTTCAGCTATAGGAATTTCTTGCTAATCATGACTAGGGTTTGGGTACAATAGACCTCTGGTCGATGTGCCCTGCTCGTCAGAGCTGCCCAACCTCTAAGTCTAAGCTTACAGACGTCAGGGATTGTTTTATGAGGATTATGGGTCCTAATGCGCCCCATGAAAACATTGTTCCTGGGCGAGAAACCATGAATACCTGGGCGAGCCCTTTGTTATAGATGGAGGGTGGTATATATATATATATATATATATATATATATATATATATATATATATATATAATTATTTTTAATAATCTGTATTATTTTTCCTGAATCATCAATATTTGTATGTAATTTTTTTAATCCTTTTGGATTCCTGAAATTTTTTTATTTCTCCATTTGCACTGAGTGAATATAATACAATAAGAAGGATACAGTTTCTCGTTTTTAACAGACAGTGATACAATTTCAAAAGTGTTATATTACCAAAGCGCTCTGGTTAGTTTATGTTATAAACAGTATTTGTGACATAAACTAATTTATCAATTAACTAAAGTATATATATATACGTATCTTCTATAATTTGTAATATTTTTCTTTTTCTTTTTGACTTTTATGTATGTTGAGTGATCCTTAATATTTATAAGAAAAGCGTAAACTTAAGTATTCTTGATATGTAAGTTACTCTATGCATTAAAGAGACTGAAAAATAAATCTTTTATCCAGTGAGTTAATACTGAAGCTCTTTCATCATTTGTAACATTGAAGGAAGACTACATGATTTTCTTTTTTTTTTTCTGTTAGAGTTGACGAGATTTTCATTGACAGTCAAAAAACAATTTTCAGGAATGAAAAAAAGATTATCCACAAGGTTTCGGTAACATAATAAATATTTTATTATTTGTAATTTAGTAACTGTAACCAATTTATTAATTGTAAATTTTAAAACATGAACTAATTTATAAATTAACTGAACAATATACTTATTTCTAATTCTTTGTATTATTTCTATATTTCATTTTAACTCTTATGTTTGCTGATGATTGATAAACATTATTTATTTATTAAAAGAAAATAAATAAATAAATAAATAAAAAAACATAGACTTAAGTATCCAAGATATATCAGCTATTCTCTGCAGTAAAGAGATTGAGAAGTATGACTTTTTTGCAGTGAGTTAATATAGAAGCTATTTTGTCATTTGTAACAATAGAGGGCTACAACATGATTGACGATATTTTCATGGACGGCCTAGAAACAATGGTTGGGAAGAAAAAAGATGATTCACCAAGTTTCAGTAACATAACTAGTAATTAATTTAATAATTATAGCAAATTTATTTTTTGTAAACTTTGTAACATGAACTAATTTATTAATTAACTAAAGAATATATGAATATTTTTAATAATTTCTATTATCTTAATTTTCCCTTTCCAATCTTATGTACATAGATTGACCCTTAATATTTAAAAAAAAAGCATAAACTTAAATATTCTAAATATGTCAGTTACTCTATGCATTAAAGTGATTGAAAAATATGACTTTTATCCAGTGAGTTAATATAGAAGCTCTTTTATCATTTGCAACATTGAAGGACGACTACATGATTTTCTTTTTTTCTATTAGAGTTGACGAGATTTTCATTGACAGCCTAAAAACAATGGTTAGGAAGGAAAAAAAGATGATCCACAAGGTTTCGGATTGACCAAAGTCCACTGTTTGCACCATTGGGAGGAAATCAATCAGCTTTGCTCCGAGTATCCCAGAGGGATAATAAATCAGGGAAAAGGGAAAGCAAAAAGATTCGATGAAATACAAAACCTTTCTGAAACCTTTAATATGAAAGTTCATATTAAAAGGGAATATACTATTTTATGACAGTTGGTATCATTCGATACGTCTATTTAATAACTCCGTAAGAGCTATGGGAGTTTAAGAGGCATTGCTTTGCAAGTCTGAATTTCTTTAGTTTAAGCCGATTCAGTTGAAAAAAAAATTGTTGTAAGTTTAAATCTTGAGATTGCATAATTTTCTGATTTTTTTTTAAAGGCAAAAAGATCAAACTTCCAAAGTTGAAAGATTCGAAAAAAGGCAAAGGCAAAAGATTAAAAGCATGGCGTATGAGTATTTAAATATTTAGTAGTTCTATTTTTTATTTATATACTTTAAGAAAATTTAAGTACATAAAATACCATTTCAAATGCGTATGAACAACTAGTTTTTAATAGGAAGATGCCTCTAGCGGCATACGTTGATATTTTCATCATGCTATTCTCGAGCTTTATAATGCACACTAACTCCTCTCCAGGTTTGTATCCAGGTCCACATATTTACAAACAGTTATTTTGTCTTAGTAGATTTACATAACTTCAATCATGATGTTAATAACTAATATTAAATGTTTTGCATATTATCGATCGCCCGGTGGCTGAGTGGTAGCGCTTCGCGCTGTCGGGCTACAGGTTCCTGGTTCGATCCTCGGGCCGGGCAAGGTTGACTCAGCCCTTCATCTCTTCAGCGGTTCGATAATTGAGTACCAAGCATGCTTGGGAACTAAACACTTGGGGTTCTGCGTTCGGCTGACCACCTGACCGGAACATCTGCTTCTGCACCCGAGAACCCAAGGTCAAGAAAACTGAGATGGGCACAGTAGGCCTTGGCCCTCTATGGGCTGCCGCGCCACTGAGTTTAGTCTTTTAGTTTTAGCATATTATCGATGCATCATGGTTTGAAATGTAGATAATCAGTTTGAACAGGTCTTTTGATTCTATACTTGCTTTGTTTGACATAAATATGCTTAACTTCAAGATTTTATGCACTATTGTTCAAAAACTAAATTTTTTACGCATTTTCTATATAATTTTTTTTGATAATTATGGTTATGCACTTTGTGGCTGTAACGAAATTACCAATGCTCCTTTCAAAACTTCATAATGAACACTGAAAAAAAATAACCTCCTTACTATTTGTATAAAGTCACGTGACAGCTTTACAGTCACGTGACGGCGATAATCAAACTGTCACAATCCTGCACAATGCTGACGACCAGTTTTTATTTTTTAATTAATATTAAGATCATTGAACCGCTCTAAATAAATAAATGTTGCTGTAAAATTTACGGTATAATATTTTTGGATAACAATGGATTTTACAGATGATACACCCAAAGTGCCACTACTTTATACCGTAATTTAATCCGGAATATTTTACTGTGTAAGCTTCATTGAATACAAATTAACTAAATTATTAAATTAGTACTTGCATGTCTGGGGCTTGAACTTAATTTAGAATAAAGATGAGATGAATTGAATAGCCAAGCAATTGAATAGCCAAGCAATAAGTGACATGAGCATATGATTTCTTCCCATTCGGATACTTATGTTAGCGTTTAGATTTCAATTGAGTATTTTTTATAAATTTAAATGTATAGTTTTTTTTCTTGTTTGTTATATTTTTATTGTTTTGGTTTTTCTAGTTTAGTTTAATATGTTGAATTTACCGATCACGAGGTGCCTCGTGTGATGGATTGATTTCTAATTTTGCCATATGTAACGTCATAATTCCAATTAAAATGATAATTTAGCCCTTTTAAGATTTATTTTAAATTAAACTTCCCACAGCTTAACAAAAAAATCTATGATCACTATCCCTTAGAAAGTATATGCATCTTATTAGCAGAAACAGATTATAACCTGTTGTATAATAATATTATCTATTCGTAATTATACCTTTAGTTCATTTCTAACCTTTACTGGGTACAGCAGAAAACTGATTTTGTATTTAAATACCCAATAATATATTTTACATTTATTAGATTATTTATTCCAAGTGGTTTTACTTTGAATAAATCTGAAGTATAATTTGGTTTCAGGCTCCATAAAATACATTTTTCTACATTTTTTTAAAGATGATATTTCATATTAAGACAATGATAAAAATGTCAGAGCTTGCATAAATTAAATTCCTAACAATCATTTAACATTATTTCTTATCCACTCTTAAAGAGTAGATGCATCATAATTTTCGCAGAAACAGGCTGTGTTCTTTTTTTTATTAAATTTTAGCCTCTACAATGTAAAAAAAAGGGTTTTTCACAATTAAACAAAAATATGTAAAAATTGCTCCGAACCAAATTATTGTCAATATATTATATATATTTGAAAACTTCATACTATTCAAAATTAAATCTGCATAAACTCATTTTAGCAAAATTCATAGTCTCAAATGCGATGTACAGGAAGAAAAATATAGAACGCCTTTGGCTGACGGCAAGATTCGAACCAAATACCTCCAGGTTCGTACTAGGATGTTCTAAAAACAACAATTGCACAACCCAGTAATATCAAAATCTAGGTAATAGCAAAATAAGCTAAAAGTGAACTTGGAATTTTAGATCTCCTGACTAAGTCATTGGAACCAAATTTTACAAATCACAACCTTTCATATTATTAACACTGTAAATTATTTTATCAGGCTGTGTAATTTGGATAGAGACTACATAAAGCTTTATAACTCTTCCGGTCTGGGATCTACGATTACGTTGATTAAAATATCTTATTACGGAACTGGAGATTCTTGATTTAATCTTGCCGGCAACTAACGAAAATCTTGAACATATTTCTACCTCCACATCCATTTTTAGTCTAAATATTTTACTCAATAATGAATATATGTTGTTTTAACTTAGAATACATTGGGTTTTAAGTTTCGACTATTATCTGTCTAGAAGTTATATTGGTACTTTTTTGCTCAATTTTGAGAAACCCTTTTTACAGGGTACGGAATACTTATGAAACCTAATTGTACATTTATATAATTATTTTAAATCTCTAATGCTTTACGTTAAATTTAGCTTCGTACTTTATTTCATAAAGAATGTGGTTTCTATATCACTCAATTGATTTTTCCTAAATATGATATTTAGCATTCAGACGTTAAAAAAATATTTACAACACAATTAAATAAAATTACTAAACATCATTTAACAGGTTCAATCTTAAAAAGTCGATGTATCTTACTTCTTCCTCAGATAGGTTATATTCACAATTAGTCTTTGCATGCAGTTTTAACATCTACTGAATACTTATAAATGCTAATTGTGAATTTGAACAGTCACTGTGAATTCTTAATAGTTTTTTACATAACAAAATTTCTTCATACGAATGACTGAGTTTCGTATTTTATGACGTAGAGGTAGATCACTATATTACTCTTTTATAAAGATAATATTTCGTTTTGAAGCAATAAGAAAAATCTTTGCAAGATGCTCAAATTAAATTCCTAACAATCATTTAACAGCATTTCTTGAACTATTCACTCTTAAAATGCAACCGCATCTTACTTCTCTCACAAACAGGTTATATTCACAACTAGCTCTTTTATCCAGTTTTAAGCACTATTGAATATCTAATGGTGTCACTGACGGGGTTGAAATTTTCTTCCTTTTTCTCTTACTAGTTTTCCTTTTTCTTTTCGGAAGGCATAGGCATCAACTTTTATTGCTAAGTTCTGAAGCACATTTACCTTTAGAATATCTAGATACGCTCGAGTTGTTCTGAGCAGGTCATTCAAAAACCAATCACTGAGCCTTTCTAACGGCGTCTCTTCAAATAGCACCTGCTCCTGCCCTTCACCCCTTATTTTCTTCATTTCCCTTGACTTTTACTCGCCTTTTCTTTTTTTTTTCCTTCTTCTTTTTTCTTCTTTTTTAGTCCTAAAGTTTCTCTTTGGTCACCAAATACAACATCTTTCACTATTTTTACTTTTTTGCACATTTTCTCCTTTAATACCAATGCTAGTAGATTGACCTTTGGCAAAAATAAGTAAAAATCGTAGAATAAATATTGTGACAGTCTAGTAGTGGAGGAAGTATAGAACAATTAAAACATCCTAAGACATGCCTGAGTACATACGTTTTATTTATTTATTTTTTATTTTTTAAAATGGCTCTTTTATTTTTATTTTACTTGGTAAATGGAAGTCACGTTAGTTCAATAGCTAAAAAGGAAAGCTAAAACTTTGTAGTTACCGACATCTATTTATTGAATAAACGTATTTTTCACAGTAAAATAATCAAGTTTGTTTATTTCCCTTTCTTCATTTAACGAAATGTGGCAATTTAAGTATTAGTTATTCTTTAGGAAAAATAATAGTTAATTTAACAGTTAAAGTGAAAACTAACATTCTACACTTACTAACATTGTTTGATTGAATAAGCAGATTTTTCAAAGCAAAATAGTTGGTGAATAGTCTGTGAATAATAGTCCCGTCAGGCTAACTATGTGATGTTTTCGCAGTTTTCCTCTCCATGTAACGCAGATGTGGCTAAGTTCCATAAAAAAGTCCGCCCCGAAGGAAAATTTCTCCAAAAGTTCAATCCAGGAGTTCCCTTCTGGATTGTGTTCAAAATTACCAGGCTGTGGAGAACATTAGCTGTCGCAAACCCAAAATTTTGTCGGCTGTTCAACGACGGTAATAGAAACATTTTTACAATGTTAATTTGTTGCAATCGTATTATTAAGTAGATTGTAAGCTTATTATTAAGTATATGGAAAATTTATTACATGAAACAAAGAACAATGCTTGAAACCATTTGAATTTTCTGTTTTTCAAAGGAATTACATAGACAAATAACAATAGCGTCAATAACGGAAGTCAAATTCTCTTTAAAAAACAATTTAAGTGACTTGACCTGCATATTTTATAAGTCTATATCATTGTCAGACATTCATTCTTAGCTTTTCGTGAAATCAATTAATCAGATAAATGACCGTACAAGGAATACCAGTGTAGCCAATAAGATGATGCTGATGAAACAGCATATACTCATTTTTTAGCAAAATGCATAGTCTCAAAAAAGAAGTAGATTGAGCAGGGGGAAAAGGGTGAGATAGATATTTGTTGTATGCAGCAGGACAGGAACAAAGGACCCGTTGCTTCATTGCAGGATGCTCTAACCACCACAGTTGTACAAACCTGTCCACGAAAAGTTTGCTATTTAAAGTTTATATATTTCGCCTGTTTAAAATTTTTAAAGATATAACGACATAAGAAAAGAAAAGTGAAAGTAAAATTACCGGTCCCCTGACTAAGCTATTGGGACCTTATTTTACAAATTGCAACACTTAATGCAATTTAAATAGGAAAATTGTATGTCATGATGAGTTGTTGTGACGGCTACTATATAAAGCCTCTCGACTCTCTCTGCTCTGGTTCGTACGAATATGGTAGCATCCTACTACAATCCTACTACCAGGAGGCCCATGCTTCGAATCCCGCCGGGAGCCAACGAACAACTCTAACACAAATTTCTCTTCTTATCATGTCTTTTGAGAACATTTGAGAGAATGGATTTTGCTCATAAATGAGTATACGCTTTTTAGATTTTGAATACATGGGTTTTCAAAAGCGACTATTATTAATTTTTTCGGCGCTGTTTTGACAAATTTTTGTTCAATTTTGTGAAAACCTCTTTTTACAATGTTCATTTGTTGCAATCATATTATTAAGTATATTACAATCCATCGAATTGCAATGGAAATTGATTATATATAAAACAAAATTACTTGAAAGCGTTTGAATTTTCTATGTTTTCCAAGTGAATTATTTGACAAACAACAATGGTGTCAATGACGGAAGTCCAATTTTCTTTTAAAAACCAACAATTTCAGTAACGTGATCTGGATATTTTAAAAGTCTATATCATTTCCAGACATTCATTCTTAGCTCTTCGTTCAGTTTGAAAAATCAATCTAGCGATTCTTTTCTCTTTCGTAGAACCAATAAATCAGAGAAATGACCGGGCCAAGAAAACCAGAATAGCCGATAAGACGAATCTATGATTATTCTCGCTTCGTCATCTTCTTCTTTCTTCATAAAACCGATAACTTCTAAATTAATCACACGTTTTTATTTCTTCTTCTGCTTTTTGAATATTTATCTTTCCTTTGTACCATTGATTTTTTCATTCCATCCAATGAATATCTTATAAAATTTTGCGCGAATAATTTCAAAGAAAAAAATCTTGACTGAAGCGAAATTAATTGAATAGCTAGTAGAATTCATTTTAATAACCCCCTTTCCATTTCTCATTTATACTTAAGTACAATTCAAAACTTTCATTGTAACTTTGAGTGTTGGAGTTTGAAATAAGATTCATCGTGGATTTTTTTTTTTTTTTTTCCAATTGCTAATTTTTTTTTTATAAATTGATTTATTTTTATGTGATTCGTAAGATACAAATTAGTTTATCGCGTGTATGTTTGTTTCGTGTTTATGAAAATGATAATTAGCTTATTTTTTTTAAGCTTATTAAATTTTAGGGTTATTTAATTATAATTTTTTTTAAATGATTTAGTTAGCTTTTAATATTAACACACAATAAAAAGGGAAGTAAAATTATTAAACTATTTCAATTTTTGAAAAAAATGCAGAGTAAATTTATCATAAAGTAAATACAAAGAGGTAAAACTAGAGAATTAATATATTTCTTATAATTCTTTTATTTTAAAATGTTCGTATTAGGTACTTCAGGCTATTAGTACTCTTCAAACATTTCAATAATATTTTTTTTCCATTTGAAGCTGACGTAAAAGATTTATGAAATGCTATTTTGTTTAGTTAAAAATAGAAAGAAACAAATTATAATGGTTGATCGATTGACAGAATTTTTCCATTGCATTAAAAGAAATGAGAAATTTACTTATATGATAATAGATAATAGAATGTGTATGCACTATAAATAGAAGGACTGAATAAATGTTCAAAAAATGGAATGTTACTTTAAATCTACTCGGCGAGAAAAAAATTATGGTAAAATTACTGTATAAGATAAAGGTATATCTGATGAAAAAAATCATAATTAAATGACAAAATATGATATTTAAGCCATTGATATGGTAACCGTTTCTATTCATATGGTAACGGTTTACTGAAACTTTGAGTTTGCAGAATAATAGGTTTTATTACAACATATTTAGTAAAATTACAAAACTGAAAAGTATATTTAAAGGTAAAAATGGTTTTATGCCAATCTTTAAAGTATCACAAGGAAATTAATAAATTTCACCACATTTTATAAATTTAAAAAAAAATATTATATAACAATATTCTTTCCAGACTTTACCAGATACAACTTTACCAGAAACATTACAAAGCGCTTGGGTAAAAATTTCCGTATTTTCCCATAGGGCCAGAAAAAAATGGTATATTTTATCATAATATGGTAGTTTTGACCAAATATTTGACTTAAACATACTTTGCTAATAATTTGTATACTTTTCTTTAAAATAGATATTGAAACACATCATATCATAAAAGATTGGTATGTAATTGCTAGAAAAACTGAAAATAAACAAATATTTTTTTTAAATATTATTATTAAACTAGTTTTTAAAATTCGGAACTGATGTTAAAGTTCCTTCGATTGAGTATGAATTCGATAATGATTAGATATCTCATTTCAATTTCTTAAATATTTAATCAACCTTCAAAAATTATGCTTAAATTGTAATTATCTTTGTTAAACTTAAAATAGCTATAAATGATATATATTAGAAGAAATATTAACCTTTTTTTATTTTTCTAAATATTTAAGAAAAGAAATTGTTTATTGTTTGACAATAATATTTTTGATTGAGATTTAAAAATATGTGACTGAAAAGATTTAATTTAAGTTTCATGAATTTTAGAATACCATATCTTCATAAGCTTAAACAGAAAATATCAGTCTTCTGTGTTTTAAAATAAAGTGCTAATTGCAGTTTTAAAGAAAAGAGATTTCAATTCCTCAAGGCTTTGACCTAAAAGCAACGCAATTACTTTTCGCGAGTAACTCAATTCGCATAAGTAAGACAGGCGAGCATAAAACAATAACACATTTATTGGTTTTTTCTAAGCAATCTCTAAAAATATTCTTTTTAAACCTTTCAGGCTGTCAGAAAACTGCCATTTGAAATAGTAAATATTCCATTTTGTTGATGTCGGTAAATCTCACAAAAAATTCAAAATGAGTACCCATTTCATTTTAGAATTGTTCATTTTTATTGATTTTTTTTACAGCTATAGTGATATGCTGCGTAAAATAAAGCATAAAAATATCTTTTTAAAAACAATTCTTTACGGTAATGCTGATTTTACCAAAAATTAAATAAACAAGGTGAAAAATATTGAATAAATCTCCGGCCGTGGCGAATTTTCTCGTCATTTTATACTTTTATGGCTTACTGACAGCTTCCTTTATGCTTATCCAAAAGTTGTTTCCTTCTACTAAAGCTTCAAATATGAAAAGACTTTTCTTTCAAAAATCGCACTTATATGTTTTTTTCTTCTTTAATATTTTCTTAAAAACTCTTATACATGCTGAAAAGGTGCTCATTCTCTTTGATCGAGCACTCCTCAGTTTGTGGCAAATCGATTGCCCAAGGCAAAGAGCAGACTTTAATCTTATTTTTTAAGAAACACTAGTGAAATGTATTATAAGAATTTTTATAAATAAAGTTTAAAAAAAAAAATTACTATTCTACAACTAGAAGAATTTGAATTGAATTTATATTTCCAAAGTGTTTCTATTTTATTTTACACAGGCTTGTTTTTCTCAAAAATACAATGGGATTCGTAAATAATGACTTGAATTAAATCAGCAAGAAGATAAATGTTTAAAAAGTAATAACCAGAAAAACCATAAAAGAAATCAGTTTGCTATTATTAATATGAATATTTACGGCATGAAATAAAATTTTTCTTTTGATCCGGAATTATTCACTTTTTATTTAAGCGTTCATAAATTATAAATAGCGTACAGTGTTTTAAATAAATATTCTTATTTTAGACAAATATAAGAAATGTGTTGTGTTTGACACAAATATAAAACAAATATAAGAAATGTGTTGTGTTTGTATGTTTTTTTTTTTTTTTGTTTTTTTTTTGCGATTATAAATATGTTTGTTATTGTATTTTACTAGATTTATTGTTAAAAAAATAATTACTAATAAATTAATGAAAGTGTTTAACAGAATTATAATTGAATTTTTAATTGTATAACATCTCTATTTTATTTTATAAACCCTTGTATTTCTAAAAAAAATACAAAAGAATTCGAAAAAAAAAATGACAAAATTTAAATCAATAAAAAGATAAATATTTAAAAATATGAAGGCAAAAAGCCTAGATAGAAATAACTTTGCTAGTATGAGTGGTTATAATTTTAAAGTAAAGGCTTCTACAAATTATGAATTATTTCTTTTTGTAAATTAAAAATGACTTGAAATGTTTTCATATATGCTTTCAAAATTGAAAAATGTAAGAAATTAATAAAGTTTATTTGATTAAAAAACAATTTTTCTATCATAAACATGATTTAAATTTATTTAATTACCGGCGTTGAACAGCCGAATCATTTCTGAGTTCACGTCTATCAATTTTTAACTCTGTAGCTTTGTAATTTTGAATCCAATCCAGAAGACAAGGGAACTCTTTAAGATGAACCTTTGGGACACATTTGACGTCGTGGAGGACTTTCTGAGGGGACTAACCAGTGTTTGCGTTACATATGGAGAGGAAAACCACAATAACCTACCATGGTTACCCCGACGGCGAGGGAATTCTAACCCATGATCCGTCATCCACTGAAGATATTTTTATGTCATTACTGTGGTAGGTCAGAGCCGACAGCAGAATTCGAAAGGACCAACCAAATTTGCACGAAGCCTGTTATTAGAAGGCGAATGCTCTATCCCTGGTGCCAACGAAACTCTCTAAACATGATTAAAGAAATTCAATTTAAAAACTTAGATTTTTTTTTTTTCATTCATAGTTGAAATAGACGAAAAGTTTTAATGCTTCGAACGCTCGAACATGATTCTTCTCATTATAACAACAATCAATAAATGACAGGGTCTGAAACAAATTGGAATTAAGAAAATGAACGATTTTAAACAAACATTTGCAAGGAATATAATGGATGAAACAAAAGAAAAATCGCGGTAGCCAAAGATGACGATAGGAGCCAAAGAAGGCACGGCAGGACAGAATTTTTTTTCCATACAGATTGCATCAGTGGTTCAGTTTTAACTAAAATTAATCCTACTACAACTTAATAGCTACAACTTAATAGTAACTTGATTATTGCCATAACTTGTCGAGAAATATAAACTATATGGATATAAATAACTCAAGGTTTATAAGGAGTTAGCGACTGGGAAGTTACCGACCAATAAATTAGATAATTAATAGCTATATTTATTTTACATAGATTTAATATTTTATTTTTTATTTTATGAATTATTTAATTTTTTTTTTATGCCCAGCGGAACAATGTGAGTTTCAAGAGAACATTCTAAATAAATAGTTTTACTCGAAATTTTTTTATATTTATACATATATATATATATATATATATATATATATATATATATATATATATATATATATATATATATATATATATATATATCAGGAAAAATAAGGGGCCAGTTTACATGTAATGTTAAGCATATTTCCGAAATACATATAATTATACTTTTTTTTCAGAAATTTATATAATCCTATACTGTAAAAGGAAAGAAAAAATTCTACAGTTGTACTTTGTAAAAAAATTTCTTAAAAATCATTGAAAAAAAGTATTTTTTTTTTTTAACTTTGGGCTTAAGATACAAATAAAAAAATGCAATTGGAAAAGAAAATCTAATTTCTAGTAGATAAAATGATCGAAAAGCTCTTAAGTTCTGAAACAAAGCATTCAACTTGCAAATATTTAAGATTCTTAAGTGTTTTCATCGACATAAGCTTATTAAGTTATATTTGCTCGTAAAAAATAAAGTTCAATTCTTAATTCTCAAAGAGAGAGTAATTTATGGGTCATTTTCGTAATTGGAATAATTGGCTTATTTTAAGCAAAAATACGAAATAATCTAAAGAGAGACTACCGAAGAACAAAATTGTGCTTTACTTAATTTTTTTATTTATTTGTAAATTTAAAATTTTGTTAAGTACTTTATAAAATAGTTAAGGTATTGTCGTGAGTACGGAGCTAGTGTCTTTAAAAAAATGACTTTATATTTTGTGTTCAGGGTGAACATAAAATGGTGCTTAGGTTCTATTTGAAGTTTTATAGCTATTTTATTTAAATTTTTTGTATTTAATTATTTTTCATTTAACTTAACTTTTACAGAAAATGTATTTTAACTTTTATTTGTAAATTTTGTATAAAGAAAAGGTAATAATCTGTGAAAACCTTATTGATGCGGAAGTTTTATTTTGAATTTTTTCACTGATATTCGCATATAGAAGAAATACATTTTAACCGTTACGAGAGAATCATGTTAATTTTTTCTTTAATAACAGATAACTATTTGTAAATAACTGATTTAATGTATTTGAACTTGGTAAGAGCTTGAATATAAGGTTTCGTATAAAAAAAATAAATGCCTCTTTTTTCATACCATGGCAAAAGATCCGATTCCTTAAAAATTATTTGAAAATTTATATAAGTAATTGTTTTGAAACATTCTTCATTACTGTATATTATTATTATTATACTGTAGTAATTGTTTATTATTGTATTATTATTATACTCTAATAATTGTTCAATTATTTAGCTAAAAATTAACAATGCATTTATACTTTAAGAAAATCTTTATTTTCGAAAATACTCGCATATTTTTCTATGAGATTGAAATTGGCAAAAATATTTTCATATATAGGCATTCAAAACTAGAAATTATGTATATAAAAAGTTCACATAGTGATAGACTGGTATGCATATGTAGTTATATACTTAAATAAACTCATTGTGATTTTATATGCTAAAATTCATCATGATATTGTAGTATTTATGTAAAATTATACACTAAAATTAATCGCTATTATTTATTATTTATTTACAACTATATACCAAAATGTCTCTTGATTTACTAGCATTTATATACAAGTATATAAATATAACTCATCGTAAATTTTGAGTATTTATATACACTGAAAATACTAAAGTCCAGCGAGATTTTCTAATATTTATATACAATTATATGCTAAATAATTCATCCATATTTGCAACATTTCATGCTTTTTTTATTTTTTTTTTCTGTACAAGGAACATTTCCTTAAATTGTGCTTCATTTAACATAAAGAACCAGTCGAAATTTGTCACATACAATTGTGTCATGCTGCTTTACATTAAAATATTATAACGTAATAGCTATTTAAAAGAAACTCTAAAACATCGCGAACTAAGCATTATACAAATGTTTGAAAAAAGTAACCGCCGAATTTATATAAATAAAAACATCTATGTGAAGAATATTCTGATACAATCCAAAGATTTTAGTCTTGATATAGGTTTTTTTTCAATTAAATTTTATTTTTAAATTCTCCCGTATATTTGCATATTTTAATAATCTGCAAATAAAATATTCTTTCTTCCTTCCATTGAGTTTGCATTAAAATAAAAATCAGTAATGGTTATTTTAGATGGTTTTAAATTTTATCAATTTTTAAACTAAATAAAATATTAAGCATTATTTCGCCGCATAAGATTAAAGATTAATATTCTTTTCTCTTTGGAGTTTCGCTACCGTACAAATTAATGTGACAGCTCAAAAGCTTTTGTATGGAAAGCAATTTGGAGTACAATTTAAAACTAACGGAAATAAATCACCAATTTTCTTTTGCGCCATTCTTGTTAAAATTATGCAAATGTTGATATTTTTCTAGCATGCACGCCAGAGGGTACTTAACCAAGTTTTCTTATTTCATGTTTGCGTTTATTAACCTTATTTCTGCTTTTATAAATCTGTATTTATGTCTGACAAATTTACTGTCTTTTTTTTATTATCATTATGAGATAACCATTATTCGACCTTTGACTTTTCTATACTTTTATTCTAACATTTGTTCCGTGACTTTACATTCAGTTTATTTACATATATAGGTAGATAGATATATAGAACAGGAGTGTTCCCTCCATCTAAAAGGGCTAAAAATAGTTTGATATATTGGCAACAGATGTGTGCACAGTAGCAACTTTCAATCAACTTGAAGTTTGAAATGTCCAAAAAAAAAATATTTCGTCAAATATCATAAATAGTGAAAACCATTTCTGGTAAAATTACTGTATTTGAGTGGTAATGTCGTTTCTGGTAATAAAAAAAAAGAGAGAAAAATACATATTTCTGCTCATAAAACCTCATTATGATATTTATATGATATATAAACAATGCATTTCGTAAATTACCGATATTATGGTAACGATTCACAAAAAATTCTGTATTTAAATTTATAATTCTTAGTACCGCACATTATGTAAACACACAGACCTAAAAAGGGAATTTAACCGAATAAATGGTTTATATGCTATATATTACAGCATCATGGTAAAATGATGAAATTTTACCATATTACCAAGTTCCAAACAAAATGGTAATTAAACCATATTCTATAGTTAGTTTTTTCAAATGTCATTACCTAAGCTTTTAAATTAGAAAACCAAAAAATAAATTAGAACTGGGAACAACAAAAAAATCATCGTGCCTTTTAGTTATTCGAGCAAACCATACTTCAACTTTTTCTGGTATTTTTGAACAACCTTTTTTCTCACAACAAATTTCACCTTATTTAATACCGAACAACACGGTAATAAAGCAATATGTTTTAGTAATTCAAAAGTTATCACTAAATTCAAAAATCAAAATGAAATTAAGGCTTGATGGGACACCAAAAAAATACCGCGTTTGGTAATCTTAGTGAGCCAAAAGCGCGGTATATTTTACCATATTCTGGTAGTTCTAAACATACTTTTTTCTCAGTGTAATATTTATTGTCATGGTTTAACATAAATACATCGTTTTGTTTTTAATGAATGATAAATATTATTCCCAGAAATTTCAATCAATATTTCCCCTCCTAAAATCAAGAAAAACTAATATAAAAAAAAATCTCATTTTAACAAGAAATTGAGATTTTTTTTTTTTCTGTCACGATTCTCCTTTAAAAATTCTATTTGAAAATCAGATCTTCAAAAGCTCTTACACTGGAAAAAAAATATTTGAACAGCCTTCAGAAATGAAGAAAAATAGCTCTAAGTCTTCTGAAAGCGGTCATCCGACGAAGGCAAATTGGGGCAAAGTAAAGACATAGAAAAGGAAATTCAACTAAGAACACAACAAAACGTTCTCATCCTATTAGAGACACTGTTTTGAAAGAAGTAACATGAATAGCAGTGAGCTTACAATAAAAACAGTAACGAAACAGCTGCGTCTGTAATGAAGAAATGGCCTTTGCATTGAATAGGGTTGTAAGCGTCTTGTCTGCTTACAAATCTTTCTTTTAGGACTAAACGAGACATCTAAACATACATTTACATAAATGCGTGGAAATCGTGAATTTTCTATTGGCTACAAATGCGATAATCGCAAGAAATCTAGATCATCTGAGTTCCTTATTAAGATGAAAAGAAAATAATTATGATAAGCCTGTGCGCCACAAAAAGATATATATAAAGATGTTATCGCCTTGAATAGGTGCAAGTCTGGATTGAAAGTTAGCATTTTGTGGTGTCGTGGTTTTGGATATTTTTATTTAGGTGTTTTAATTTTTGCTTTGCAACGGCTGGCACCTAACTGCTTCATTTATTTTTAAGCTTTAAATATATAGGATGAGAAGAAATATAGTGAACAATGCTATATTTTAGTGTGATAGCTATAGTGTAATGTTCCTTACATTGGATAGTGTTGAAAGCATATAGTCTTCTTATAAATCTTTCTTTTAGGATTAAACAAGGCATCTAAATATACATTTACACAAGTAAGTGGGAATCGTGAATTTTCTATTGGCTGCAAATGCGATAATTGCAAGAAATCTAGATCTTCTGATTTTCTTATTATAATGAAAAGAAAATAATTATAGTAAGCTTGGGTGCCAGAAAAAGATATTTATTTATATATTATAGGCTCTAATAGTTGTAAGCCTGGATTGAAAGTTTGTATTTTGGGGGTTTTAGTGGTTTTGATTATTTCTATTTAGTGGTTTTAATTTATGTTTTGCGACGGCAGGTACTTAATTTACTTTTTTTCGGTAAAGTTTAAATATGTAAAAAAATGAGCAAATATTGAGAACAGAGCTATTTTTTTAGTGTAATAGCTGTAGAAAAATATATACGTTAAAATGTTTCGCAGATTTTTAAAAATCATTATCAAAGTTATTAATACAAAGAATTTTTCATACGTAGGCGAAAGCTGTTCCGGTTACAAAGCACATGTTGTATACTCTTAGAATCTTGGACAAACATAAATTGGAAAATATATTGGCATTGATTGGAAAATATATTTAGCGAGAACGAAAAAAAAACTTTATCAAAAGCTGTTGGATCACAAGAGAGAAAAATTAAAAAAAAACAACATAAAAACCAGTTTGATTGTCTGTTGAAGATTGGAAGTGCTTCGAATAAGCATCTATCTATCACCACTTCTCTAATATCACCTATCTATTCTAAAAATATAATCTTATATCACCAATATAATTTTGAAATTAGAAATAATTTAAATATTTCTAATAATATCTTATATGTTAATATTAAGTGATTCAAAATTGTACTAAAAATGAATTATTTTGAAAACTACAGATTTTACTCCTTTTATTTGAAAAGTTGAAATGTAAATAAAATTTAGGAGCATAAATCGAAATACCATAAAGTAACAAAAGTAAAATGAAACGTCCAAATAAAATAACGTCCAAATGAATATATAAAACATTAGGTTGAAAGTAAACTTAATGTTTTATACATTCAACAAATCTAAGAAAACTGATGAATAAATAATTAAGCTAGCTAACAATTTTCATTTTGTCATTATGGAAACCTACAATTAGGATTTAAAAATGAAAATTAGAAAAATATGTTTTCAATCAAATGTATTATTTGTGTTTCCATTTATAACATGTAAAGGAAAGGAATATTTGAAAACTGACGATGTTTAAATTTAAGTAGAAAAAACTGACACTATATTTAAAGAGCCTAACTTACACATTGTTTCTCCCAATTTATTATTTATTCGCCCTTGACAAAATTGGTAATGATAAAATGAACTCGAATCTAGTATTTACATAACTGTAGTTCCTGACAGGTATTGTTGATTCTTTACGTCCCGTTACTATTTTATGTAAAAGTCATGCCTAAACTCATGCTGACCGAACATTTGCTTTTTTTTAATTAACTCTATAGCCCATATAAATCATATTCTTAAAAATTATTGAAGAAAACATTAACCTGACAAAAAATGAAATTCGTTACCATAATTTTTTGCGAAAAAAATAGAATAAAGAATTTTTTTAATATCGTGAAAGATACATCAATACATCACGTGACATCACGTGACATAAATTACATCACGTGTCGTAATTTTGTTCGTATTTTATTTTTATTTTTTTATTTTTTTTGTAATCTTTGCTAATTACTTTTGATGGTTTAAACAACCAGTTAAAGATATCAATGAATAAGAAAGAAAATTATAGTTTAATCCAAAGTAATATATTAAAAGTTACATATTTTAAATTTCTTATGACAGTGTTTCTGAGTTGTTATTAGATGGATTTGAGGAATTCTAATTAAAATGGCGGATTGAAAACCACCTAGATGGTGAACAATGTTGACCACGTTTTTGCTATTTTTAATTTAACCTCCTTGGTTTACTTGTCTGGAATACTTAATGGTGTTGTGATAATATCTTATTTAAGGATCTTTTAAAAGCATTGCTCGGAAGAAGCATCGAATTAAGCTGGTGTGTCCAATCTTCAAAAGGCAGTATGTTAAAACAACGTTTTCCATACTTTAAGGCTTAAAATTTTCTAAATGTCTTTCAACTTCAAAAAAAAAAAATTACTTAGAATTTTGTATTGTACTTGGAATTTTGTCTAATATTTTTTCATAAATGTTTAGGAACCTGTTATTTAAATGTACGCTTTTTTTCTAAAAAAGCACATTTCAATTTAAAATAATAGCATTCTCAGTAAAACTCGATAAAACATTTAAGTGGTGTTACTACTATAAAGTAACTGAATGGAGAAATAATAACTCGTCGACCATACAAGTCATACTGAACATGTTTTCGTTAAGTATTTCTTATAAATATTACTTAAAACTCGTAAAATATAATAAAATAAATTTCATTATTGTTTTCTTATAAAATTGATAATAATTATTTAGAAAAAAAACAGATCTTTTTGTTTAAGCGATGATATTTAACCTAGCATAAATCTTGTGAAAAATATATTGAGTTAAAATTATTTTTATTAAAAAAAATTCCGCGCAATCCAATAACAAGTCTTTATAAACTTGGATATAGGTATATACAAAGTAAAATTTGATAATAAATACAATTACGGAATTATATTGAGCAGTTAAAATCATCTTAACCACAATTGAATAATATATTCTTCTTCTTTTCAATGCAATAAATATTTTTAATAAATCTAAAAGAATAAAATTTCATATAATTGTGCATCTTTTCAAACCATGTAACAATTCGATTCTTAAATGATTTATGAACATATGAAAATTCTTCCTATCTTATTTCGCCTCAACAAACATTCGCAATTATTTCTTTGATTGCATGTATAGTCAACGAATACAATTAACTCCACCACATAATTATCGCTCAAGTTCTATACTGCTCGCACATAATTTAGCATATGACAGTTAAAATTCGTTGCAATTTCCCTAAGGTAAAGCAATGAAAGCGAAACAGCTGAGACATCTAAATTGACGCTCCTGTTTTAAGACGTTCTACGCCATTTGGTCTCAAGTAAGAGTGTGATGACTAATAACCATCGTGTAATTAAATGTCACGTGACATATTATGAGTTATCATTTACTTCTTAGAAAATATTTCGGCCCTAGAGAAACTTACACTTTCATATCTTATAACAAATAACTGTTTCTACTATTAGAAAAGCCTCATCGCTCTATTGGTTTTAAGATATCTTAAAATATTTTACAATATATTACGAAGGAATGCAATTTCAATGTTTCTGTTAAGACAGTCATTATTTTCATTTAATGGCAACGCTCAGTAATGTAGGATAACGGATATTTTATTTGGAATGTAATTTAAATTTATTCCAGCAAAATGTAGAATTTAAAAGTTTCTAGGGAGGATAATATTATGTTTTTCTTTTAGCTAAAACTATTTTATTAGTCGCTAATGATCAAAAATATATTATTTCATCTAAAAGATAAAGAAAAATGAAATTCTCTGAGTATCATACTAAGTAGAAAGGGATGGAATAAAGATTAAGGGAATTCCAGAAAAAGGAATGCAAGTGGAATAAATGTGTAATGAGCAGTGGGATTCTGAAATGATCAAAATATTAAATTTAGGTAATAAAAATACGTAAAAAAAATTATAAAAATCTAAAATAATTTAGAATTATTTAAACATGAAACTTTTAATGCAAGATTTCCAAATCAATTTCCCCAGTGATGCAAAGTTTCAATCTTCTTTTAAGATTGCATTTGTATAAAATTTATTTAAAGCGATAAAATTGAAGAACAATTGTTTGTTTAAACTTAAACAAATATTTAATTCGAGTGTGAGAATTTCAAATCTGAAATTAGTTCCACTCGTAAAGCTACAGATTTTTTTTAATGACATTTTTAGTCTATTTTTTATTTTCGAAATGTACTAGTTTAAAAACAGTATATTCATCAGGGGGTCGCGTAAATGATGCGACAATTTTTTAGGGCAGTAAGAGCACGCTATCAAGATTAAAATTCTACAAGAGCCCATGCTCAAAAAAAATAATAAAAATATATCATATTATGAAAGCTCTCTAAATAGGCCCACCTGATAAAACCATTCAGTTCTTCTCTCCATATTATAGCCACGAGGACCAATCTGTAAATTTTATGCCCGGCAGAACGCGGGCTAGACTCCCAGCGCTGACAACACACTATTTCCTTTATTCCCTTCAACACATAAAGAGTTTCGAGTGACCTGTATTCCCCAATTTGTGACCCTAGACTATAAGAATACGACACTCTCATTCACGCGTAAATGGCAACTCCATAAAGCTACTTAACACAAATATATTCTAGTATTCATCTCTTACGATAGGTGAAACAAACAAATAAACTAATGAAACCACATTCCACGGTTCATTTGATTAAAGGCAACTCAGCCACAACCAGTCCAGTTAAATTTATTTATTACGGTTTTGAAACCATACTAGCTCATGCAAACGGTTAACAAACCGTAAAGGTAACAAATGTTTTTCACCGTAAACTTTTCGTTCAATTGGATGGACAGACTGCCAATGGTTATTTTATCGTAATTTTAAAGTGGAAATTTCAACAGAATAAAGTAAGTTTTAGAAAAATAATACTGCAGGGGGATTCTTAAAGTTCAAATTGTTGCCACAAAAATTAGAGATTTATTTACAATTAAAAACCTGTGTCAATATGCGATATATTTGTTTAGTTGGCTTATTACAGATTTAAGATGAAATTTATTTAAGAACATAACATCGTTCAACTTCACTTTAGAAAAAAAAACGGAAATAACTTTCAATTCTTTTCTTGCAAACATAGATTACATAAGCATTCTAATAATTTTGTATCTGAAAATTAGTAATCTGTGTCGTAAAAAAATATGTAAAATGCTTGCTTAATTAACTTAACTTAGTTCTGATTTAAAAGAAACTTATTGTAGAACATAAAGTCTTTCAATTTTTATCTTAAAACATAAGAAAGAAAAACTATGATTTAAAATATTAAATCTGCGTTCAAGGAAAAAGGGAATTTTTATTTCTCTGAGGAATATTCGCATTTGATTCGTAAAAATTCTTTTGTTATGTATGTTAGTAAAACTAAATCAGAATTCCCTGAAAGGGAATTTCAAAAAAAATTATTCTGTATTTGGAAAAATAATGAAATTTCATGAATTGCGATAGAAAAATACCATATTTTTAGGGGCCTTATGTTCCCTAACATATATATTTTCCCTTTGTGACATAACTTCATCTTTTGGCGCGAAAAGAGAAATCTTTTTGCTCTTTTTACGTATCACATTTCTACCAAACCATTTATTTAGAATTTTTTTGTTGGATGGAGAGTATGACAGAGATTGATTAATGCTACTTCAAGTTGAACAGGGTCAACGTTTGAATTAAACAATGAAGTTGTTTCACAGCTTTTAAACTTCTCAATAACGCCACTACAATATTTTTTTCTAACACGGATTAGAATTGTTAAGTACAATAAGAAAACAATATCTGTGTTATTTGTTCAGTTTCGGTTTTACATTAGGTGTTTTAAAAAATATTTTTTATTTTATTTTGCAAAATATAAACGTAATAAAACAGATAATTTGAAACTTTGAATATCAGATTTTTAATTTACAATATTTTTGTTTATTTATCTAGAAGAATGGATAGAGACTCTGACAGTCGCTCTATTCAGTCATACCTATATAGTCAGTTCTTATACAGTCAGATAAAAATAAGTGTTATTTTACTTTATTATTAATTTATTTTATTTATTAATTTTTTTATTTAACTTCATTTTTTATTCAGGATAAATAATTTTATCGTTCTTCCAAATGTAGATGGCAGCATTAATTTTTAATATTTTAAACCATTTTCATTAATCTTACCATGCCAGCTCTAAGCTGACTATATCTTTTATTCTGCAATTTTGTTAACTGTAACTGATAGATTAATCAATTTATTCTTAGATTTTTTTTCCTTTTTGTTCGTAAGTTTGTTTCTTTTGTTTTTTCTTTTATTTTTTTAAACTAGTTTACAATTAGGATGCTATTTCCTTTTTTGAGGTATCGGTATTCATTGCAAAGAGTAATTTTTATCCTAAGATTGATTTTGGAATACCTTATTTTCGTAAAATAATGCAACCTGAAGAGAAACTTTAGTTTTATTCCAATTTACCAATTTTATTTATTATTTATGTTTCCAAAAAAATAATAATTATTATTATTTAACCATTTTAAAGAAAATGTAATTTATCTGTAATTAATAAATTAAATACCATTAAGTGATACCACGACGAAGAAACAGCTAATATAATACTACTTTTGTTAAATAAAATGTGTGTTTATCTATAGAAATAAAAAATAATTGGTCTACAGAAATAAACTTTATCTAGACATCGCACATTTCGAATCTTAATTTAAGTTGATATGTTTCTAAATCTTATTATTTCTAACTTCTTTTTCTCCGTTGTTGACTGCAATAAGGCTAGCTCTCAATTGAAATAGAAATTCAATCTTCAAAGAAATAGTTCTCTCTAAACTAAAATTGATGTTTTGATTTCTGATCTTAGAAAATTCTAGAAAAGTAAAATAAATAAATCTTCAAGATCTTATGAAAATGGATAAGTTATTAATAATACTTTTGGAGTAGGAAATTTAATCTTCGTAAAGGATTTGAAAGTTTATTAAATTAATTAAAAAAGTAAAAGTAAAAGTAAAAAAAAAAAAAAAAAAAAAAAAAAAAAAAAAAAAAAAAAAAAAAACGATGTACGAATAGAAAACCTTTTTGTTTTCTTAAATTGCCGAATACTTTTTTCAACAAATAGATTGATTGAAGATCACAAGTATGTGGTTCATATTTACAAAAAAAAAACAAAAAAAAAAAATAGAATTAAATTTTCTTTATTTTTCTCACCCATCATTTGATTTGACCAATACCTCCAAATAGAGAGCAGACCTCAGCACCGGTTACCAAAAACAAGAAAATTGCTTCTTTAACAGTCCAAACTAATAAAATATTTTGTATATTCCCCCATGGCGCAATTTAGCAGTCAGAACGTAGTGATGTGTTTATTATTTTTCCTCCGATGCATCGTTTTTGTTCGTTACCTCGGACGACTAAATGAGTTGGTCAATAAAGGTCCGTGTTGAGACCTTTTCACTCTTCTAACAGGTGTTCATTTGATCCAAAACTTTGATTTGAAAAATTAGATTTAAAAATCTTAAATATTTTACATTTCACAATTTTAATAATCATTAAATTATTTAACAATAATAATATTTGGTTAATCTACGGTTAATCTAAAATATCTATGGTTATTTCTATATTTGTTATTACAACCCAATAAACAGTGCGCGGAAAATTAAAAAAACCGACCACCCTGGATAGTTTTTGATCCAATGATCGGTTATAATTTTTAGTTACGAGACAAGACACAAAAACTTACTTTCTCTGAATAAACATATTTCTTTTTCAACATTTTCGAAATTATGACCCCCAAAATATAGAGGGTAATCACAATCTGGAAAATATGGTTTCCGATAGTTTGGTCAGGAGAGTGATCCAAGGTTTAGACCGATTAATGTTATGTTCACTTTTAGGATATTTCTCCATGTTTCGAACACATTTTAAGCTAATTGAAAAATTTCTGCATACAGTTATAAGACTCGTTTATCCAAAGATAACTCTATGTAAAAGAAAACTTTTTAGTCAATATTTATAATTATTTTTATTATTTTATTTAATAATAGTTAAAAATAATTCCTTACATCATTTCTAAATAATGGATTTTTTAAATGGCAAAATACAGAATGTGAGCGAACCGGGCCAAATAGTTCCTGAAAAATTGAATCTTGAAAATTCGTCATTTCAAGAACTATTAAACTGAATTTCCTCAAACTTAGTATTTTGCAATTTAAAGTTGATTCTTTAAAATGATGTAAAAGCTGTATACCTTATAATTCTATAGTTTTTCGAATTTTATTAAATAAAATAATAAAAAATAATAAATATTTAATAAACGTTTGGACTCTGTCCATCTCACCACCTGAGAGGTTACCTAACTGTGAAGTAAAAAACACAGTAGAATTAATAAAGAAAATCATAAATTAATAAAGAAAATCATAAATTAATAAAGAAAATAAGTATTTTTCCTAATATGTTAACGAAGAACATGTTTGCATACTTCTTAACAAGATCTAGCGTGATTTAATAGATTTTTCCTCTCTGCGGTTTCATTGAAACATAGTGTTGAATGAGCAAGATATTTACTTCAATAGAATTTATTATAATATCTTTGATTTTAACTCAGTATTTTGTTAAAGAGCATTGAACTATACTATAAAAATAAAACAGAAAAACATAGCTCTTTTTTTCTCTCATGTTTGTAGGCTTTGAAATATATCATTTAGAAATTGAAATAATATGAATAGGTGATCATACACTGTTAAAAATTCTGGACCCAAATTACAGTAAATAGTACCGGTACTAAGGGTGCCAGTCCTTTATACCAAAAAATCTATTTTTACAATAATATAAACTGAAAAAGCACTGAATCATTGCAATTAAATAAATGTTATTGTAAAAATCACGGTATATAATTTAGCGGTCAAAATGGATTTTACAATAAAATGTTATTAGGGTAAAATAGATAATACTGCCCCTAGACAGTCAACACCTTTTGCCTGTGCAGATCAAATGCTGTTTAGGGTTTTTTATGTTTTTATTTACTTAATTATATTTGGACTTACTATATTCGCAACAGTAGTATTCCTAAGTCTCTATTGTGACGATTTTTAAGAATAATTCTAAACTATTAGCATATTGCTTAAAAAAATAAAATTGTGTAAATAAGAATGATAATTAATTATTCATTCAAACATTGTGCCGATCATAACAACGAGGTGTAGGACTTGTAAAGCTTTGAAATTACGAGCATTTTTGTTACTGTAAATATAATAGAACTAAATTTTTCAAACAGTGAAAAATTATGTTTTTATCTTAATTAGAACAACTGGTGCAATATTTTTCCAGCAACCCTTCAAATGATGCTGAAGTTTTAATCTTCCTTTACTCTATGTTTTAAAAAAGCCTTGGATCAAATTATGGTAAAATGTTCTGGCACCATGAGTATAGTATTCGTATTATCCTTTTTAGCGTAAAAAAGCATTTTTGTCGAAGCATTTTATGCCATGATATTTACAGTGATGTTTATTTAAATGCTGTGATTTCATTGTAACTATTACAGTAAAAAATTCAGAATATCAGATTTTCTGTTTCATAGAAGTTAAATGTGAAAATAGTTTTAACGTTAAAAAAAAAAAAAAAAAAAAAAAAAAAAAAAAAAAAAAACAAGTATCCGAATGCCGGTAACTTCTTGCATAATTTGGTCTGGCATTTTTTACAGTGTATGATCATCTATTTATGTTGTTCCAACTTTAAAATGATAAATTTTAAAACCTTACAAACAAATGTAATTATGTTTAAGTTTAATATTTTCAGTTTAATTAAACATTAGAAACAACAATACCTGTTTTTTTTTTAAATTTTTAAACTCTAATTTTTCTTAATTATACAGGTAGAAGATTTATGAATCGTACATAAAAAGTTGATCATTATTTTTATTTACTTTATAAATACTACCTTTAATTGAATTGAAAGTGAGATTATACGTTTTCAAAGATAAAAAATAAGAAAAACAATGCATGCTTCATTTAAATTTGATAACCTTTGGGGATGCATATGAAACATACCCTGATTTCTCTAGTAATTCTATTTATTTTAGTTTCCTGTCTGCACAATGTATGTTGATGCATTTTAGATGACTATTTCAACGATTTTGACAGGAAATGAAATTCCTAAGAAATTCTTACGAACTTGACATACCATGAGAAAGACTATCTAACGAAATGAAAATTTTTAACATGCTATGAGGTGAAAGGAAAGATAAAAAAATTTGATTATTTTACTTTTTCATCATGGCTATTTCACTTATTTAACGTGACTTCGGTTAAATATTAAAGTTTTTGTCAAAAATGTCTTGCTATTAACTTACATGATATAAGATTTATACAAAACGTACTATTTTAGATGAAACAAATTTAAACTAATTTTATTTTATATACAAAAGAAATAGCACTGTTTTGGAACAAATAGCATTGAATTGTTATTGATTCTTAATTAACCGCATTTATTAATTTATATTTTTATGTTATGTCTGCATTTATGTAATGTGTACATTTATTTCACTTTCATTTATAATGTTCCTTTATTTCAACAACAAATAGCAGATATAAATGAAAAATGTCAATAAATTTGCTGCAAACAAATAAACAAAATTTTTTTTCACACATTTTTAAACGTATGGTTACTAGTCAATATGAGTTTTAAGATTATCGAACTTTTAAAACAATCTAATTTTAAAACTAATTTTATTTAATCATTAAAAGAAATAGCACAGAACTATAGTTTTAGAACTAATAAAATTAAATTGTTATTGCTTTCGAATTAACTTCATTTCATTCCTAATTTGTATTTAATTCAACGAAAAATAGCACATATAAATCAAAACTATTAATAAATTAACTGCAAACAAATAAACAAAATTTATTTTCACAAATTATTAAACTTACGGTTACTAGTCAAAATCAAAAATTAAATAAATTTTAAGAAAATCAAACAGGATCAATCAGAAATCAATATTTTCCGAACAGTTTTGCTTCTTCAATAGTTTCCGAAAGTTATGATTTAAAAAAAAAATTATTTTAATTGCGTATTTATAGTTTCTAGTAACATTACTGGAAATAATAACTAATTTAAAATATGGAATTTTATTGAAATTTGAAATTTAAAAAAAAAAAGAGTTAAAAAATGTTAGTATTAAAAAAGAAATTTAAAAAAAAGTTTCATAAACTTTAACAGTATTGAATATTTTTACAATTGTAGTGTTATTTTCATAGTGTTCAGTAGAAAGGGAACTATTACTTTGCTAAAGAAATTAAATTAGTAACGTTGCTGTGATATATGTATTAAAGTATTAAATAAAATTATGGGTTTTTTGTGGTCTTTAAATACTTGAAATTACTGAAGCAGTGGTAAAAAACTAAACCGGAAAGTAGTTAGATATGTTTTATTTAAATATTAAACAACTTTCATTGTTATTGTTTAAAAATGAGATTTATTAAAACAAAATTTACTTATTTTGTACTTTTTTAACCTTTGCTTATGATATTGATCAAAATAAGACTGTTTTTTTTTTTTTTGTTAGAAAATCAAAACTTTTCAAAAACTTTAAAAAATATTATTTCCTTAAAAAAATTTATTATTTGATTAAAAAAATTATTTGCTTAAATTTAATTTTATGTTTTGTATTTTACAATTAATGGTTTAAATACCATATAATTCGGTTTTATTAATCATATTTTAATTTTTTTTAACCAGAAATGTCATTATTATGCTCTACGGTAATTTTATAAGAATTTTTTTTTCTTTTTGTGAATATCATTATTATTAGTTGCCAATGAATTAAATAATGATAGAAATAAAAATGCAGAATGATAGATATAAAAATGAATAACGATATGAAATTTATGTAATAAAAATTTAGAAGAAATGAAGATTATACTACTTCAAATCTGAATAAAAATAAGTAAAAAATATCATTTATTTGCTTAGTACGAAGAATTATAAACAAATAAAAAGTTTTCACCCCAAAATATTTAGTACTGCTATTTTATTTTAAGCTAAAATTCTTACATGTCAGCAGTCAACATCTTTTTCCCAAATCTCTCTTTTCTTCTTTTTTCTTAAGACCGGATAGAAAAATCAGTGAGAATAAAATAAAGTGAACTCATCTCCGAGGCGTCACTCAAATAAAATTTGAAAAAAATATATAGATACTCTTATATATTTTACTCAACCTAAGGGGATATGTGTTGGGCGAACGCTATTACTTGAATATTTTTCCCTTGGGAAAATACTACAATTCTTTGAATTGTCAATGACTTAAGTTATATGGATATTTCTAAATAAAGTTTCAATTGAAAGGCTATTTTGCATTTTTGACAAGATATTTTTAGGTTTTTAATGAGATTTAAATAAAAAATCATACATAGATTAAATTGTGCAACAATTTTAATTTCAACTGCTTCTGAATGAGATAATTTTTTATGTTTTTTTTTCCATTTATATATCGCCAAATAAAAATTTGCCTAAATATACAAAAATAGATAAGGATTATCCTGACGTATAAATATCTTACTTTACTAGAATGGTAAAGAAGTATTTATTAAGTATTTATTTTAGACAAAAAATTCAATAATTCTGAAAATTTTCAATGATTTCAATTATATATTTTGATATAAACTCTAAATTAAAAAAACCGTTTACCATTACTTACAAGTTTTATTAGAAATCTTTTTTACGATTCAAATAGTTCAAATATCATAGATCTTTCCTTAAATACACAGGTGTAAGAAATTAAGAGAAGTTGAAGACCTGGTCGATTATCTCTAGAACTTCTGGAACGATTCTAATGAAATTTGACATGTACATACATAAATACAATTCAAAACAAATAACAATTCAACAATTGTAATATGAACGCATGATCGTGCGTAACACTCGTTGGGATCGGGAGGTTTAAAATTGACACAAGACAATTCAGGCCTATTGCCACATGAAATGATAAACTGCATTATTTCAAGTATGAAATCGCGCTGCAAAGTCTGTACGTCTGTAAGGGGGGACCATACCCCCTAGCTTATTCTTTAGCCAAGCCCCCTAGTAACCTTTTTTTTTTTGTTTATTCAGCAACCGCTGTTCCACACATTCTGTGTATTACACTTGTTGAATGGTTATTTGTTTTGTATTGTATCAATTTATGCACATATCAAATGTTATTAAAATTGGTCTAGTAGTTCTAGAGATAATCGACCAAATCGGCAAATTCTCTTAATTTCTTAAACCAGTGTAGTGCATCAAATAGAATTCTAACTATTTCGATTTAGATAATTTTGATCAATGGTTTATTTCCCATTTATAAAATTGCAAACTAAAATATAAAAATATCTAGACCCACATAAATCTCACTTTGCTAAAAAAGTATATACACTTAATAATAATACTTACATACACTTTACACTCTTAAAATTGACGATGGCTTTACTATTTCGACATTACCTCTCAAAAAAGAGGCATGTTTTCACGGCTGGTAAGTTATATAGTGCAACTATGCAAGCTAATAGAGAAACAAACTAACAGAACATCATTTAGTAGCACGATTTAAATTATTCACTAATTAAAGTGTAATAGTATATTCTATTTCTTTTTAAATATTTTTTCTGATTCTTTATCATAATCTAATGATTATGAATCAATTCTTTTATTGATTTTCTTCTGATTCATTATCATTAAAAACAAAAATTACTACTTGTTAGTAATCTGGTAAATATTTTGTACTCTATGGTAATGACAGATCTAATAAAAAAAAAACAGAACTTAATTCTGGCTAAAATATACGGTATTTAGACAATTCATTTGGTAATTTTTACGTCCATCTGGCAACGGTTTATTGGGAAGTCTGGTTTTCAAAATTATAGTTCTCATTAAAAACCATTTTTCCCCATGCAGTTAGAAGGCAAGTAGTTCAGTGTTCATACTATTAACTAAAACTATTACACTGTTAGAAATGTTTCGGAAACAATGGTTAAATAAAAATTTATTTAATTGCTATTTTACCATATTCAAACTCTTAACTGTGGGAACACCGTTCATTAACTGCTGTCACATAGTATCGTTAAACTAGCAGAATTTTATCGCATCAACTAGGCTCAAACAATGAAGCCACTTAATAGGGCCGGGTTAGCCTGGTTGGTAGGGAACTGGACTCGTGCTCGTGAGAACGGGAGTTCGAATCCAGCTGACCCAAGAATACACATGTATTAAATGGTGACTAGGGACAGGTGAACTCTGATGGGGATTTATCGTTCTCTAGTTCCGGTCAAAACTACCATCTGTGGATGAAGGAGTGGATGCATGCATGGGTCCGCCTTTTAAAACGGGCGTTGATGTGAGTGTGTGGCTAAGGTCAAATTCTTGGAACACTACAAAACAAGACACACGACCTCTGTATTTGCTTGATTTCCCAAGCAGCCTTGCTGGTAAGACAAGTAGGCAAATGAAACAACCACTTAGTTCCCAGCAGCTGGGTGCATACTATAGATGAGAGGGCTACTCTGTCAATCCCATGATCGACGGAACTAAAGTTCGAGTCCCAGCAGTGACATCCACAATATTTTCTCATTTGCCTTCAACATGTGAAGAGTTTCCAGTATCCTGCACCCTGAGCTATTAGAACATGATACTCTCATTAACGCATAGATGGCAGCACCATAAATCTGCTTAACACAAAAAACCCTAGCTGTCATGCTGCAATGTGCATAACATATTTCTCGGTATTTAAAAACAAAATTATTATCTTATTTAACTCTTTTTTTGTAAGTGAAAATCATTAATATGATCCGTAATAATTTTTTACCACAACCTTGAATTGAGTGCAAAATAAAATCTATTTTTAGAGATTTCCTCTACATCTGCACAATAGCATATTTTTTCTTAATTCATTAAAATTCGTTATTATTTCTCACGCTTTCTTTCCACCGACACATTTGAATGTGTAAGTCTAAGAAAAAAAGCCTTGGAATAAATAAAGCAATTATCAGTCAATATATGCGTGAAAGAAAGAGAGGAATCGCACTCAAATTTTGCTAATTACGAGAAACCCCTTCAAATACTATACTCCAAACGCCGATGTTTCCAAATGGGAACATTTTAATTTTTACGGAAATAACTCCCTAGAAATGATAATTGGAAATATTTTGTTAAGTTATATAGAAATATATGTGTCCTGACTACTAAATAACACTAATAAAATGTTTTTTCTATTATTTTTTTTAAATTAGAGACCGAAAAACTTAAGAAAATTTTAAGTTCAGAAATTCAGTAAATTTGACTTTAATTCTATAAAAAAAATTAACTTTTTACAAAAATTAAGAGCATCTAAAATAAATTTATACTGTTCTGCGTCATTTCACAAACTATAACATATCTAAAAAAAATAATTAGGCTATTAAAAAAATTCACAAAAAACATTTTCCCATTTGGGAACATCGGCAGGTAAAAGGTTAACTTTCCTTAGCGAAAACTATGCTCTGATAAACATGGAATTTTCATTTTTGATTTTTTGGAGGACAAGATATCCTGTTTGGCTTAACCCTGCAGCCACACTCTCTGGGCCATTTTCAAAATTTATTAATTATATATGTTCACAAAAATAAATCTTTTTTTATTTATTTTGGACCTCCATATAATTCCATATTTCTGAAATATTTTTTTCATCATTTATCGAATTTAGTTCTTCATTAAAGCATCAGTTCTTATTCTTTAATATCTACATCAATCTGGAATAATATTTCACATGGAAACTTGTCGAACCTTCCAACAACAACAAACTGCTCCTTTATACTAATATTTCCCATTATTCACGATTGATGATACCACTAGTTAAATTTATTTTTTATGGTTTTAAAACATTGTTAGCTGTAAATGGTTGAAAAAATTTATAGTTATGCACTCCTGTTTTTTTTTTTTTTTTTTTTTTTTTTTTTTTTTTTTTTTTTAATATTACTTGTAAACGATTTCAACACCGTACTGTTAACAAGATGTTTTTTACTGTAGATTTGACGGTTAATGGGAGGAAAGACTGCTGCTGGTTATTTTACCGTAATTTTAGAATGACAACTCTAACAGTATAATAGACAAAATTGCTTTAATTAATACTGTATTAACACACAACGTTTTGTGCTAATATCATTAACAAAGTAAATTAAGAATTTTATTCTCTCAATATTTATCCAATAAACAAGATAATACACACATCGTTTAAATTTTTCAAAAGATGTTTATAATCATGTATTTTCGAGGTAAGAAAATAACTTCAAATAATAGGTCTTACACTTTCATAGTGTTACAAATATCTTGAACGATCTTAACACAAAAGATAAAAATACTTTACACAGATACTTGGGTATCAAATCTTCACTCTCCCATTAATTGGCTTTTAAAGCAAGTTGTCGCCTTATTTATTTCGATAAAATTCGCTTTTAAACAAATGCAGCAAGATTATCACGATATACTTTATCTCACAATTATCTCATTGACTGATACAGCATCGACTTTCTGTATGTTACAATTCCTACATTAAAATCATTCTCTTTTGTTAAAAGCGTGTTGGTTAGACCGTAAAACAGGAGTACATTTGCCTTGCTAATTGTTACTGTTCAGGAAATCGCTCGATTTCCTTGTTCCTCTTTCCATCCTTTTATCTATGTCGATTACGAGAGAAATGTTTGCAATTCGCCCCTATTTAGTTTGTTAATGAAAGAAAGAAAATGATAGGCGTTATACCATGATTTTGCTATGGAAAACGTATCTGATAACGGAAGAACGTAAATTAAGAACAAAGGAACACTATTGAAAAAAAATGATGTAAAGATCTTTTATTTCCGCTGACTGAGTTAAGTATTTCCTTTCTGAAGCAAATTGATCACTTTGAATAACTTGTATTCCTGTTTGATATTGTAATTAGGTTAGCGAAGATGCGAAAGTTTTAGTAGTCTTAGTCTTTGAATTGGTGGAATAATTTCTTTAGCTTGATTACAAATTATAAATATGGTGAATAATAAATTGATTTTGAATAAACTGGAGAAAACAACTGAAAATGTAATATATTATCTATGGAGATAACTAATTATCTAAGAAGATTTTTTTTATTATAAATCCTCTTGAATAGAGATTCTTGAAATTGATATAACGATAAATAAATTATATCAGAATTGAAGGTGCCAAAGATAATATGAAACTTCATATTTTTATTTATTTATTTGCAGTCACTATTACAATATTATCTACGGGGACAACTAAATATTAAAAAAGAATTTTTTTTTAATTATAAATCCTCTTGAATAGAGATTCTTGAAGTTGATATTATGATAAATAAATTATATTGGAATTTAAGGGGCCAAAGATAATATGAAACTTCGTATTTTTATATATTTATTTGCAGTAAAACCTCTAGGTAAAAAGGAGTACATAATCGAAAAGTATCTCTAAATATAAATATTTGAATATATCTTATACAATCCAAATATTCAAATAATCAGTGGTTATAATTCAAATATTCGAATATATCCTGAGTAGATAGACTATTACAGAGTCACTGGACTCATTATAATAGTTTCGCAATAGTTGTAGTGACATGGCACTTACTTTTATGTTGAGTTTGAAAACAGTTATAATGCAATGTATTTTGAATACAGTCATAAATACGTTTTTTATTTTCTTAAATTTTGAAAAGTATGCTAGTCCCATAATATTAGTAATTGAAATTTGCATTTATTGTAAAGATAATATTGTACATTATTTTGAAGAAAGATTTTGCATTGTTTTATCATTTGATAAAATGAAAATTAAATGAAAAATTGTTATGCTTCTAAATAAAAAACTTCTAAAATCTTTTAAAGGTTGCTTTTCCATTATTTTCATACAATTTCTCGTTCTGATGAATAGCTTTTATTAAATTGATGTAAATTAATAAATGGTATATCTATTAATTGTATTAATTTTAATTAATTATAATTAAGTTAGAGAAGATGCGAAAGTTTTATTACGGTTTGAATTGGTGGAATATTTTCTTTAGCGTGATTTCAAATCATAAATATGGCGAAAAATGAATTGATATTGAATAAACAGGAGGAAATAACTGAAAATGCGATAGATTATTTACAGAGATAAATAATTATCTAAGAATAATTTTTTTTATTATAAATTCTCTTGAATAGCGATTCTTGGAGTTTATATTAAGATAAATAAATTATATTGGAATTGAAGATGTCAAAGATAATATGAAACTTCATCATATTATTATTTTTTTATTTGCAGTAATTATTACAGAGCTACCGGAATCATTATAATAGTTTCACAATAGTTGTAGTAGCACTGCACTATTTTTATATTGAATTTAAATATAGTTATAATATATTATAGCTTGAATATAGTTATAAATATTTTTTTATAATTTTTTAACTTATGCTAATCCCGGAACATTAGTAATTGAAATTTACAATTATTGCGACGATAGTATATTACAATATTTTGCAGCAATATTTTGCAATGTTTCATTTTCTCATAAAAGGAATTTTTAATGCAACATTGTAATTTTTCAAAATAAAACTGAAAGTAATTACTGATAAAACCTTTTAAATTTTGCTCTTAGATTCTTTTTCATCCAATTCCTCCTTCTGATGTGCACCTTTTAATAATAAATAAGTTGATAATAGATAATAATAGATAACAGATAGTTGAGAGAAATTTATTGATGGTTTATACTAACAATTGAAAATTCAAATATTTTATTTAAAATTTTGAAACCTTTAATAAATTCACCGAAATCTGAAAGTTGATTCTACTAACTTCATTCATAAAGCATAAGCAAATATAATAGGTTTGATAAATTTAAAGTTAACTAAAAATGATTAATGCGTCAAATATTGCTATAACATGTCTTTTTTTTAATTTCAAATATGAAGATTTTTTTTCTTATTATTTAAGGCACATGATATAGATTTTAAAAGGAAATTAAATTTGTTTATTTTAAAAACATAGGTCAATTTCATAGTATATTAATATTTGATTAAACTCTCTCATATTTTTTCACAAATTATTTCGGCAAAAAAGGAAATTATTATTTTAAATAAATATTTATTAACTACGCTTGAAATTTAAAAGTGAAACTTTTCTCTTTTTACAATTTACTTGTTTGAATCTACATTAGCATAGTTAGTTTAAAAAGGAGTTTTATTCTCAGTTTTAAGTAAATATAGTTCGATTCTCAATATTGAAATATGCTTTTATAAATTTCTGCGATAAAATTTATTAAATAATATTTTAAAGTTAAAAAAATACAGCACTTTATCTATAACTCAACATAATGTATAGTTTAAACTTTATTGAAACTTTAAAGTTGACATTTCGTTTTAGATGTAATTTATTTTGGGAAAAAAAGACTATATAAACATAACTATTTAAAATGAGAGATTGATCCGTCAAGCTTTTATAAATTCTTGAGAGCTTTACCACAGATTTAGAGAAAAGTTTTCGTTTTGTTATTTGATGGATTAAAGCAACGGGCGTCATGACCTAGCCTTTGTATCCAGGTGCCAACACCATCTGTAAGAATATTGATTTTGCATCAAAACATTCTGTAAGTATTGAAGCAAAGCTAAAAAAATCTGGTACAACTTCCTTTAAACAAATTTAGCGATCAATGCTTTCCTATCATTTATTTCGTTGGGTAGAAAAGCTCAAGGCTTTTCTAAAGTGAACTTTTATGTACGGCATCTTTAACTTTTGAAAAGTTTACAGAATATGTCGATTTCACACGGTTAGTTGTAAGATGTTTAAAAGATTTGAAATAATTATTTTTCTTATTTCTTTACATCAGAAACAAATGTTGGTATCTTGAAAACAAATTAAATTTAGCAACTTAATTGAAGTTAGTAGATAAAATTGTTTTTGAGAATTCTGAATTTGAAGTAGGACAATTAATTTTGGTGTACCTTATTTTTTTTAATTTACTAGACCGTTATATTATTTGTTTAAAAAATGCCACAGATTTAGAGAAAAGTTTAGTTACTATTACATTTTAAATAGTTTTAACTTCAAATTATTTATTATTTCATTTATCTTCAGTAGAAATATCTTATATAAATATGGGTATCCCTATGTATAGCAAAAATTTTATGAAATTTACCATAATTGCATAGTTATGACATTTCTAGCAAAAAATATAATTCTAGTAATAACACCAAAATATACGGTATTTAAACCATTCATATGTTATTTGTTTTCGTTAGTATAATAACAGCTTACTGGTAGTTCTGATTTTCAAAATAGTTTTTATTAAAACGCATTTAGAAAAATGCAAACCTAAAAGTTTTATTCGAATAAATGATTCTATGCCAATTTCTGAGAAATTTATAAAATTTGTTTTTAAAAAAAATTAGCTCTAAGATTAGCTAATTAGCTTTAGCTCTTTAAATTTAACTACACAACCTATTTCGGTCAAATTTTGTATTTTACCATGTAAATCTAAATTTTTTAAAAAGAGGGAAAAAACTGTATATCTCACTATTCATAATTTTTTCCGATTATTATTAAATAAAACAATAATAAATATTTAATAAAAAATAAATTAAATTGTTCAAAATTTTTTTTTCAATTTGCATAAATTGTTCTTGAATTATGACAAAATACGCAAAACAAAATAAAACTTTACGTGGTCCAAACTTGAAGTGTGATCGAAAGTTTGGTCCCCCTATTGTTAATTTTTAATTTTTGCGTATTTCGCCATATCTCGAGAACTTTTTAAGCGAATTAAAAAATCTTTTGCAAATAATCCAGCAAATATTTCCATGCAAAATTTAACTTTAAAAGTTTTTTTATTTTTTTATATTGTTTTCTTAAAAATAGTCGAGGTATATAAGGTATATTCCGGTAGCTCTGTAAGGTATATAATTTTTACATAATTTCAACGAATGTACTTTTAAAATGCAAAATACAAAATTTTCAGCAAAATCTTTCTAATAGTTCCTGGGAAATCTTAAATCGTAATTTTAAAATTCAATTATTCAGGAACTATTTGACCGATTTTACTCAAATTTTGTATTTCGTTATGTAAGATTACATTCTTTAAAATTACTATATAAAATCGACTATTATTATATAAAATAAATAATATATAATACTTACTAAAAGTTATCTCTCTCATGGAATTATCTTTGAATTAACGAATTTTATAATTGTAAGAAGAGAAATTATTTCGATTGAAAAAAAAATTCTCGAAATATAATGAAATAATTCTCGAAATATAATGAAATACGCAAAAAGTAGAATTAAAATTAAGGGTTTCAAACTTTGACTCGCTCTCCAAACCAAGCTATTGGGATTATGTTTCCCAGATTGCGTCTACCTCGAATATCTTGGGGGTCGGAAATCCAAATGCGGTGAAGAAAAATTATATTTACTCATAGAAAGTAAAATTTTTGTGTCTTATTTCGTAACTTAAACTATCGGCTGCATTAAGCAATAAATATATTTGAGTTCAACACCTCATACCATTATGATTGAGTTCCAGAACGTTCCGATTATTGGTGTAAAAGTTATTCTGGGTGGTATGTTTTTTTTTTTTTTTTTTTTTTTTTTTGCGCTCTATACAATAAGAATATTGAATTTGTTTATGTAATTACTGGCACTTTCTTCTCTATCCCTCTGGCGAGAATGATTTTAACCTATGAACTGAGAAAAAAAACAATATTTAACGAAATTTATTTTTTTTAATTTAAAAAAAAGCATAATTAAAACCACCTTAAGTGTTAGAAAGAACACCAACTATTTCTGAAATTAAAAAATAAAATGTCAATTACTAAAAAGAAAACTAAAAATTGAAGCATCTATCATCTAAGATTAAAGCACAGCTTGACAAAAAGAAATCAGTTTCATTTTTGTTACTTTATAAAAAACGTCACACGAGAAAAATGAGAGAGGAAATTTTTTGATATGAAATATACAAATAAAATTTATTAAAAACAATTTGTTACAGTTGATTCAACTGAATTTTTCCTACTTATAGTAATTTTATTGATTATTTTATAAAGATTTTATAGTTTAATTAGTTTTATTTTGTTAATGAAAGCTGCCTTGCTTTACAAAAATCATACTTATGTACAATAAAATACTGAATTTATGTGAGTAATGAATTTCTCCATTGTTTAGCTTGCAGTCATGATTGAGTTTAATTCATGAACCGAAAAAATATATTTGAGGAAAATTATTATTTTCTTGCTCTAAAAAACATAAAATTAAAATCACCTTAAATAATAAAATGGGCATCAGCTCTTTCTGAAATAAGAAACAAAACAGCCAGTTTCTAAAAGTAAATTAAATCTTGAGCATTGATACTTTATGTTTAAAGCACACCTTAACAAAAAAATTGTTTTTATTTTTTATTTTTTGAAAGACGAGATCATATGAGAAAACTGAGTGATACAATTATGCAAGTTAAACTTATACAATTGTAAAAAAAAGCAATTTGTTAAAATTTTTGCAACTTAATATTTCTTATTTATAGTATTTTAATTGATTATTTTTATATTTTATGTAGTTTTTAATTAAAGTAGCATTGCCTTACAAAAACCATATTCATCTACAATAAGAGTACTGAATTTGAGTATGCAGTAAATTATTCCGTTGTTTATCTTGCAGTCATGAATGCTTTCAATTCTAGAACCGAACAAATAAATTATTTAAGAGAATTTTTTTGCTAAAAAAAACATAACATTAAAATCGCCTTAAGTGTTAGAAAAGGCATCAACTCTTTCTGAAATTAAAAAAAAAACTGTCAGTTTCTACAAAGTAAATTAAACATTGAAGCATCGATCCTTTATGTCTAAAGTATACCTTAACAAAAAGAAATCTGTTTCATTTTTGTTATTTTATGAAAGACGAGGTCATCTGAGAAAACTGAGCGGTAAAATTTTTCGATATGAAACATACTAGTGATGGAATGTTGTGCTCAATAAATCGATAACTCGCTCGCTCACGAAAATTGAACCTGACTCAAGACACTATAAAAGTGTAGGTGGTGGGGGTATAGCACGCAATGTCTTAATAGTAAGACAAGTTCTCTTTAACATCCTTTGACAGAACTCCCAGCTGCCAAAGTGTAAGAGCGAGGAAGAAAACATCTGCACATACTATACAGATAAATTGGAAAGGAAATTGTAAAATATATGTGACGAACTATCTCCTCATTTGTATTATATTTATTGAATCCGATAGCATACATTTATCTATATAAATACATGTTAGAATTATCTCATACATAGTTTTAGATTTTCTTGTTTTCTTGTGCGCCTTTAAGTGAATTTTGAAATACAATGTTAGTGAAATGATATATTTCAAATCTATAAATGTAATAGAATAATAAATATGTATCGTTTTCAATAACATAAGCTATTTATGCAGTATCTGAATTATAACTGTTTCATACCCAATATTTAAGATATTTGAGGTGGACATTATTTTTAAATACATCATTCGTATTTTTTTTTATTTTGTTATAGATGAAGTTTTCAAAGTTTCTTCTATTGGAATTTTTAAATGTAGTGCTGGTTAACTGGTATATTTCAAATCTATAAATTTAATAGAAGAATAAATACGTATTGACAATTACATAGATTAATTTATACAGTATCCAAGTAAGAACTGTTTTATATCACACATTCGGGATAATACTACATATATTCGGGAAAATACTACATTATTCGGGGAAGATATTCAGGAAAATACTACATTATTGAGTACAAATTTTAAATACATCATCCAAATTTTTTTGTATTGTTATAGAGAATGTTTTAAAAAACTATTCAATAGGAATTTTGAAATGTAGTGTTAGTTAACTGGAGTATTTCATATATATAAATCTAGTAGAATAATTAATATGCATCAACTTTAATATAAGCTAGTTTATGGTATATGCTATGTAGAATTAATATTTATTTTTAATATTTAAGACATTTAGGGGAAACTACCCGTTTATTGACTGCGGACTTTAAATGCATCATTTATATACTTTTATTTTGTTGCAGACGATTCTTTCAAAATCTCGCCAATGTTAATTTCTATTTAGTGATAGTTGGATATTGTATTTTCAAAATATAAAAGTAATAGATAAATAAATATTAATTTACCTCAAAAAACAATCTAATTAATGCAATATATTAATTAGAATTGTTTTATATCAAACATTTTCGACATTTGGATAAAACTACTGTTGAGTATATATTTTAATTGTATCATTAATAATTGATGATACAATTAAAATTTTGTTATAGATGATGTATTCAAAATATCGTTTTGTAAACTAGCACATTTAAAATTAGTATATTAATAAATATTAATTGCGTTCAATTATATTATTAATTTAAATGAAAAATTCAGGTAAGAAATATTCAATACTTATTATTTTAAATTTCTGCTGAAGATTCATTTTTTAGTTTAATTTAGATGATACTCTCAAAAAATATTTTGCAGTGCAATAAATGTTAATTTGTATAATTCAAATCTGTAGGTTTCATAGATTAAAAAAAAAATTTATCGACTTTAATAACAGGCAGTATTTTACAGCATATGCATGTTAGAATTACTTCATTCTAATATTTTATTCAATATTTTGAACTTTTCATATTTTCTTGTTTACTTTATTAGAGATGGTGCTCTAAAAATGTAATCTAAATTTCTTATGTGTATCGTACGTTAACTGCTATATTTCAAATTTATAAATATAATAGATTCATAGAATTTGTTTTTATAAAAGCATTAAGATAAATAATTTCAAACAATATTCAGTTTAGGGTTATACATATCAACTTTTTAGGTATCCGTATGAAAACTAAAGCGTTATTTTATTTTAAACAATATGAACTTATGAAATGAAGTAGTATCATTTAAGTGGGGTATTGAGATTCAAAAATATTCAAATAAATTTAAATACGGTTTTCCTTAACAAAAATAAATTAACATAATATGCAAGTTAGAAAATATTTATATCCAATATTGGACATCTGTATCTGTTAACTGCAACATTATTTTATAATATATGGCACACTCAAATAGTATTATTTGTTAGCTTACACACTTAAAATTTATAAATTTAATAAATTAAAAGAGTTTTATCTGCTTATGATTGCACTTATTGAATTTTTATATAAAATGTATATCCAGAATAAATAGGATAGAATTATTTATATACAAATTTAAATGAAACGAAGGAACTATCGTCTTAGGTACACTCTCAAATAAATTATTGATCCATCATGCATATTATATTTTGTGAAATTTCATAAGATTATGATACTATAATGTTGTAATGTATATATATATATATATATATATATATATATATATATATATTCATAATAGCTGTGTATAAATCATTATCTCTACCTATAAATTCATCCACAAAAAATATAACCAGTTTTAAAAATCTATGAAGATCTACCACCTAGAAAAACGCATAAAAAATTACGCTTAAATTTGTCTAACATAATTTCAAACAAAATATTTGCAAAATATTAAATAAAAAAAGTTTTAAATATTATTGTTTTCGAAATTTATAGCGACTTCAAAAATATTTTTGTTAATACGATATGCAGTTTAGATACATCATTCACATGTATAAATATATCTAATATAAAGAACAGGAGCCATTGAAAATTGAAACACTAAAATGCAAACTAAAACAGAATTATTAGATCTTTCCTAAATATAATTCCTTCAACATTAATTGAATATGTTAATATTAAACAAATATTACAATGGTATGGTGTTTTATTATATTTTACTGCAATATTTAAGTCTAATAACAACAGTTTTGTAGAACAATGAAAGAAAGGTAAGTGGTTTGAATTTCATGTTGAGAAATCTTTAAAAAAATATTGAAAAATGCACGAGAAAAAGATCAGGTAAATATAAAAATTTTCGTTTCACTCTTTTATCCTTGATGCTTAGAATCATGGTTGTTTTTGTTGTCTGTGGGTAAATATTATCATTTCAAATATTTAATAATTTAACAGTAAATTACGGGGAAATCATGAACTACATCTTCTACATCTAACCCATTAACTACATCTTCTTCTGATAGGGAACAAACCTTGCTGCTGGAATCTAACTGCTGAGAATATTTGAAGCGAAATAAAAAGATTTATTCAGTAAAGAGATAAACGATTTGTCATACGTTGAAATGTATTAAATTAAATATATTTGTTCTGGTCATTAATTTACTGCTTATACTTCAGCTGGAATTGAACTACCTCAATAACAAGAAAGACACTGATATAATTAGAACTAATTCTGAAAATGTGTGAACTGATATAAAGAAATAAAAAAAAAATGCAAACAAAACAGCACGACTGTATATTGAATTTTTTGCAATTCAGATCAGAATCGGCTGTGCTGTAACAAGCCTAAATTTTACTTAACGCAAAAATTGAAAAAATTGCTGAGGAAAACTAATTTAGACGCTACACTGTAAAAGAACGGATTTTCAAATTTAACGAAAATTCATATTTTTTACAGTGTAGCGTTTTTGAAGAAACCGTTTGATGTATGCTCCTAGCAGACAATTTCGTCAAATTGACGAAAAAATAATCGTGACTTTCTAAGGAAACAAATTTCGTTATTCTTATTTAAAAAAAAAAAAAAAAAAAAAGCTCTTAATGCTTGATGTTCGTAACTTTTCTAATAGTCCCTTTATCATGGATATTATAAAGCTGATTGAATGTCACCTTAATACAAAAGAAAGACAAATCGAACAGTGAGATTAATTTCATCTATGCCCGAAGCGGGAATCGAACCCAAGTTTTTCCTGACGCTAGGCAAACTCCTTGACCATTATACAGTTGGCTTATTTTGTAACGTTATTTTCAAAGGTGTAATCTTCATCTTAGTTTTATTCTAGTTAACAATCTCCCACAATGCATTACGATTAGGTTTCGAGAAGAAGAAACATTTTCCTTAAATATTGGAGAGTTCCCATTACGTCAAATACCACGTGATTTCGTTGCCAAATAATTATCATAATTAATTAAATTGCTGAATCGTCAAAATAATCATAGTCAATCAAGGATTTTTGAATCGTCAAAAGTAAGAGTTTTTATTTCTGAGAGTGTAAATAAGAGGAGATATACAAACTACAGCCGATTTATATCTACCATTAATCACTCCACACTTATGTAAAAGGAAACTAAACCGTTGGTCAAGTTTTTAAGAAAACTATTGGACTTTACGAGTGCATATTCTGGAATTGGCCTTATAAGAAATAAAAACTGATCTGAAATCTACCATAAATAGTTCAATGGCCTGAATGGACACCTATCTATCTACTAGTAAAATTTGACTTCTACTGTGTTTAGTGCAAGGCAAAAGAAAAATAGTTTTAGCTAATCGAAAGTAAACATTAGCCTAAAAATTATGAGACATATAACAAATATTTTAATTATAAAGATGCAACCATCAAACCCCTTCAAAAATTCAACGTTTTATGCGTGACAGAGCTTCTTATAGAATAAAGTAATTATTTACGTTATGAAATTTGTGAAAATAATGCTATAAGCAAATGAAATCCAAAAGTATTCATACAGCATACAGAAGACTTTCCAATCTGTTTCAACTTAAGCCTGGTTATATGGCTGAGAAATAACACAATTACTCCCTAGCTTAGAAACTAGTACTTTTAAGGAAAAAAATAGTTTCTCGATCCATTGCAAGTTGAAGAACTTTTTTTTTTCAGTAAATAAGAAAATCAAGACTTGTGAAAATGCAATGAAATGATATTGCCATGGATAATTCATCTCAAATTCTGAACTGGATACAGAAGTCTTATGGCAACTTATATATGCTGGGGAACTGAATCGAGTTAGCCAATAGATGAACGTGCTACTCAAATCCCAGTAAATTATAGAATTAACAAATAATAGTGGAAGATAAAGTGTTGAGGTAAAAATGAATGATGCCAAAAACCACGATACAAATTGACCAAAAATTAACAATTTTGAGCAAGCTTCGTAATATATAATAATATTAAACATTTGGTACCATAATTTTTGTTCCTGCTTAAAAACGCTCTTATTTTTGCAATATTTATGTTTTTTTTTATACTAGTATTTGATGCCAAAATTTTCTCTCTATTGGAAAATGCTCTGAAGAAGGATAACAAAGAATCTGGGAAAGTAAAATTAAACATGCAAAAATATGGATCCAAGCATAAACAAAAAATTTAGTTCTACAAGAATTCAAAAGCTTAATTATCAAGAAGTAACTTTACAATAGACTCTGTAAAATGTTTTTGTAAGAAATCGGTAAGTAATTTTGTCAAGAATAAAAGCTGAAGCTGTATTGTTGCAAAAAATGGATTGGTAAGCTACTTTTTTTTAAAGGAGGCTTCCTTTTTTCACAATTTAAAGGAAATTTTAAGGTGCAGCATATTCATGGAAAAAAATAGAGTAAGGTTTCTAGTTCGAGTATTGGAATAAAGAAAGTAGGTAAGTTTAGTTCCATAAACATGAAATGTCCTAAAATTTCAGAGGAAGAGAAACTTTGTAGACTACTTCTATTACTTTCTTTTTTTTTAAAACTAAAATATTTTTAAAGCTAAAATAAACTTTCAATTAAACTAACTTGAAATAATTTAGTCATCAGATTAAAATAGTGCAGAGTTATGCATGAGGCGTGTGACTCACTTTAATAAAGGCAAGATATTGCCTTTATTAAAGTAGGGGTAACTGGTAGGGGTAACTGATTTTTGTGCAAAATTTATTTCGTTTTAACTGCCCTAATCTTACCACTCATAACCTTAAGGTTTTTAGAATCAGTGTCAAAATTTGAAAAAATAAATAAGAAATTACAAAATAGCAAAAATAGCATTCACATATAAATTTAAAAATAAAAGTTTAAGCGAGGAAAATAGGCAAGAAATAATAAATCTCAAAAAAAAAAAAAAAAAAAAAAAAAAAAAAAAAAAAAAGCGGGGAGGAAATTAAAGCATTCAACCTTGTTTGTTTGCAGGAGGAAACATAGAAATTAGAAGGCTCATTTTATGAACACCTTCGAGCTTCACCAAGCAATCTAACTTCTTTCAATACTTTCTGTACATCTTTCGCATTGCCAATATTATCTTTGATTAAATATTGATTTGCTTCCCTGAATACGCATGACTTCAATATTGAAAAGGATTCTAAGAATATTCAATAAGGCGGTGATTACTGAACACCATGAATAACATACTTAGTTATATATATGATCATTGTAAAATAGCATTTAAGATGAGATTCTTGGATCTGAAACAAAAATGTATTCCTGGTAACTATTTTGGACCTTTATTTTAAACAATTAAAAAAAAATACTAAAACGTAAAAATAAAGCTGGAAACAACATAAAAGTGGTGTATAATAAAATACTTAAATAGAAATAATCTGTCATCAAGTTTTAAATTTATAATTATATATAGCAGGGGGGATTTTTCTTTATTCTGAAATGAACGCATAATAACGTGATCAGATTCCTACTAAAATAAGGTTAAAATACCACTTCATTATTTACTGTAAATAAATATTACTGTAATTTATTTAAAAGATATAATAAGTGGCTTTTATCCAACAAATGATGAGTAATAGTTTAATAGAATTTTTTGTTGTTAAAAAATAAAATATATAAAATCTGAAAATAATAATATTTTTTTATACTAAAAGTAAAGGATAGTAGTTTAGATAAAAACTCCTGAAAAGAGCTTTTACAAAAAATAAGGTGTTTTTGAGGTTTTTTAAAAATGGCAAATGAGGTTTTTTAAAAGTTACAAAATGAAGCTATGTTTTGCCCCAAAAATAACCTCATTAAACTCAATTTCAATCTCATTTACACCTCGCAAAATCAATATCATATAAAACTCAGAAATTTATATTAGTTTAGATCGGTTGAAATTATTCATACCTTAAATATACATATTTGCTTGAAGTGTAGAAAAAATAATTTGTATACCTCAAGAACAATTTTCTTAAGCAGGTTGTTCTAAAGTAGATTTCCATCAAACTAAAAACAACTTCATACACTTTGATTGTACAACCGAAGAGGTTGATCTTTTAATGTTGTTTTTGAGATCTACTTCAAATAAACTTCAAATCAATTTTGACACCTTAAAGCAACCTAATATAAACCTCAAAATTTGATAAAATTTTTGTAAGGGAGATTCTAAAGTTGCAAAAATATACTGTTTAGGAAGAAGCCATAAAAAATGCGATTTTCTTTCCTCCATTTCAACTGTTAATAGTTGTCGTAACATTTGGATGCACAAACTCTAATTAATATTTTGCCATTATATGTGTAAAAAAATGCAACAAATTTAAAATACTTCAGTTCAAATTTTAGTTGACTAACTTTACTAAAACTTAATACTTTACGAATCTGCTTTTAGTTACACGTTAAATTAAATAACAATGATTATAGCCTGTTATTTTCTTTTCTCTGCACAGTAAATGTAATAAACAAATTAAACGAAAAATTTATAAATAAATTTAATCTAAGTAAATAAAATAATTAATAAATAAATTAATTAATTAATTCGTTAAATTAAATAAAATATAATTTCGAATGTTTCATATCTTTAAAAAAAAGGCAAAAATTTATGAATTCTACATTTTAATTCATTTTTCAGTCACAAATTTTGGGCATTTCTTGTTTATCAATGAACAGAGCAATTTTTTTCAGTCTTAGTTAAAAAAGATGTTCCACTAAATATAATTTCAACAACTTCATTTCTGAAGAAAACAAATCTTAGTAAACTGTCCAATACTTTCATGTCGATGTAGATGGAAGCATGCAAATTTGAACTACTCCAGGTACTTGATCTTAAGTAATTCCAGAAGAAAATACCAATCATGGATATTAACGGAACTTATTGTTTACAGAAGCCAGTTTACAGAAGCCAGTTTACAAGCCAGACCAAAGAGAAAACTTGAAAATGATAAAGCTGACATCCACAGGGCATAAATCAAGGGTATGAACTGACTATTCTTAGGTGATAAATATTCACAAAACTGACATTTCAAATGAATGAGCTAAGTTGGAATAATAAGCGAGCAAAGTATTAGCATGAAAATGGCAAGAAAATCAAAGTTCAATGTGCGTGATAATAATTTGAAAAACATTCTAAGTAGCAAAAAAGAAGATGGATTTGGCATGTTTGGATACAACTGTTATGTTAATGAATTATTTACAAGAGAAAGCGTCTCAACGTAAGTTTTAATTTTATGCAAATGTCTTTATCGATTTAGAAATGTGAAGGGTTGCATACGAAACTACCTTGTTTTATGAAGAAATAGATTAGCAGATGATGATTTGTGAAAGGTTTTATGAAAGGGGTAATTATTTTAACTTTGTTAATGCAGTGAAAATTCTCTTGGATCAGCAGTTAACGGTAAGCAACCCTTCTCATTTTTAAGTTTAAAAAGAAAATATTTTTACAAAGTTGAAATTTGCTTTTTTTATTTTTTTTTATCAGATGTATATTGCATAAAATTCTTGTTTAAAACATAATGCAAATTTCGCTCCTCCTAAAAACATAAATGAAAAATTTCTAACATTTCAGCGCAAGTTATCACAACTTCATAGAATTTTTTTTTTTTTTTTTTTCTCAAAGGAGAGGTTCAGATTTTTATTTATATGTTTAAAATTAGAGGATTTTTTAAAATATTCTGTGCGTATATAAATTAATAATGCTGGTATATAATTCTATAACTGGAAAATTGTTGAGTCCAAATATTATTCATAAGTTTGAAAAATACCGGAGGAAATTCTTAAATAGTTACAGTGAAATTGCAACAGTATTTTTCAGGAATCTTAAATTTTCAAGATTTAAAATTTATTCTTTTTTGTATTTATTTTTTTGCTTGTAAAAATGTCAGTTTATTCATAATAGTTTTTTTATTTCTATTTTATTTAAACCATAGTTAGGACGTGGTCTGATTCCACGCGTTAAAAGCTAGTCCTCTGTTCGGACTACACTTCAGAGATCATGACTTTGTGCCCCGGATGTCCTCGTTAGTTTAAGAGTCTGAAAAAGACGTTCGAAAAATTATACCGTTAGGCGTTTGGGAAGCGTGGTGTAGAGGTCGGGTGATCAATACAAAAATCTGCTATCTGAACCATTTGAATAAAGTAATACACGCATACGCCAGTATTGTATTTGTATTGAAAATACATCCCAGATCAATGTGAATAATTTGGTACACTGCTAAAATTTTTATTCTGAATTTACGGGGAAATTACCGACAGCAGTTTGTTATACCCTAAACCTTATGGTTAGGAACGTATTTTACCTTTAATATTTTGAAACCATTTACAACTGATATGGTTAAAATACCATGAATACAAAATTATACAGTTTTATAACCATTTACAGCTAGCATAGCTTCTAAACCATAAAATGAAACTTAAACGAACATTAGAGTTCAGTGGGAGCTGCACCATTTATGAATGAATGATAGTTTCGTATACCAATATTCCAGATTCACCGATTAGCCATCTAAAATTGGAATAGTTTTGTATGAAATTTAACTGGATATAGGTATTTCGTTAGATAATGGACATAAGAGTAACACACTTTGTTAGATAATGGACATTGAATTTAGATTGAATTGTGTTTTGTCATTTGAATCAGGATATATGGCTTAATTTGTTTATCTGCTGGTGCCATCTATAATTAGAGAAAAGAACTACAAGACTTCTTTCTTTTAAACAGCTGTGTGTAGTCGTCATCTAAGTGTGAATGAGAGTTTTGTATTCTAATAGTCCAGGACCAGCAATAAGGATTAGGACACTGGAAACTCTTTTTGTGGTTAAAAGGTTGAACCAAATTTTGCGGAGGTCCAATGGTGTGCTAAAATAATAGCGTTGCTGGGTTGAAACCCAGCAATAAGTTATAATTCATGCGTTATAATTTATTATCAGCAGCCAGGAAATAAGTGGCTTGATAATGTGGGCTAAGTTGACGCAGATAAAATTATGGCTGTTTAATCCAATTAGGTGAAAATATTCAATAAACGTTTTTTGTTATTCAACAAGTTTGTTATTTTGTTATTTAACCAGTATTAATATTAGTATCCGTTTTTACCAAGAAATTTCTAATTGTGTAGTGACCCTCTAGTACGTCGTTAACAACCAAACAATTAAGATTGAAAAAGCTGTACGCGAAATGTTTCTTAAAATAAGTGAAATACATGAAAATTTTATGATCATAATCAGGGACAATATTTGAACTCATGAGACCGTAAAATTGTAGACCAGCCTTTCTAAGAAAAATGTCGCTTAATTCATCCCCAGAAGAAAACCTGTAGAAACAACTCACTTAATAGCACAAGTTGCACCACAAAACAATTTATTTCATAATCACAGTATTATATTGCTATATTGCTTACTGAATTTGTGGACACTTGTAGATCAAATAAAAAATTTAGATAAGAAAATTCAAGTTAAAAATGAGTTTATTAATTTCAATTTAGAAAGGAAACTTAAATCCACTTGGGTTAATTAGTTAGCAGTCAAGTTAAAAGAGGAAACACCCCCAAAAATGTTGATTTGTAACTAAAATTTATTGACTAAGAGGAATCACCAACATACATGAACAATATCTTTTGTCTCTCATCAATTAAAAATATAATAAAATTTGTAATTTGTTTGTTAGATTTAAAATACAATTTTATTACATTTGACTGTTATTACACTTGACTTTGGATATTTTATATTAATTTAACTTTTTCTTTGTATCATCATCATTTTTCTTCATTTTTCTTTCAATTTTAAATTTTTGTTGTCTGGTAACTATATTTATCTCATAAAGTAATTATAATAGTTAAATGTTTTAATATTAATTAAATTTTATACATAATATTACATAATAATACATAATATTCGAACATAAAAAATTATTTTTTTTAACCTTAGAAAATTAGTATATTAATTTTTTCAAAGAAAAAAATAGAATAAATAGTTAATTTAATGAAACCAAGCGTAAATTTTAATCTAATCTAATTTATCATTGGTTGATTTGAATTTAATAATAGATAATTCATAGTTCATTTTGAAGTAAATTTTAACAACACTGTTATAATTATTGATATTTACTAGTTTTTTCACTTTAATACATAAATTAATTTAATTATTATACACATTAAAATCAGCACCGATAGTTATTAACACTTGGAAAGTTTTGCTAGTGAATATTAAATAAAAATTATTAATAACGATACATTATCTGATTTTATTTAAAAATTATATGCTATATTATTTTATAATAAATAAATTACTGTAGCCGTACATTTCAGCAATAGGGCATTCACAGCAATATATTAAATTTTTAATTTTTTTATATATTTAAAGAAGTTAATGATGCCTTTCATATTTCTTTTCTGAACATATGTAAAATGAATAATAGAAAGCTTTTCTTTGGTGTAAGTATAATTGTTTATTTAGATTCGATAACTAAATGAGATGAAACTATTAAATAGTTACGTTAATTTTCGTTAAAGTTTTTTTTTTTTTTTTTTTTTTTTTGAAAATTAATGTTGATCGATGTCAAAAACAATTTAAAACATATTTTGGGAGTAAAGTAGTGTAAAACAGTAGTTCAAAGTAGTAGAGTAAAGTATTGTTTGGGAGATATTTATGTTATCCTATAATTACTGATTTTAAAGAAATAGAATTCGTGATTCACTATTGTATTGTGCCATTATGACTTACACTCGAAAAATTCGCGTAAACATTACAGTTGTGCATATTGTTATAAAACAACGTCGTGATAGTACCATTCAATTTTCGTATTGTATAATCAGGGGGAATTACTTAATATTACTGCCATTAGAGTCATGTAGCTTTTTCACATCAGCTATGACGTCACAATCAAATAAGTAATATGATGTATTCAATTTTGACACTATTCCTTTTGGGTGACGGGATTGTAAAGGAGCCAGTGCATTAATCTATTTCATTTATGTTTCCAATTATGTCGATGAGCAACATGAAATTTTAATAGTTTGAGCCATTTAAAGTGAACTCGCAAGCTGAATACCGGTATTTTTACAGTAAACTTTTAGAAATATTTTTTAGCTTATGTAATATTTTTATTCTAACTTTTCTATATAAATGCAACTATCAGAATGGGCATTCATTTAAAATTTAGAATTTTTTGTTTTAGTAGAATAAAGTATAAAATTAATAAAAAATGCTACATGTCATGCATGATGAGCTTTTTTTTGAAAAAATCTAATAAATATTAGAAAGGATTGAAAACTCTATATGTATATCATTAATTTCGTTTTTTTTTATTCGAAGAAGAATAATGCAATTTCAAATGATTCTTCACAATTATCCTTAATATTTTAAGTATATTTTTTGTATATTATTGATAAAGCATAATTATACGTTTTATACTGCACTTTTTACGTTACCCTTAACTTCTATTAATAATTGTAGCTTATGCTTAACATATATCAAAAGCTGAACTATCATATTTAATATATTCATACAAAATAATTTAGAAATATGCTTAAAAACAGTGTTGATTAATGTTTGGAACAAAACACTCAAAATAATTTTTAAGCACCTAATGTGGAATCAGGTTAACCCACAGGTATTTATAATGTTAAAGCCAGGAAAAAGGATAAAAAATAAGTTATTGATAGAGCTGTCAGAAATTCCGGATCAAATTATTGTAAAAAAATATAGGAACACGAGCGCAGTAAAATTTTACCGTACGCGAGGTTTTACCGTAAAATTTTATTCCCCAAATTTTACAGTAATATTTATTTATTTAAAGTGATTCATGCTTTAACAGCGAAATTTTACTATAAAAATTACGGTATATAAAATTTTATGCTCCATACAATTTTACGGCAAAATGAATTTTACAGTAAAAAGTACTGACACACTAATTGCCGGTACTTTTAACTATAATTTGATCAGGAATTATTTTTCAGTGTGCGACGCAGGTAAAAGACTTGTGTTAGAAGGAGTAATATTATGATACGGATAAAAAGCATTAATATTAACTCAAACGCTTAAGAGGGAAAAATGTACTCAACACAAGCAATTATAGGAACAGTTTTAGTAATGTATTGCAACAGCTTACTTAGCTTTGTGAAAATCATAATACGTTAATATAATATGACGTTTATTATAATAAAAATATGATATTTATACATTTCCTCCCTGCAAATTTTTAAATTTCCGATAATACTAGGCGTCATTTTTGATCCAGGTCTCGGAGCATTCCTACTTGCTTTCGCTATAAGTTTTTTTTCTTTCAGTATCAATTTAAACAAAATTATCAAACGTAATAAAATTTACTCAAATAACAAAATTATGAAATAAAAAATTTTGCGTGCAATTTTTAGAAATCATACAGTGCTTTATAAAGCCTCTAAAAATAGCTATCTGGGGACAAAATGGTCCCTTTTCAGTAATTCAAGAGTTAATAAATATCATGAATATGAATTTAAAATATAATACCATGAAAAATAATTATAATTTTCTTTACAGAAAACATACGTTATGAATAAATTGCATTAGCGTATACTTTGAATTTATTTAGATATTCTTTAAGATAATGTAAATTAAGCTAAAAATAATACATAAAAATAAATTACAACTTAGATTTAGAATTAGCTGAAAATTATTCATATAATAATTATACATAAAATAAATTGCAATTACAATTAGGAAACTTAATTTGGGTGGTAGAGATTTTAGTTAAAGAAAGTAGACCTCTATAGGGGGTAGAGTTTTTCATTAAAAACATTTAACTTCCTCTTAAAATTTGCCTATGGCGAAAGTGTGTTATTAAATAATGACAAGTACTCCTAACTTTTCTATTTTCTAATATGTTAAACGATTTACCTCTTTCATTATTAAGACATCCGTGCTATTTTCTAGAACAAATTCAGTATTTTTTTTTTTTGTTTAAACTGCTAGAGAAAATGATCGTAGTGAAAAGGCTTAGCCTCACTTTCTTATTTTCGCTTCGGCAGTTCAATTAGTTGACCGTAAAATTTTGGCGTGGAAAAATTTATTGTAGAAAATTAATATTCTGACATTATGTACGTTGTAGACCTTATTTGTTTCAGTTTTAGGATAAGGGAACTGATAACATGTGCAACATCAAAAAAATCTTTAAGATATAGAAGAAATAATGTAGATAGAAGACACAGAAGCTTTTGGAAAATAATCCCGCTTTTACGTTAATACCAGATTAACTTTCTAACTAATTAACGACGGTAAATTTAATAAACTGTTCAAAAGCAATCAATGTGCCTGGCATGGCGCATATTAAGGGACAAAAAAAGTAATAAATTAGGTAATCTAAGATAGAGGAAAAATTTGACGGGTAAAAAAGTAATATTTGTTAATGCATAGTAAAGAAATTCAATAAATGCAATCCTTAAAAATGCTGTAAAATTTTTTAAAAGCATAAAATACAATATTTTCATTAATAAAATTTTATATGAAATAATTGAGATAAATTATCACATATTTCTCAAATAAAAAACAATGTATTTTTTACGAAAAAAAACATTCCAGAAATAACGATAACATTTAGTTAGCCATAAAAATTTAGTTTGAAACTATGTATTATAAAAAAAAAAAAAAAAAGTATTCTGTCATTGTGGACAACAGTATTCTGTCAAGTTTTAAAATAATTTTTTTGAAGTGATTAGATGTTTGTTATTAAAAAAAACATAGTTTTAGCTGTTTTCTGAAGTTTCATAAGTGTCTAATATCAAAATGATAAAATTTGAGTTTTAAACTGTATTTTCAAAATTTTATTACGAATTTCTGCACATAAATTTATTATATGCCTATTTATTTAAACATAAAATTAAATGTAATTCATTTCTAAAAGTTAAGAAATTGAAATTTAATTTGTTATATAAATTTGTTTATTTGTTAAAGTAATATATATATATATATATATATATACACACCGAAGAACCATTACATAATGACCACCCTCCATCTATAACAATGTATGGTGTGGGCAATGTTTTCATGGGGCACATTAGGATCCATAATCCTCATAGAACAATCTCTGACGTCTGTAAGCTACTTGAACATAGTTGCAGACCAGTTTCACCCTCTCATGGCAACAGTTTTTCTTGCGGGGGATGGTGTTTACCAACAGGATAATGCACCGTGTCATAAGGGTCGAATCGTCATGGATTGGTTTGAGGAACATTCGAGTGACTTTTTTCTAGTCATGTCTTAGCCCCCAAATTCACCTGGCCATAATCCAATAGAGCATTTGTGGTCCTACTTGGAAAACCAAATTCGTGCTGCCACGCTACCCCCTCGCAATGTGAGGGAATTGCAGGACCAGTTGGTGAGCGCTTGGTACCAGATACCTCAGATTACCTATCAGCACCTTGTAAAATCAATGCCACGGCGTGTAGCAGTTTTGAGCGCTAAAGATGGTCCTACATAATGTAATGGCTTTTCGGTGTATATATATATATATATATATATATATATATATACAATAACTAGACAAAAAAATGAAATAATACGTTAAAACAATTCAATTTAAGTTAAATATATATAAATTAATGTATGGAATTCTAATATTTATAAAAAAAATATTTAAATACTATTTTTTAATCAAAAAAATAGAATAAAAATAATTGGTAGTAATATTTATTTATCCAATAAGCAAACTCTTTCAAAATTTTATTAGAAACAATGGATATTCAACTAAAATAATTAAATTCTATATAAAATCATTGAGTTAAATATGTGTTAAAATTATTATAGAATTTATTTTCCCACAAATATTTTTTGTTATATAAATTAATATTTTTACCGCGTGAAGATACAATTTGGGCAAATCTAAGGCTAAAAATCGTTTTTTTTATAATTAATAAGGGATTTTTTTCAATAACTGCTAAGAATTTCTCTAAAAAAGTTAAAATGTTATAATTAAAATTCAACCTTTTATTAAATATATAATCCAGTAACTCATATTTAGACTCTTGATAAAATTATATATATATTTTTTTTAAATAAAAGCATATTGTTAATAAAATATCAGTATATTTGTCCGTTAAAAGAAAATTGAATTAGGTATATGATACTCATAAAAGTTAAAATTTTAAGTATCAAGCTTATTTAAAACTAAAAGTTTTATTATTATAATTTAATTACAGCAAACATAGTTGTAATTGCTTATTAAAATAATTAAATAAACAATCCTCTCAATAAAATATCTGCAGCAATTATAAATCCCATAATTCCTGGGAGATCTAAACGTAATTTTTATAATTTGACGTCTTGTAAAAAATAAATAGATTTTTTAAATTTAATAAAAGGAATTGCATAAATGCCAAATAAAAAATAATTATTCAATGCCAAATAAATAAAATAGACAAATAAATTTAAATTTATAAAAACTAAATTTATTCAAAACTGAAAAATTTAAGAAAAAAAAAACTAGTTTTATATTTATAAGCAATCAAATTTCATATACTTTTATATAAAAAATAACATCGAATATTTCAAAAATAATTTAACTAGCTTAAAACTAATTTAATTAGCTGTTTAATTAAATTCAAAATATGTTTATTGGTCTTATAAAATTTAATTTGATTATATTAGTGACATATTTGTCAAGTTTCCCCATCAATTATCTAGATTTAAATTCCCAAATTCGCATAATATCTCCAATATTCTCAAGTTAATCTGCTTTATTTTCTACAAATATTTATTCAATGCATGCATCTAATCGGACTTAAATTAGCATGAAGCAGTTCTCGGTAGAAATAGTATCTTTTCGAATGAATTTCGTTGAAGCCAAAATTGCCCTTAGAAATCGTGTTAAAATTTCGTATCCCTTGGCTTTCATTGCATTTGAACCATTTATCAAGATATTCTTTTCGGTTTCAGGACTTGATCTAACTGCGACGCATTAAGTACTGTACATTTCTCATGGAGTTCATGTATAGAATTGACACTTGGCGCCGCAGATCTTTCGTCTTGTAGCTGTGACCCAGATATTACGCGGTATTCCGAATGGTTGCTGGCATTACACGAACATTTCCTTTTCAGCATTGAATGACTTGTAAGTGATTACACGTGACTTTTAAGTCGTATATTGAAACCTTTTTAGTACCTAAGAAATAAGTCTAATAGAATAAACATTTTTTTTTTCGATGATAGGATGTTTACTTATTTCGTCGTTGACATATCATAGTGATTTTTTTTTCAAATTAAGTGAGTGTTTTTTTTAATTTTTTTTTTTATTTTGTAAAAAAAGTATCTCAACTAGCGATGAAATGTTTCTAGATAAATAAAAAGATTATGGTTGTGTATTTTTAAAGGATCTTAAGATCGTGTTTTCTATTTTATGTTTTTAATGGAACTTGAATTTTTTTTCTATCGTAAGCTCATTTAATTTAATTAAGATTTAAGTTTATTTTACATTTTTTAAAATTTTTATTATTATTATATTAGGGTAGGGATATATTTTTTATTTGATATAATTTTTTTTCATATACTAATTGAACTTTTTTAAGGCGAAACTACACTGTAAAAATTCCAAGAACAAATTATGATAAAAACTACAGGTGTCCTTGGTTTCCTTCTTGAAAAAAAAATTTTTTTTTAACCTTTTTTACCGGAACATGTTAGGGAACAAAATGTTTGATAAACTGTAATTTTTCAATTATAGTTACCATAAAATCACTGATATCACTTATTAATTTAAGGGGTTTTGTTAACCCGACGTTCCCTATGATAATGGTATACGGCAAAAGCTTCTGACCCGTCACCGCAACAGTTCTCCTCTTCAGAAAAGGCGACGCAGGTTCGTCACCGGCAATTCAGTAAACTCTCTTTACATCTATAGTATTCCCGAAATATTTTGAGCGCGCTGATTAGATTTCTCGGCATTGCCTTCTGTTACGTCTTTTTGTAGCTCCTCCTCAATATCATTTCTCCATCGTTTGTTCACAAGATGTAAATCAATCATAAATCAGTTCCAGTATATTTCTCATACTAATTTTAAGACAAATGTTAAAGTTTTGTACAAAATATAAAATAGCGTCATCAATGATCTTTTAATAATAACACATTTATTTGAATCTAATTTGCTTTAAATTTTATTCTTATATTTTTATTAGTTCTTTAAAAAAAAATTTGTACGTTTCAGTATAATATTTTTTAATATTAATGTTATGAATTTCAGGAAATGCAAAATAATAAACAACCATGTTTTGGTAAAACATCAAATTAGTATAATAATAATTATTAAACATAAATTAAAGCTTTATTAGCTTGCTTTTATATAATAAATAAAAGAATTGATTAATATTCAAATTGAATAGTATTATGAATCTAATTATGCACTTATACAGAAATTAAATTCTCTTGCTTTAATTTATTAAGTATGATTGTAGAACCATTCAGTTCAGTTTGAATTTATTATATGAGATTTTAAAATGTATATAAATATTACTGTAAAGTTATGTCTGATTACTTGAAAAAGATTTTATCATATCTTAGCGGAAAATATCATTTCATTAAGGAAACTGATTTCTTTGTTGATTTTTTGTTCAACTTCACTCGTTATAGATATTGTTGCTTGACAATTAGAATTTTTTGAGAAACTTTTTTTTTTTACATTTTTCCTGAGGCACTTTCATAAACGCACTGTGAGGACAAACAAATAATTTCCTGTAATTAAATAATAAACTATTTACAATCCAATAGAAAAGAACTAGAAGTAAAAGATAGAATTTATTGATAATTTATTCTTCCATTACTCATGGTATTAATTAAATGGACAATTCATAATCATTCTCTTTGATTTTGATGGGAATTATGCATCAAAAATTGATAAAATAAACATCTTAAAAGACTTCTTAGATGTCAAATAATAGTTTTTTGATATAATAAAACATTTAATAAACAAAAGAAAATATTAAAAATAAGATATAAGTAGGTAGAATAACGCAGATCTTTTAGTTTCATTTTATAAAAATAGATTACGCCACTAATAAAAATGTTAAATTTAAAACCTATTATTTTAATTTTAAACCTATTATTTTAGTATTATTTTAATTTTTAATTTATCCACAAGAGATAAATAAAATATTCATTTAATTCGATAAACATTAATTTAATTCAATAAATATCAAGTTAAAACTATTGAGTTTTCATTTTTTAGTGGATATTAGAATTGAGCAAGGCAATTAAACTTCTATATCAGTGTTACTCAATAAATTAGAGTGATATTAGATTTATAAGAATTCATGCATGTGATAATCATAAATTTAGCGAAAAAAGCATTTCCCGTATAAATTAAATACAAACTTTTTTTTAAAACAACTAAACTAGTTACTTGCCATAAAACAAATCTTTCTCCTTGAGGTTTCAAAGTTCCAGAATTCCATTTCGTATTTGTAAGTTTCCCAAATTCCTTTACCCACTTGTTGCAATCTTCTAAATTTAGAAAATTGCTTCTAAGAGTAATATTTTTAGATGAAATAGCTTCTCTTTCATTTTTAAATGATGAAGGCAGTTTCTCAGGCAAAAAAACCTGATATTTCAAGTTTGAAAAACAAAAGCTAGAGTACAGAAATCGCTTAATGAATGAAATAGACAGAATGAAATAGACATACGTCACAGAAGGCGTCGCCGAGAAATCCAATCAGCTCTCTCAAAATCTTTCGGGGATACTATAGATGTAAAGAGAGTTTACATGCGGTCCGGCGAAGCCCTTCAGTGAAGCCCTTCATTTATTTAAAATTTCAAAATTTACAAAATTCAATAAAAGTAAAAAGTATATGACAACAGTATCGGCTACAAGTTTTTATTTGTACAAAGCAGTACACATACTTCAGTATAGACAGAGCATTTTGCATTCATATAGCGAAACATTTATATCACTGATATCGCTCATAACTTCTAAGATCACTGTTATCACTTATTAATATAAGTAAATATTACTGCATAATTTATGGTATAATATTTTGAGGTGAAAATGGATTTTATGGATGATGTACCAAAAATAACTTTACATCAGAACTTGATACAGATTGTTTTTACGAAGAGAGATTTATTATTCTAAATTACTGTTTTTCAAGTATTTTGTACAAATTATTAAAAAAGTATTTTTCTTTTAACTAAACTGCAGACATTAAGAATTATGTAATTATTAAAATTTATTACAATATTAATTTTCACTTTTAAAACATTCAGAAAAGAAGTGGAGAGGAGCTTTCATAACGTTCAGAGTTAGTTCAAAATTCTGTCAAAAATGAAATAATTTTTCTTTATTACCCTCAATATATTTATATCTGAAATATTATTTCAATTTAAAACTGTTACCTTTGCTTAATTATTTTGTTCCGGTTTGCAACAACTTTTAGATTATCCTGAAGATTTTAAATGTCAATTTTTCAGCTATAAAAGAAAATTTTCAATGATACGAATAGCCATAATGTAGTCAATGTGTTTTTTTAAGTTTTAAGTCATGCTATCACTCTTTTCTCTTTTCCGAAAATTTAAGGGCAATATTCTTTTTTTTTTTTTTTTTCAAGATTTAGAGTACATTTTCCGAACTAATAGCATCTCGTAAATATTCTCAAAGCTGAAAATTATTTTTCAGAAATAATTTGATGAAAAGTTTTTTTAGGTAAATATTTACCATTGTTTCAAATTTATGTTTCTTAGAGAAAGTAATACTTTTGATAGGGTGGGAAAGCCTGGTCGGTAAGGCGCTGGGCCCATGTCCGACAGTTTGTGGGTTCGAGCCTCACCGGCCTAAGACTCCCCGTGTAGTAAAGTGACTGATGTACATTAAATCTGTCGAGTCGTAAAAGTCTCCCATGTTCCCATAACAAATCAATACCTCTGGGTGTACTGGATTGGAGATTGATCGTTCTCTGATTCAGGTCAAAATTACGTTCTGTGGATGAATGAATGGATGTATGAATGGGTCCTCCCTATAAACGGGTGTGACGTATGGTGTGGCAGAAGTCGAATTCTTGGCCATAGATGGCGCCACTGGAAAATAAGAACAATCACACCCCCTCTGCCTAAACAGGCATACGTCAACAACAACAAAAGAACTTTTTATAAAAATTAAATAGCTAAAACATGTTGTTTTTAAAATGAGTGATTTTTTTTAACTTATAAGCATAGTTTGAATCGAATCTTTGTGAAATTTTACTTCCTTGTGAAATTTTACTAGTGTAAAATTCTATTTTATAAAAAATGCTTGGTAATTAATAAATAATATTTTGAAACTAAGATTTTCCACTTACGGCGAAAATGAAATATTTTTTAAAAACACTTGGTAGAAATATTTTAAGAGTTCATAAAAATTTTATTATGTTTCGAGCACATTAAAAAGAAACATATCCCCAAAATGATGAGACAGGAATAACCTGGCTGGTAGGACATTGGACCCATGTCCAATAGGTCTCGAGTTCGATCTCCACCGGCCGACGGTGACTGGTGCACGTTAAATCGGTCGGGTCATAATGTCATTCACGTTCTTACAAGAAGTCATACCTCTGGGGGCACTGAATTGAAAAATTGATCGTTCTCTTGTCCAAGTTAAAATTTCGATCTCTGGATGAATTAATGGATGTATGAATGGATCAGTCCTACAAACGAGCTGTGACGTGTTTGCGTACCATAGAGGGCCCCACTGAAAACAAGAAACACACCCTTTGCTTTAAATACTCTTGCTTTCTTAAAAGCAGGCTTGCTGGATTAACAAGGGGCGTTAGAAACAACAACAACAACATATCCCTAAATGGGAGATAATTTTGAAACTATGTGAAAAACTGATTAAATATTAATAAATAAATTTTTTGCAGAACTTTCTTTAGATAAATCAGTACTATAAGTGTGAAAATAAAGTTTATGATTCTGTTTAATGTTTCCTGAGATGCAAAACAATGAGTTAAAATTAAAAATTTATACATCAACTTAAAATTCGTCTTTCGAAATATTACGTTTGCATCTTTTTGCATGAGAATATGATTATTAGAGCAAATGTTATTGAGACATTTCCCTATCTAATTTGCACATTGCCGAGCATTAATAATGACATGGAAACTAATATTTTAATGAATCAAACTTTTGAATTAAATACCAGTTAATTTTTATTAAAAATGAAGTATCCTTAACACTTATTTACGCAGTAGATTTAGTTCTTAATAGTTAAGTTTGCAAAGTTTGCTTTTAACCCGCAAGAGTTAAAAAAATTAATTTAAATGTTGTTTCAAATAATATTATTAATCTTTCTATCGTGTTACTAGATTACCAATGCGTATATATTTTATCAAAAAAAAAAAAAAAAAAAAAAAAAAACATTAAATATAAATTTAAGCTGAAACAAACTGACAAACCATTGAATAGTTTACGACAACATAATAAATATTATCATTCAGATACTTGTATAAATCGATTGAAAATTTAATTTTGTTAGATGATCATTTTTCTTTCAGACATCCTTCCATAATTTAAAAAAAATGGATACATTTGAGAAATGATAAAAGAAAATTGTTTATTAGACTTGGAAGATGCGCTTATTTGTAATTTGAAACTTTTATTTTTTTTGTTTCAAATTGAGACTTTACTTGTCGCCCTTTATGTAGTTTGCAATTTTTCCAACTTCAATTCAAATCGAGTAAGATAAAAGACATTGTCGAATTGAATGCGTACACAAATTATTCTAAAGAAAATGTGTTAACTTACTTACCGATAAAATGTATATTGCTTAAAGTGTTATACATTGTGTCAAATCGAGCAAAAAAGCACATTTTACAAATATATCTGCTTAAATTTCTGTTAAGCAAAGAATAGCATGTCATTCGTCCACATTTGCTTTGTTCCGATTCAAAATAAAAAATAAAAAAATATTTGAACAAATGTATTTTTCGGCCATTTCGCGAACCCTTTATTTTTCTAACTCGTTCTCTCATATTTTTTTTTTCTTAAACATAAAGACGGAACTTTTTGTCTTTTTTTGCTTATATCAACTTTATTTCATACATTTTCCGTAAGGCGCTTAAAAGTTGTCTTATAGAATTTCTTTCCATCTTCGCTTAACGTTTTCATAAGATGTTAAGAAAAAAAGAATCGACTTATGTATTCTTTTAATGGAATACTTTTAGAAATACTTTTCGTGAACTTGGTGCTTTAATGTCACCTTGGCCTACAAATTATTAATAGACTTTGAAGAATATAAAAAGAAAATTATTATATTTTTAAAAAAACATTAACATTATTTTTTAACTATTTTGTATTATGATAAAGAAATGTGTCTTAAGCTCATTGAATAAAACATATATCCTGTTTTTCTTAAGTTGTTATGTTTTTCTTTAATTTAAATTTAATTAAAAAAAACTGCCTCAATTTTTCATTTAATTACGAATTATTAAAAAACAAAAGTCGTCGAGTTTCAAAATTATTCTTCGCTAAAGTTAGATTAAATACTTTCATAAAGTAAACAAGACTTTATCTATGCAATGAAGACAATTACAAATAAAATATACGAACATATTGCGAACAAAATAACTCTCTGAATTTTGTTTATGAAATAAGATTTTATGAATAAAATGAAAAATATTTTTTGGTATCTTAATTTTAAAAAAATATTTATTCTCATAACATACTTTTTTCTCCATCTCATCTACGAGCAATTAAGACAATTATGAGTGAAATAAGAAAAAATAATTATTTCGAGTTTGCTAAAATAAGAGTTTTTTTTCAATGAAATAAAAAATTGTTCTTTAGATTTTAAATAAATAAAAAATATTTCTCATAATTTATTTTATTCAATGGTAAATAATCAATGATAATAAAAAAGAATTATTTTCCCAAATAATATAATACTGCTCATATTCCATACTTTCCTTAAGGAGCATTTATGATTCTGTAAAATGCCTAGGTATTAAGTAGAATGACAAAATTCTAGGTATTCTGTAGAATCCCAGTATTTCATGCATTAAAAAAATACATTTAATAGAATTAAATCAATGTTGTTTAACTATAAAAAAAAATGCTCAAAAATATAGATCTTATCGGATCTATAAGGTTTTGTATAAGATCAAAAATATGATCTTATACAAAACATTAACTGTATGATTTGATTTTTATTACTATCACAATGATTTTTTTGAAATGGTTTATAATGATATTAAGGTATTTTCAAGACTTGCTCTGTAAGTTTGCCGCATTATTTTTCAATCACATCGAAATCTTTCAGTCAGTAGTTTATTCACAGAGAAAAAATTCTCGTAAAATTGCCGTTGTGTATAGTAATCACAATTCGAAAAGAGAGAAAAAAAAAACAAAAAAACTTAATGCCGATACTAAAAACCAAAATATACGGTGTTTAAACCATTCGTTTGGAAGTTTAGAAATTGTCCGTTCATATGGTAACGGTTAATGGGACAATCTGGTTTTCAAAATTACAATTTCTTATTACCACACCTATGGTAAAAATTACAAAACTAAAAATTACGTTTAAACGAATAAATGTTTATTATTCCATGCTCTAATTAATCATGATAGAATTAAAATTTTTTACCATACTTACCCAACTCTATCTCTTATTGTGAAACCATATTTTATTTGATTTTTTTTCACCCAAATCATCACTAAAACGCTTTGGTAAAAACTAGTTACCGTTTTTGTGTATCATAGAACCAGAATAGAGTCAATTCCACCGTAATTAGGTAATTTTGACCATATTTTTTTCTTAGAGTTATACTTATAGGTCTGTTTTTGTTACAAAATAATAATACTTTTCTCTGCCGACTTATAATTTTTTTTTTTTTTTTTTTTTTTTTTTTTCAAAATTAGAAAAAAAAAAGTTTTAAACTTTATTAAACACTCATTTTTCTATGAATGAATTCCACTTCAATAAATAGTGCGTATTCATGAAAAACAATATGTAAATGATTTATTAAACCACCAGAAAATCTTTCTGAAACCAATTCCAAAAGAATTATAAAAAAAAACAAGATTTGCTAGATAATTTCAAATTTTTATATTAATGTCAATTAAGAATGTGTTTAATCTTACGTGTATAATAAATCAAATATAAATCATACGAATAGATAATAGTATAATATTTCTTTGCTATATTTTTCTAAGCGTAATTTCTTCCTTCGACTTCAGTAAGCTTTCCTTTTTATAGACTGAGAGAAAATCTTTCAAATGTAAATGTCTTCTATGATCTTTATCACCATCTTTTCATTTTTATGTAATCAATTTAAGCATAAGAGCAAATCTTTGAGAGAGGGGAAGAAATCGTGTCTTGCTTAATCTCGGATATCTTTCGTATCTGTCTTTAAATGAAAGAGTGTAAAGAGGTTTTCGTTAATGAGGTATGTTCGATATTTCCCCTTCATTTCTTACTGACTTTTTACGGCTCTTCTTCCCGTTTTGTTCCATGGAGATTAAATGATTCCACAGAGAAAAAGCGTTCGCCATTAATTGGAAGAAATGTCTCTAGGGCAATAACTGGGATTTGTTTTACGGTCAAATAATACTAAATTTATTGCATCCCATAAGCATTCGAATAAATGTCAACATAAGGAAATACTACTTTATTTATTTATTTTTTTTTATTTAAAATTATTGTAAAAATTGTATTACATAAGAACATTTTTAAATAATAAAATATAGATTTTATTTGTAAAATACTGCTTTGATGCGACTGGCAATTATAAATTTTAAATTTTTTTGAATAAAATGCTCAGTTAGAAAATTATATAGTTATCTGTCGTTAACAATATTTTACATTTAATTACATAACATTTACATTGCACTACATTTTGCAATCAATTTTATTCAATGCAACATTTTTATTTTTCATGCTTTACCTATTTTTGAAATGATTATGTGATAAAATGAGTTATAAACAATAATCTGTGATGGATTCTATAGATAGTATGTGATAAAATGTGTTAAAATTTAAAATAAAACAAATAAATAAAGTAATATTTCCTTATGTTGACAGTCATTCGAATATATGTGATAAAATGAGTTATAATCAATTATAGACTAAAGAAAATCACTATTTAAATAAAAAATAAATTGTTTTGTCGATTAAAAATACGTTATATATTTAAAATCTGCCAATTGCTTTTAATAACAATTTTTATAAAAAAAAGGGTTACGCTTATTTGACAATATTTTTTATCGATTGAAAATAATTTTATATTTAGAAATTTGAGTTCAGTCTTTTACGGCTCTTCTTCCCCTATATATATATATATATTGCTTGATATTTCGTTTCGATTTTCTAGTGCTCTTTGCACTATTTTATTGACATATTCTGCTTTGGCTTTATTAATATCTCTAATTTGTAGATATAATCGTGCGAGCCGAAGACGAGAATATGTCTTCTTGTTACTTTGTTTACTAACTTTATAATTTTTTTGTTAATATTTTTCGATTTTCTATAAAATTTTAATAGTTTTTTCTTGTCTTTTAAAATATTTTTTTTCCTTTTTTTTCTTTGTATCTTTTCCTTTTTTCTTTGTATTTTTATCTAGTTAGAAAATTGTTAAAATTTAAAATGTTTAAGTTGTCTCTCATTAGAAGCAATAGAATTTGATTTAAAATTAAATTGATTATAAGTTTAAATCTGTTAAAAGGAGTCTTAAATAAAAAAAATTTTTTGATTGAATATATATACTCTAATCTATTGAGAATACGTTATTTGAAGTTAAAAACTGATGAAAGCACACAGTAATCATTTTAAATCTGTTACAATTTTCAATTAGTTACTGCGTGTCTTAATTTGTTAGCATATTTGTTTAGTAATTAGTTAGATTTTTTTTTGTATCCTATTTAGCTTAGTTAGATTCGTTTAATTTTGTATCATATTTCTTCTAATCTTGCCACATAAAAATTTAATTATTCCACCAAGTGTTTGTCATTAATTGGTTTAAATGTCTCTCGGATATAAACTGGAATTTGTATTACGGTCAATTAATAAAAAAATTATAGGATCGCAAAAGCCTTCATATCATTGTAAACGTAAGAAAATTATGTTTAATTTATTCATTTGTAATTTAAATAATTTTTAAACTCAACGTCTATATTAAAATTGCATTGATAAATAAAATATATTTTTAAATAAATAAGATTTTCTTTTATATTTTGAAATAAATATTTTGATGAGATTAACATTTATTTTCATTTAAACGCTTAAAATTACAGTTAAATCAGAAAATTTTTAGGTTGCATTTAATTAGATGCTGCCTTGTTTTAATTAATTTTAAATATGCTAAAATCTATAAAAACTGCGATGTGATAAAAATGAATTATTACTTTAATTTTTAGTTCTTACGATTACGAATGACAAAACTCAGAAAAAAATGATTTGATAATATTGCATATATATTTACAATCTTCAATTTTTTTATTTGATATCTAGTTGTTTAACTTAACTTTTCAGTGTGATTTTCTGTTAAATATGTAAAAACAGATTTAAAACTATAAACATTTTATTATTTGTTTTTTACTATTCATGCCAACTTTATTAGTTCCCGTTAAATATCTGTATTGCCCAAATAAGACAGGACAGCTTTAAATTAAGCTGACCACTTGGGCTGCATTGTAGTAGTGGTCATCTACTTAAAGTGGTCAGTTTGGGCACCTACAAGCAATCAAACTCTTCATGTTTTCACGTTATTAAAATTTTTACATTATTTAAGTTTCTACATTATTCATAAGTTTCTTACAGAATAAAATAAAGATAATTAAGTTTTTTCAATAATCATTTAAATTTTGTTCAGCAGAAACTCTAAATATATTGCATTATAAAATAAATATAACTGTAGCTAAGACTTTTAACATTAATTTAAAATTTTATTAAGCAAATACACCACATATCTAAAAAATTGGATTATTAACTGAATGAATTACAATGTGATACATAAATTAAATATTAAAATAATTAATTTATAAGTTTTGATAAGCATCTTTCGTTAGTTACGTAATTATTTTTTTTTTCAAATGGCAAAACATATATGTAATTAGATCCAGCAATATAATGATATTTCACAATTTAGTGAAGTTATAATATGTATGAAATTATTGAATTACAATAGTTATGAAATATTGAATTATAAGATTTATGAAATTATTTTATGTTCTCCACTCGTTTTGGTGACGGTTTACCGGAAATTCGGGCTTTCAATATTATGGTTCGTATTACCACACTTTTATTAAAAAAGTAAATTTAACGAAATAAACGATTTTAATGGCGTGCTCGCTAGTATCGCAATAAATTACCAAAATGTTCTTCAGAACTATCATTCATTTTACGATTTATTTGGTGACTTTAGATTTCTGAAGTCTATTCATTTTACCAAATAGAATTATAATAGTCCGTTTGCACTCTTAGAGTTCATTTAAAATGGTAGAAGGCTATTGTGGTTAAACGAACGAAAACTGGAAAAAAAAACTATTGAGGAGTAGAATATCGACGCACGTGTGATGTAGCATCATCACTGCGATTTTTTCTAAATAGTTGATAGCAGTTAGATGGCAGCTAATTATTTATTTTTCAAATATATTTATCGATTATAAAAAGGGGTATGAATGATGAGTTATAAAGATAAATAATAGTGCTTTAAAGATACGAAACTATGGTATATTAAGCTACTGTTATCTTTTATTTTTATATTGTATTTACATTCATTGGTGATTTTCTTTGTAAATACAAAGAACGCTTAACGTTTGAAAAACGGATAGCACAAGCTTGAGAAAGACATTAAGGATATTCATTCAATGTCATAGCGGGATTTAACCTCATTAGTCATAGCGGGATTACTGACGACTAGAAAGGGTTCCTTGAATTTGTTGTGAATAAAACAACCATACATTGTCGGGGCCTTCCTTGCCGTATTGTCCTTCCATCAAACACTCTGAAGCAGAGAAATAGCGGGTTCAATATTTTTTTTTACCGTCTAACTAATTTTTGTGTTATCTGTGATAAAATTTGCAAATAACAATTAATACATCGCATTAGGCTCATTAGCCTTTAAATGTATCTAAATCAAATGTATTTGTTAGTTATACATAAAGGTCGATACTGTTACGATTTGATTCGATACTGTTACCAGAATTTTCAGGTGTTAGGGCAAAAAGTCGATGCTGCTTGACCAGGGTGGTCCCTGTAAAATAAATAATTTTAGAAAAAAATCATTACTATCCCATGTATTTATTTATTTATTTATTACATATGCAGATGGATAATAAAAAGATCAAGGCTGTAGTTGGATTTGATCCCGCTAGCTCCACGCTTCAATTTAAGGATGCTGAGATATGTGTAACATTTAAATTGCAGATTTAGTTCAGCTTTTTCAAAGAATTCGTAGATTTACAGATACGTATTAAGGCTTACATAGAAAGAAAACAACTTTCAGACCAAAATTAAAGTTAACAAGCGTTTACTTAATAAAACAAAAGGTATCAGATTAAACAGTTTCAATAATCTCATGTTGTACTAGTACTGTTCAAATTACTGACATTTTTAGAAAATTTTCCAATTTTACTGCTTTTACTAAAGAGAAAATTTCTGGTAAAATTACCATACTTTATAGTAATGACATTTCTGGTAAAATATTTAAAACAAAAACCTCATTCAGGCTAATATTACTAAAATATACGGTATTCAAATCATTCATTTGTTAATTCTTCCGGTTATTCGTAACATTTTACCGGAAAGTCTGACTTTAAAAATTATAGTTCTTATTACCACGCCCTTAGTAAAAAATACAATAATAAAAAGTAAATTTAACGGAATAAATGGTTTTATGCCATGATCTAAGTTATAAGGATAAATTTCAAAATTTTACCACAATTACCGAACTTTATCCAATATTATAAACCATATTTTATTGTTTATTTTACCACAAGTTATTACCATAGCACTAAGGTAAAATTTACAGTGCTTTTTGGAGTTCTCATAGTGCTAGAAACCACGGTGAACTTTACCATATTTTGGTAGTTTAGGTGCTACTTTTTTCTCCAGAGAAAAAATATAACTATTAAATTTCAAAAATAAGGAATTGGAAGTGAAATTACGTTAATTTTTACATTCCTTGTTATTTGTAACGAAAGTAAAAGTGTTATGATATATCTGATCGTTTCTTATTTTGATTTCAAATAATATTGTCACACTTTTTTTTATGATGATTTGTCTGTATTCTTCACGATACATTTCATACATGGTACAGATCATTTTCAAATTAATTTTATAAATATTAATGAATCTATTGAGATTCTTATTTTATAGTGTACATTCTTATTTTATAGTGTAAAAAGTCTCCAGTAATTAATTAGAATTCATTTAATGCTAAAATAATTCTAAATATAATTCATTACGAAAGCTATGAACTGAAAGTCATTAGAAAAATTATTTGTTTTATTTCTGCATGTTTAAATTTTTAATGCAAATTGAAAAATAATTCAGACATTAAACTAAGTCTTATACAATTACGTAACAACAAACTATAGCATCTGTGAAAGCAAAATTTTTGATTATCTTGTTTAAACTTTTTTTTCAATAAGATTAAGCTTTAAGAGAAAATATTATAAATATCCGTAAACAAATTTCCAAATTAGATAAGCTTTTATAAGCTTTTAATTGAATAATAGTAGAAAGTACTGCTTTAAATTCATTTTTATTTACTTAAATGTTTCATTTTAAAATTTGTCCTAAAGAAAAGTTTAATCAATTAAATCCAACGCTTTCACTTTTGGCCTTTAAATATATATTTAATACCTTTTTTAATTAAACATTACTTTGTTGCAGTAATTAGCTTTAAAGCGTAGTAAATTAAATAAGATTGAATATATTTATAGTTTAGATAAACTGCCGTTATTTACAACATATTGTATTAAAAAAATAAAATCATACTTACAAATTACATTATTTCAAAAGTTTGTTATAATACTTTAAATTTTAACTATTTCTTAGATTTTAGTTTTCATTCTCCCCATTTGCTAAATAAATTATAATCCCGTCACTACTATGTTATGGTTATAACAATATGTTTAAATGTTATAATAAAATTAGATTCAAGTCCTTTAATACTTTATGTCACCGTGATGCATATTTGCAACAAACACAAAAAGCAAATGTATTTTCACACGTTTTGCAGAGCAATTATTGCAAACCTGTAACATTACTTTAAACACATATTTTTCATCTTTTTTTACTACATGGTGATACTGAACCAAATTGTGTTGCTTAGTATTCAATTTGTAAACAAAGTTACCCACATTTGTTTCAAAAATATTACACAATATATATATATATATATATATATTTTGCAATCTGAATGAATGAGCTTAATTGAAATTTTTGAATATTTGAATCTTTATGTCATTTTTAACAATGTTTCAGAAATGCAACAATTAATGTTTTGTCATGTTGCATACTCTGTGAAAAAATATATCCCAGTATTGAGCAAAAATGTGTCTGTATAGTTTCGAAACCAATTTAAAAAAAAACAAAACATATATTATGGAAATACCCAAATATTCAATATTGTGTATAGTGCTCATTATTGTGCATAAATGCTCTAAATTGAATACACGGTCAGTACAAACATACTTAATAATGAATACATGGAGTTTTCAAATTCAAACATATTTATTTCAGAGTTATTTTGACACAATTTTGCACCTTTTTTACATGCTAAACATTGATAGTCAAAACAAATGACAGGACATTGATAGTGAAAATTGACAATTCAAATATTCAAAAATTTTGATTCAATTCATTCATTTCGATTTGAGTAATATTTCTGAAACAAACGTTTGCAAACAACAAACTAATGAATATAGCGACATGCTGAAAATACTTAAAAATGAATACATGGTCGGTAAGAACATAGTGAAGAATAGAACTTGGAGTTACCGAATTTTGAAATTTCGAATTAATATATATATATATATATATATATATATATATATATATATATATATATATATATATATATATATATATATATATATATATATATATATATATACATATATATATATATACATATACATATATATATATATATATATATATATACATATATATATATACATATACATATATATATATATATATATATATATATATATATATATATATATATATATATATATATATATATATATATATATATATATATTAGTTTTCTTTGTAAAATTATAGAACTGATATATCCTAGTATTCTGTTAGATATTTAAGACAAAGAAGCCATAAAACTATTTATATATTTTATAAGGCAAATACATTTCATGGAGTGGAAAGACTCCATCTTCATTTAATCTCATAGGTAACATTACTAGTCTAAAGGGGCTGACAAAAAATTGCAAAGATCATAAATGTGTCTCTGTCTTTAATGATAAGAGAACTTTTGGCACCAAAGTATAGTTGTTACATGTTATAAGAAGAAACTTTATACCATGATCAATAAAGATATAAAACTGTTAGTGACTAAAGCTGTCTTCAATCTGCTAGCTATAAGCGCAGGCAATAATGGGACAGTTGAAAAAAATTTATTACCTCTTTTGTTTTCTCGTATTATCGCTTTGAACCTATGTTCTTAATACTATAATTTCAATTTGTTGTTCAACCAGCTCGTAAAAAAGCAATTCTGCAGTTGCTCGTAAACTAATGTTTTTTTTTCCACCTCTTTTGAACCAGATGGTGAAAATAAAAATGATGCTTCAGGTTTCACGATTAATATGTCATTTAGAAGTGCAGATGGATTCGACAAGCTAAAGTCTTCCTCTTTTTTACCTTTATTGAACTGACATGTTCCTACGGCTGTTGACACGAAAGCGATGATCATTTTGTCATCTCACGTGTAAAAATCAATATCTAAAAAGAACAGAAAGATTAATTTGAAAGGAAATTTGATTTGTTCTTTTTATTGTTTACTAACAGCTGGAATGAGTTTTGTAAATGTATGTACCCTCTTTGGATATAAAACTCAATACGTTTATTTGCTAGAACCCATTTTAATGCTTAAAACCCATTTTATTATTTCTTTTTGCTTAGTGCATTAGCTGCAGTAAATCAATAGAATTTCAAAATAATAATACTCAGTAGAATTGATAAATAAAAATATTAAGCAGTATTTATACATTGAAAATTATATGTCAGCAGAAATGTTAATAATAGCGAAAACTCGGTTTTTTAATACATTGCTTGCTCTACAAATAAATTGCATACAGCTCAAGTAAATTGTATTTAATTGGAAGGAATTGCATACAATTCAAATGAATACATATATCAGCTTTAAATGTAGATTTCTACGTGTTTGATGAATAATGTAGTAATGCTTGAAACCATTTTAATACCTCTTTGTGTTTAATGTATCAGCTTTTGTAAATCAACACAATCTGTAAATGAGAATATAAATAAGAATACGCAGAAAATAGTAAAGAAAATGTGGATTTTTTTTTAACAACTTGCTTACTATTCAAATGAATTGCATTCAATTCAAATGAATATGTGTATGAGTCTCATATGTAGATTGCCACGCGTTTAATAAAGAATATAATAATGCTTGAAGCCCATTTTAATATCTTTCTGTGTTCATGTATCAGCTGATATAAATCAGCAGAAGGAATTCTTCAATTCAAATAAATTGAATACATGCATCAGCCATAAATGTAGTTCGCAACCTGTTTATTTGCAGAAAAAATGTAAGTATTTTTTCTCTTGACTTTATGTATCGTCTGTAAATTAGCAGATATATATGTATCATTCGAGACAATGGCCGTTTTTTATTTTTATTTTTATGGAATGCTTATTCTAAGAAATTTTAAAATATATAATAACATTGGAAGAATAGCGTGATTTAGTTATTTATACAAGGTTACAATGTTATATAATGTTTGAAGCATATTTAAATTTATGTAATTTTTTTTCGTTCTGGGACTCAAACATCATGGTTTTAGGGATTGACCTCAAAATATGGTAATTAATTAGTGCATACGATATTTAAAGACACACAAATGTACGTTCTTTGAATAAACATACCTTTTTTTCCGACAGATTTGGGATTCTTACCACCAAATTATAGGAGGTAGCTGCAATCGGAGAAATACGGCCCCCATAGCTCCTAGATCCAAAGTTTGGGCCTCATAATGCAAATTTTATTTTTGTCGTATTTCGCCATATTCCGAGAACTTAAGCGAATTTAAAAATTTTTTATACACAACTACAAAATTCGTTTACCTAAGGATTATCTCATGCAAAACATAAATTTTAGTGAATAGTTATTATTATAATTTTATTTAATAATAGTCGCAAAAGTTTTTAATTCTACGGTATTCAATATTTTACATCATTTTAAAGCATGCAATTTTATCGAATTGGTTGTCGAATCGAATTGGTGATCGAAATTGGTTGTATAGTTCTTAAGAAATCAAATTTTAAATATACAACTTTTAAATCGGCACCATATTTCACAGATTGCGGCTACCCACTGCAATTTGGAGATCAGAATTCGAAATATACCGTTAAAAAAGGGTATGTGTATGCAGAGAAAGTGCGTTTTTGTGTAAGATTTCGTAACTTAAATTATCGCATGCGCTATTTAATCAGCATATCTGAGGTCAACCCCTTGATTCATTAAAATTAAGTCTAAGAACATGAAGTTCCGAATAATTATTCATCGTGGTCCCATTTTTTTCACACTGAAAAAAAATTGAAAATTTTTGATGATGCAGATGAACTTTTTTTAGAATATACATTTAAAAAACATCTGATGAGTAGATAATAATTGTCATAAAAGCAGTGAAAGAATCTTCCATATTGAAAACAGACTTTTTAAAAGTAATTTAAATGATTTAACTTCGTATAATTTGAATTTCTAGAGAGGATATATTGGAGCAATTAGAGGAGTTTGATTAAAAGACGAATGATCAAAAATTGTTTTAAGAATATCCTTTGCTAAGCAAATATAAAACTCTCATAAGAAATCCTCCACACTTACTTGTAATGACTGTCTGCGTTCATAAACTATATTTAATCTGATCTGTTTAAAAAAATATCTTTTATTAAAAAATCATCTACACTTATGGACAGCGACGTATGCGTTCATAAAATATACTTAACCAGATCGGTTTGAAAATATCTTTTGTCAAGCAAACTTAAAACTCTCTTAAAAACATCTACACTTACGGACAATGGCAGTATGCGTTCATAAATATACTTAGTCTGATCTTTTCTATATAAGTTTTAATGATTAGAAAGAAAATATCTGAATCACCAGATTCAAAATGATAGATTTTGCATAATAAAATAAATTAAATAAAATAAAATAAAAATTAGTTTTATACACGCAAGGGATTCAAAGAGATTCAGTTTGTAGTAAAACTTGAAGAAAATGACAAAAACAATTTCTTTTCTTTTGAAAACTTAATTACAGCAATGGTTTGCCGTTAGGGAATTTTACTCTCTTCTCTGGCACATTTTTTAAGTCGTAGTTATTTTTAATTATTTTTAAGATTAAATATTAAGGTTTTTTGATATGAACATGGAAAAAAAATCATTTGAATTATCTTTCTGAATTGTAAGCAACATTGTGTTTTTTCCTAAGTAAGGAATATGAGTAAATTATATCTTCAGTAAGGTTATTTAATAATTAATCTAATGCATTATTTGAAGAGGAAAAATCTTTTATAAATTATATCTTGCTGTTTAAAGTAAAATTTTGTTTCTTCTTAAAGTTTTTATGAATAAATTAAATTTCTATTTGGCTTATTTAAATATTTCGCTCAAGCTAAACATATTATCTCAGCCTATTATTAGCAATTACGCTTTTAATTTTTGCATCTTAAAAATTAAAATTACTTCTTTGGTTTTAATTTCAAGTGTATAGGGACAAATACAATTGTTTTATGCATTATAAGACTTTTTGTGGTAATTATATAAATTCAAGACAATTATTACAGATACTGATTTTAAAGTAAATGTATATTTTTTATATCGTAATATTGAAAGTATAACTTAAAAAAAAATAAATAAATATGTTAGTAGAACTTGAAACTAGTACTTCACAAAGTACATGAACTAGTACTTGTAAGTAGAACTTGAAAGTTAATTAATATATATTTAGCATATACAATTAACATGAAAGTTCATATAAGTCATCTATGAGATTATACTATTCTTCCTCCACTGAACTAAACACTCGTGTTTGTAATAAATAAATAATACTATTTCTTTTAAAATATGGAGTTATGGTTAGCTTAATAAACAATTACGTCAATAAGTTTAAGAAAGTCGTAATAAACAATTTGAAATTTTTTTTCTACATCAGATTAATGACGAAAAATAGAACTAAATCCGGAGACTTATTTTTATTAATTAATATTTTTAAGTAGATATGAATAAATTTGTTTTTAGTATTATTTAAAACATGGTTTCATATTGACCGAAACATTTTTATTTCTGAAATGTTAAAATGTTACTTTGTTTACACTTTTCTGACTAACATAAAAACATAATTTTGAGCAAAATTTTTTGAAATTGAATTTACTATAAATTTAGAATTCCTGTACTCTTAGCTTTCTAAAAATAATTTACTTTTGTTTGTACATCATGTATTTTCAAAGTTATAGCAGTTTTTATGCATGGTTATAACAGAAGATAGACTAATGATTATTAGTCTTAAAATGCGTTTACCTTAATTTAAAATTTTTTTCAAATTTTTTTCACATTTTACACTACCTCATTACCATAATCACGATACCTCATGATGTGCTTAAAATATTTGTCTACAATTTTTCATGATAGTTTATGATTATAGCACACATGTTTTGAACTACAGCCAAAAATATAACCATTATTTTTTATCCATGTTTTTTTGCAAAGCCAAGTGCAGAAATTTCTAATTTTTTTCCAACAACATTGGTCCCTGACTCAGCAGTTTATGCACTTGCTTTTAAGATAATATTTCAGAACATAGTTGATAGCCTTCTGAATGAAATTCTCCAAGGATTTTTTTTGTTTTAGTCGATATAATTTTTTTTTTCTACACTGTTTAGCTTTTATGTAAAAAAAAATGACTTATCAAAAAATATTCATTTAAAATAATAAAAACAATTTTTTTCCTAGCTTTATAATTTTGAATAAACTAGTGTTTTTTAGTTTTATATAAATTTTTAAAAAAAAATTGTATCTTACCGGATACCTTAATCGTCTATAAACGTCAAATGCTAATTTGTTAACATTCTAATAATTTTAACTGTTAAAGTGAGCTCAAATTTTTGATGGGTAGTGCTTTATGTTTAACCATGGTTTACTTTAACTCAAAAACGCAAAATCACAAAATAAACAGAAAATAGTGTGTTAATATTAGCAATAGAGAATATTGTGCTGTCATATCATTATTTGTGATTACAATTAAACTGTCTAATCGGTCTCATTATTCGTAAAGTCAACAGAAATAATAAGACACTTTATATGCAAAGATTTTTCAAAACTTATGTATTTACTTAATTGCCAACTGTTTTTCATTGCAGTAACTGAAGAATTGTACTTACTGCATAATTATATAAAAGTGTATCTATTCATACAATTGTATTTAAATGTCTCGTCTCTATATAATCCTCATAAATATAATTGATATTATATTATTTAACGAAAATCTAAAACGATTTATTTTCTTTTAGCTGGCCGTGATCCACCGAAACTTCCAGTTCTACTTTTCATCCATGGTGAATCATATGAGTGGAATGCCGGTAACCCATATGATGGTACCATACTTTCGAGCTTAGGGAACGTTGTAGTAGTTACAATTAATTTCAGATTGGGCATTCTCGGTAAGAATTAATTCCTTATTTTAAACATCCATGTAATCCATCCTACTAATTAATTTAAATTAATTTTTCAATTTAAATTTATTTTTAATTTAAATTCATTTTTAATTTAAATTTATTTTTAATTTTAAGTAAATTTTAATTTAATTATAATTTAAATTTATTTTTAATTTTAATTTAATTTAAATTTATTTTTAATTTTAAGTAAATTTTAATTTAATTATAATTTAAATTTATTTTTAATTTTAATTTTAATTTAATTTAAATTTATTTTTAATTTTAAGTAAATTTTAATTTAATTATAATTAATTTAATTTAATTATAATTTAATTAATTATAATTTAAATTTATTTTTAATTTTAATTTTAATTTAATTTAAATTTATTTTTAATTTTAAGAAAATTTTAATTTAATTATAATTTAAATTTATTTTTAATTTTAATTTAATTTAAATTTATTTTTAATTTTAAGTTAATTTTAATTTAATTATAATTTTAATTTATTTTTAATTTTAATTTTAATTTAATTTAAATTTATTTTTTTTATTTTAATTTTTTTTTTAAATTTTTTTTTTCTATTTATTTTTAATTTTAATTTACTCAATTTATATTTAGTTCATGGTTATAGTCGTAAATTTGCCAATGCATATCATTGATCTGCTCATTTTTAAAGTTTAATTCTCAGTTTGTAAATTGAAACTAGAATTACTCGAAAAATTTGTAACAAACTAACTATTCTATACGTTTTTACGATGATGATCTTAGTGACAGCGTTAAGGGTATCTAACAGTAGCGTTTCGCCTGAACTAATATATACTAGAGGATCATCCAGAAAATAAAGTTTGCAACGGCCCATACACAGGAACAGAAAAATAGTTACCTGGAAAATAAAATTAAAAACGTTACATCTACACGAAGAAAAATATTATGGTGAAACTAAGTTATGTATAGTAAGAACATTTCTGGTAAAAAAAAAGTTCATAACTCTGGTAAATAATCAAAATGTATGGTATTTAAGCCATTCATTTGTTATTTTTCCGTTTATATGACAAAGGTTTATTGTAAATTCTGGTCTTCAAAATTATAGTCCTTATTATCACACATTTAGTAAAAAATGCAAAACTGAAAACTTAATTTAGCCGAATGAATGGTATTTTAACCATGATCCTTTAAGTCATCATGGTAAAATCTTTTTTTATTTTATCAAAATCAATACTTAAGTGCTCCGGTTAAAATTACCTAGCGTTATGATGTTCCCATAGAGTCAGAAACAGGGTAAACTTTAATATATTCTGGCAGATTGACCATACTTTTTCTTTTCAGTGTGGAAATAATAAATTTCTAGTCTCTTCATATCCGAATGCTATTTTTAAGTACAAATTTACATGCTTTAATATTTCCCCATAATTAACATGTTACTATAATTTTTTTATTTTAATTACCTTTTTTTTTCTCAATGTTTCTAAATAAAATTAGAAAGAAAAGTACCGCATAAATGGTACCTTTATCATGATGCTTTAATTCACCATGTTAAAATTACCGAATTTTATTACGATGCATAACCACATTTTCCAAATTTCATAACTTATTATAAGACTACATTGCATCTTTATTTTTACAAAATTCATTACTAAATCGCTTTGGAAAAATTATCGAGATTTTTGGCGTACCGGTAGAGCCCGAAACGACGTAAATATAACCATATTCTAACATCACTTTTCATACATTTTACTTCATTCGTTTTTTTCCAGTGTATTATATTTGGCATTAGAATCAAAATTAAATTTAAGTAATGGAAATGGTAACGGATTCTAATTACTAAATTTAAAGTAGCAATAATGGATATTGTACCAAGATTTTTAATAAAATTTTTAAGCTTTTACATTATTTTTTTTTTTTACATTTTGAACTCAATACAAATTTGCGTTGCAAAAATTCTTTTCCGTAAACTTTACAGTTAATCGGATGGACAGACAGCTGTCAGTTATATAACCGTAATTTTAGAAGGAAAATTTTAACTGTGTACAAAGTATGTAAATTGATTGATACGATTACTGATAATTCAATACTGCTTGGACTCTGTTTATAAAATATAATAAACAAATCAAAATTTGTCTCCAGGGATGTGAATTTAGTGCATGTTTTGTTTTGTTTTGAATCAACAAAAAGTATCTGTCCTTCACAAGACTTTTTGCATCCAAATGCTTGAAAATTTGAAACAATCAGTTTCTCTACAGAACATCTAGTCAGTCTTTTAAAGTAGGGATATAAAAGGCTGAGTTCATGAAAAATCGCAGTTGTATTTCTGTTAGACAGTAAGATTAATTTGAACAAACTGTCTGCCGCTTCGCTAAAGTTTTTTTGTCTCTTTTCTAAAGATTCTTTTTTTTTCCTACAGGCTTTTCACCCTTTCATCTAGAGAATTTTTCTTTTCTTTTGGTGTTGATTTCTGGAATTAGTTGATTAAGGAAAGGCTGATTTTTTTTCCGAAAAGAAATTTCTTCCTAGATCATTTATTGACGTATTAAACAAGCTAAATTGGTATCAACATAAGCTCAATCTGAGTACTTCTTTGTGAGCTAGTGTTTTGTCGTGTTAAAAAATCTATGTTGGACTTTCTTTCCGGCTAAATTTTTGCATAGGAAAAAGTTTTATTAAAATTTATTCTGCTGTATTTTCATTTAAAACAAAAAAAGTATAGCTTTTCGTATTTTGAAGAAATAGTTTTAAAGAAGAAATAGAATTTAAGAAATAGCTTTTTTTTTTGCATTATAACACGAGCTTAATTTTAGATATTTTTAAAATAATTATCAAGTATACTTCAAATTAATAAATTAAGTATGCTTCATCAAATTCAGTGCTTTTCAATTAGATTTAAAATTACATAAGATGAATTAAGAATTCTTGAACGTATGAAATTATGAAATTTTCGTATGAAATTTTATAAATGAATTTGCTTTTGAATGAATTGACGAATTTCACGGGAGTATGAATTTTTCGAAAGTCTAAACATTGTATCACTGGTTTTGGCGTTTATCTGTTGTGAATATAGTTTAATAGTAAAAGAGTCAAATTCTATTTTACTGCGCCATATGAAAATGTACATGGCCGGTAGGAGTAATTTCTTGATCACTCTGGGATCGTTAATTATATATGTATCTGAACCAAAGACAGACCACCTCATGTTTATCTTAAATCCTTCCAGATTTAATGAGAATTATCTCCGATAAAATGAGAAAAGTAACTCAATGTTTAGAATCTTAAAGACGGATATCCCATGTTCTTAAAGTTAACTTTTAAACTGATTTGAGAGCATTGTATCAAATGATCAAGTGATATTAATATATGCCTGGAAAACATTTTTTTGTAAATCCTTGAAACAGATCTACATTACTTTCCATCTGCAAAGTCGGAATGCTTTTTGTCAGATTTCAAGATGTCGTAAAATAACGTTGACAAAGTATTAGTTATTGGTGTGAACGCTGGGCCACCTTGCTGTTTGAATCACAGAAGGCATACGAGGGAATTGGAAATTTCGAAGAGACAGTCCCTCGAAGATCTATGGAAAAGAAAAACGATATAAAGGCGTTGTTGAAAAAAGGGTGGCTGACCGGTGGTGTGCAAATTCGCAGTTTAAGTCCGACTATCACTGAACAATTTGACCCATCGTGCAGTCGTGCTCTACGGTAACGCATTCTCACTACAGGCTTCAGATAATCTTTGAAAACATAACGGTGCGTCTTTGCTGCGAAAAAACCTTGAATTAAATCCACGACTACTGATTACTTTTTGTTAATATCATTTAGAGCGGCGTAAACCACAATGTCTACTTTAAGATTAAAGAATAATCACTCCTTAGATCAACGGTTTTTTATTTTTTTTTTTTTTTTTTTTTTTGTATTATAGACACCGACAGCAGCTCCATCTTCTGGTGGTAAAACAAAATAAAATAAATTCGCCATTTGCGTAAATATACTTATAAATCATTAAATGTTTTATAGTAGGTTACACTGTAAAAAAATTAGGATTAAATTACACTAATAAGTACCGGCACTCAGGGTACCGGTATTTTTAACCGTGAAATCATTTTTATCGGAATTTTTACGGAACAAAATTATGATAAACCATATTTTTCCACTAAACCACTCTAATGAAATATTATTCTAAAATTAACTATATAATATCTTACGGTTAAAATAATTTTACGGGGAAATGGATATTACGATAAAATGGATTTTAAGGACAATGCATCCAAAGTACCAGTACTTTAAACCGTAATTTGATCTTGAAGTTTTAAAAAGCATATTTTTATACTTCTTTTTTTTTTCAAAAATACCAGTTGTAGAAACTACAAAATATTAAATTCCGTTATGTTTAGTATGGCACAAGAAAATAAAATTTTATAAGTTGTAAACTGAGATGATTTTAGCATTATCTTGATTGAAAGTAGTAGAGAATTCTAAATTGTAAAATACAATATCTTCCGCTATAAAAAATGCGTTATTAATAAACGAAAATGTTATATTGCGTTATTAATATAATAAAATGTTTTTGACTTGAGCAATAGAACATACTTCACACTATCCTCAGATGTTTACTTTCTTTGGGAAACAGGAAGCCTACATTATTGATATTCCTCACTGATTTTTCTCTATCTTCAAGGATCTTTACGTCAAACTTAGTTTATAACACCAGGTAGTCAGGTAACCTAAAGAAGTAATTTTTTTTAATTTGTGCCATTTATTCCTTCATTTTTTAACTGGATTCTAGAAAGTATTTACAACTTTTAGCTGATTTTATTTACATTTATATTTAGCCGTAATGCATTTATAAGCAATTTCATTGTTATCTTCTTTTTGCTCTATATGAAATAGTATAATTTGACATAGCTTGTCTTATGTACATAGAGCTGATTATAACCATATTTAATTCTATCTATTTAATTATTCCATAAGGCTCGTTGTTTTCTTATTTCATGTAAAATTAAAAATATAACTGCTGCACTATAAAATAATGTCAATATTCTGACACATTATAAGATTTTCATGAATATCAATACTTTTCTTTTTTGCTTCAAAATACTGCTACAACGCAGTTTACAATGAGTAGCTTATAGATATTCTTTAAATATGGCTAAATTAAATAACTTACAGAAATTAATTTATATTTTATTTTTGCTGAATTCAACAAACGCTTAAAACTATGTGTTTGTAGAATTCTCACTTTTTATTTTTTAATTACAACTATATTTTGCATAAACTTTTATTAAGCATTGTTTATACTTGCTTAAATAACTATGATTTTGTAATAAATTCTTCCTTTTAATGAAATGATTACCTAAGTTTCTATTTTGGTTCTTAAAAAATGCTCCAATGTCTTTCATTTGCATGATATTTCCTCGCTTCTTTAATGTTTTCACTTAGGGGTATTTAATCTTTTATTTCCGATACAAAATATGTAGAAAGACAATTTTTAATCAAAATCTGACAACTATGTTTCTAATAAACTAAATAAATTTAAGATGAAATATAATACACGAATTTCACGTGTCTAAGAATTAAATCGAATTTCATTATGAAAGTAGATTCTTAATACTCAATCATAAGGATCGGAGAAAGAAAATCTTACAAAAGTAATTTGCAACAAATTTTAATTTAAAGCCTAACATTTTGATCCGGTATAAGATAATTTACTCTAAAGTTTTAAGCGGAAAAACTGTTAATGAAAATCTTATGAGTTATTTGTCATTTTAATCTCCTTTCTGCGTTCGAATTTAATTTTTTCCTCCTATTACAAGAAGTTTTATCTATTTATCATTTGTAGCGTTGATAAAAAAAAATGCTGTTGCAAAATTGAGAGCAGTAGTTGATGAAAATTCTTTTTCATTTTTAAGTTTCCTCTCAGCACATATTAAATTCACTGAACTTATTTTGATTTTAAGTATATATTAAAGTCCTTCTGTGTATTTTTGCTTCTTATGGTTTTATTATAAATTATAAACTTTCAAGACTCTCTTTAAATCATACAGAAACTCTGAAAATTTATTAGTCTTCAGCTTTCTTAATTAATGATAATAATATACTTTTGCATTCTGCCTAACGAGAGTTTTAGTTTTTGATAGTTTTTGCTAAGTTTTAAACATGCTTATTTTACACTTTGAGAAGAAGTAACTAATCTGTTTATTTACTTTATACCATTAAGATTATATTCTGTAACCACTAATGTGTAGTGTAAATGAGGTTGAAATTGAGGTTTATTAATGAGGTTATTTTTGGTGCATAACATAACATTATTTTCTACCTCATGCGTATATTTTTACAACTATCAACCTCAAAAACACCTTACTTTTTAGGGGGGTAAAATTATTATTTACTTTTTTGTAACGTGAGCAAAAAATTTCTCTGTCTTGTGAATATGCGGATATTTTTTTTTTCACTTGTATGTGGATTCTTGGTTTTGGTCTCCTGTGAATCTATCTAAGTTTTTTTATAATTCAGTTTGTTACGATAATCATGAATCATGAGTGTGGTAGGAGTAGGTTTAATGGTTGTATTGTGGGTATAGATTCTTCTCCGTTATATTACCGTAGGTAAAACTACTCTTTTAGTACCTCAGTTCACGGTTGTAACATAAATATAGCTACCTCCTTCTATGATTGTAACCTGGGAAATGCTAATCGTTTACAGTGCTGTGGTAGCGCTATCGGTTATAGAGTCACTCAAACTTCTGGTAGACACCCGTAGGTTGTGATCTTAATCTTGGTAGCCGCTTAAACAACAGGCGTGTGAACACTGCAAGTCGGAAATTAAATCTGTCGTTGCGCAAATCTGTCTTTTTTTTGTTTTTGTGGCGCGGAAATTCAGAGAGGGGGTTAGTCTACGTCGTTTGACAAGGCTCAAAAATGTGAAACATTCCTACCATGACTGTTAACGGATTGGCGCCTGAAGATAGGCTGGGTGCTTGACCATGGTTTGTTAGTAAGCGCTGCTTGTTTCAATGATTGTGATATGGTAGTAGTACTTTATACGTCGCACTAGAGTTGCAGAATGGGCAATTGCGACGGTCCGGGAAACATACCTTAGAATGACCTTGAGACATGCCATCACAATTTTGATCCTCGGTAAAGGGGTGACTCTCCTTCTTCGGTAGCTCAATGACCTGCGCGCAAAGTTGAGTATTCTATTTTGAAACAGTTTAATGAGAACCGATACCAAGTATCCTCGGTCTTTCTGGAAGCTGATCGATTTGGTCAGCCATCCGCTCACTGAACGTTGCAAATGATGCATGGATATGGTGTCGAAACCATGTCTACTTGGAACCATGTATTTGCGATCAGTCTGCAATAGGACAATTGCGATATGGGTTCGATCTACTCATTTTCCTGACTGTGATATTATCAAATCTTCTCTTTTCTCTGCTTATGTTATGGTTAAATCTACTGTTTATTATAAGAATAATAGGAAACCTCTTACTAACGTCTTACGCTCATGATAAATCAGAATATATTTAATTAACCAAAAAAAAAGTATCCATAATTTAAAAACACATTCACTCTGCTAAATTTATAATTATTTTTTGGTTTCATCTATTAAATGATATTGTGAGAGTACAGTTTTGATTCTATTTTTCTGGTCAGTCGATCTCATAACTAACATCTAAATTTGTTAAATTTCCAAGCGTGGGAAGACCATCAGACACAGTTTACAAAGAAAGTTAAGCACACTAAAGCAAGAACTAATCACAGAACCAACAAGAATTAAGCACACCAAGCCTGAAGCACAGCCTAAGCAGTAAAGCAAAGACTCCGCATTTAAGAATTCCCATTCTAGTAGCTAAAAATCTCCCACAATGCACTATAACGAGGTTCCATAATTATGGAAATATTTTAGACATATATCTGAGAGTTCACGTTTCGTCACAAATCACGTATGATGAAATGATTCTCAAAGTTAACGAAATACAGCTCAAGAATTGCTGGTCAAATGTGAGAGTTTTATTATATAAATATATATATAGCATGAAATGCTATATACAAAAGTACTACAAATCGTCTGTTATAAAAGAATTAGGACCAAAACGATGTAAATTTCATGTATTATATGTATTAAATATTACGTAAAGTATCAACTCTAACTGAAATTTTCTAAAATGTTACTTATATCTTCCATCAGCTCTTAAATTTCCCACATATAACATTTGAAACAAATATATTGTTATAGATTAAAAATATGAACCACAATATTAATAATTATTTCACTATTTTAAAAAATAAGAAAATAAAAAAAATTATAAATCTTTATGTGGAAGAAATGATTAATTTTATGAAAAAGAAAAAACAATTGAATTTGATTAATGCGTAAAATTATTTTTCCTTTATCTTAATTTTTCTTTTAGTTTCTTTCTCTAAAGAAATGCTTACTTTTAAAACATTAAAGAAAACAAAGAAATATTTTTATATTACATTGAGCTGGCTGTGAAAAAACACCACTTTACATTTTTTTATTCCAGCATTTGATTACATATATTGAGAAAATAAGCACAAACTATGAGCAGATAAATTTGCTTTTTATTCTTCCACGTATTTTGTTACCATGATAATATCATTCGAAAGTGTGAAAAAAACTAGAAAAACAAAATAAATGATAAAACACTTAAAACAAAAGAGTGGGAAAAAAGTAGGGAAAAAGCAAATGGACAAAATAGTGAAAAAGGATAAGGAAAGAAATATCGAAAGAAAGAAAAGAAAATAAGAAAAAAAGACGATTTTTCGAAAGCCTAAAGACAAAAGCATGATTCTAAATTAAATTAAGGAGACCTCCTTACATGAGCCAACGTTTCGCCAAATGGAAGTTGGAATCTTGTAGCCAAGTCAAATCAGGTCGAATTTGAGATTCGGCACGAAGTATTGTTTCTTAGAATAAAAATCAGCTGAAAAAGAAGATGGTAGACAGGAAAAGAGAGAGCATTTTACTGACGGTATCAGTAATACAAATGATACTACTATGTGATTCTTGGAGTTAGATCTTACGAAGAAAAGATTGATGAAATTCTTGAAGAATATTTTATGTAGCTTTTTCACAGGGATGGATCCAAGTTTCTTTAGTAATTAAATCAAAGAAATATATTTTATTTTTATCTTTTTCATATAAAATAGAATTAACAAATTTGATATTAAAAAAAATCTGAGATATCTGGTTTATCTTATTTTAGAAATATGATGTTTGAGGCATTATTCTCAAAAAATGATTAATCTAATTGTTTTTTCATAATTTATTTTGTAATGGGGTGGTTTAATTATTTTTAAACTAATGATTGGATTTATTGTTTTATGATTTAGTTAACATTAAATGTACGGGTTTATTAATGTAAACGTTATTTTTTAAGTAATGCATTTTTTAAGAAGTATGGCGAAATAAGCAATCCTGATTATTTTACAGATGTTATAAGTGATACAAATGATACTACTATGGGATTCTTGGAGTTAGATCTTAAGAAGAAAAGATTGAAGAAATTCTTGATGAATATTTTATGTAGCTTTTTCACAGGAAAGGATCTAAGTTTCTTCAGTAATTAAATCAAAGAAATAAATTTTATTTTTATATATTTTTTTATAAACTAGATTTAACGAATTTCATATTAAAAAAAATAAAAGATTTATGCTGGAACATCTTAGAAAGTTTTTCTCAGAAAAAAAAATATTTATATAATAATCTTTTCAAACATTTATTTTTTTTGTAATGGGTAGATAAATTACTTTTAAACTAATGATTGGATTTATTGTTTTAAGATGCAGTCCTAATAGTTCAAGAATATAACGTTAAATAGGCGAGTTTATTGATTTGTATATCATTTTTTCAGTTATGTTTTTGCTTAAAAAAGAAGCATGACGAAATAAGCGATCCTGATTATTTCACACACGGTATCATACGAATGATCCTAATACGTAAATCTTGGATCAACGTCTTAAGAAAAGATTAATGAAATTTTTAAAGGGTATTTTATGTAGGGGAGATGATATAAGTTTCATCAGTAATTAAATAAGAGAAATAAATTTAAGTTTCATTATTTTTATATAAAATAAAATGTATGTTTATTACTTTTAAACTAAATATTAGATATTTTTATGCTAATAAAATTTTAATATTTGCAGAACATAACCTTAAATATGATGATTTACTAATGCAGACGGTGTTATAAGTTATGTAATTCGACACCCACCGTAAAAATATTCTTGACCAAATTACGTTAAAAAGTACTGGTACCCTGGGTCGATCATCCGTAAAAACGATTTTACTGTATAATTCATTTTTAACGTAATAAAGGTACCAGCACTCTGAGTGCCGATACTTTTTGCTATAATTTGAACCGGAATTTTTTTTACGGTGCATAAACAAATAATTCTCTTAATAAACATACTTATTTCCTTGTTGATTCAGATTTTTGACCGACCCAAAAGACGTGCATTTGTATTGCTATAGTAGGTTTAGTGGTACAACGAAGTGCATTAAACAAAGAAACGAAAAGCATTAAATGAAGTGCATTAAAATTAACATTAAAGGGTTCAAAATTTTGACACATATTCAGAATATTTCGATCATATTTCTCATACTTGATAATAGCTTCATGTTTTATTTTTTATTTAATCATGTGAACAAATTGATTAGCATACACTGTGAAAAATTCCGGATCAAATTCCGGTAAAAAGTGCCAGCTCTTAGGGTGCCAGCATTTTTTAGCGCAAAATCTATTTCGTGTTAAAATCTTACATGAAAAAAAATCTGATATACTGCACGTTCTGCAGTAATAATCGTATTTACTGTAAAATCGCAGAAATACAGTATTTAAATTAATATTTCTGTGAAAATTATAGCATAAAGTTTTACGATAAAAATTTAATTTATTACTAAATCAATTTTACGGATGTTGTACTCAGGTTGCCTGTCTTTTTACAGTAATTTGATCCAGAATTTTTAGATAGTATAATTAAATAAACATTAAACTAGGTATAATGAATTTATTAAATATAATTAAATAAAGCAATGTATTTAAATAAATATTTTTGTAAAAATAACGATATACAATTTTATTGTAAAAATTTAATTTACGGCAAAATGTATTTTACGGAGGCTCGACTGAAGATTCCGATTATTTTTTCTTTACTGTAAACTCCAGATTTTGTTTAAAAATCCATAAGGCAAGTTCCTTGATCAATTAGGATTGTATAGTACTTGATAACGCTAACAAGTACTATTAAGAGAAACATTGTTAATTTCTCGTGTTTTTTTCTTCTGTTCTTTCTTTTTTTTTAAATCTTTATTTTATTTTGCACACTGCAACTTTTCTTACTATTTACCTTCTTTGACTTTCAAAGAAATCTATTTAAAATGAAATATTGAAAAAGTAAAGTCTTGAGATGTGCTGAAAGGATAATATGTATTTCCTTGAATTATAAAGAAGAAAAAGAAGTACAAATTTTAGCAATCTTCAAAAAAAAAAAAAAAATGCGCATAATATAATTAAATGTGTAACGAAATAATAAAAATAAATAACTTAGTAAATAAGTAAAAACTTGTTTTCATTTAAAAGATGTCAAAATATGATTCATTAAACATTTATTAATAAATTGGTAACATTAAAAATTAGATGAGAATATTTTTTCAAATATTTTTATGTTTCCTTTATACGTTAGGGATCATTATCCAATCAGCAGTCATATCCTAAAAATAAATTTATTTATTTCGACTAGCCGTGTAAAGCCATTACACTGAGTTGAATACTAAAATACGATATTTGCATTGAAATGGAAAAAAAAACTATCTGATTCTTTTTTCTCGTTTTTTTTTTTTTTTTTCTGAAGAAAACTAATGTTTGTTTAATCTGAACTTTTGTTATTTATAAATTTTACTGCTAGTCTTTCCTTTTTATTTTCAATATCTCTAAACTTCTAAATAAATATTTCAAAATAGCGAGAAAAACTGTTAAATTTTGTGGCGCAGGTGGCTCTGGTAACTTGTGGATTTCTAAAGGCAAAGGAGTCAAAAAATTCGTAAAAGAAAAATTATGCAAGTTAGAATAAATTAGGGGATAAAAACTTTCAAATGGATAATTGTAAATATATTTTTTCCGTTATGATGCAGTAAAATTTATTTTTGACTCATTAAAAAACAGTACTAATATATATCTAAAATTTTAAAAAGAATACTGGGAAAAAGATAACAATAAAATACTTCAAATACTTCTCTATCAAATACTTTGTACTGATATATAAGGTACGTTAATTGTCTCTTCACGACATTGTATTTTTATTTATTTGTTTCTAATAAATGTTTTCTATATCATAATATTATCAACGACTTTAATCACATAATTTCTTTCCTGTAATATTGTACCTTCAATTACATATATTAATTTGTTTCAATGATATCATAACACTATAAGAAAATATCATACGTATTTAGTCTCGTGTAAAAAGATATCTGCCATGAAAAGTTAATTTTCATTTATTGAAAACGCACGGAAAAAAATATTCTAGTAATATTAACGTTCTTATTGAAATGATATTTCTGGTAACGAAAATCATAATTTTGGTTAATAAAATTAAAATACGATATTTAAACCATACATCTAGTAATTTTTTTCCTTCATGTGGTAAAAGTTTCCCAAAAATTCTGGTTTTGAAAATTATAGTTCTTATTACCACACATTTATTGAAAATATAATATAGAGAAGTAAATTTAGCCGAATAAATGGTTTTGATGCTATTCTCTAAAGCAACATGATAATATTACCGAATTTTATCACGTTTACGTTATTTTATCGCATTTTATAAAAACTATTTTTATTGTTATTTTTACCAAAGTCATTAACAAAATGCTTGAGTAAGAATTACCGAGATTTTTTTTTCTTCCTTTAGAGCCAGAAACACGGTAAATTTAACCCTATTCTGGTAGTTTTTACCATATTTTTCTCAGTGAGCCAATGATTTCAATTGCTTCGCCATGAATAAGTTTATATTTATTATTAAAAATTATTTTAAATCAGCGATAATAAACCTGCTTTGAAACTTTATATGCTCTTACTGTGTACTTCCAATCAAGGTTTTTCTAGCATAGAATAATATGAACTAAACTCAGCGGCGCGACAGCCCAAAGAGGGCCAAGGCCTACTGTGCCCATCTCAGTTTTCTTGATTTTGGGCTCTGGGGTGCAGGAGCAGATGTTCTGGTCAGGTGGTCAGCCGAACAAGGAACCCCCGGTGTTTAGTTCCCAAGCATGCTTGGTACTCATTTATCGACCCACTGAAGGGATGAAGGGCTGAGTCAACCTTGCTCGGCCCGAGGATCGAACCAGGGACCTGTGGCACGACAGCGCGAAGCGCTACCGCTCAGCCACTGGACGTCAGCATAGAATAATATAGCACGGCAAAATCATATCTACTTGGTTGTTGATGTTTCTAATGGCACTTGTAAATACCAGAAAGCCTGCTTGGTGAAACCAAGCGAATTTAAAACATATCTACTTTAAGACGGGTAATTAATAAAATGACGTTAAAAACTGAATTTTTATGTTAAAATCTTTGGCAATTTCAATTCGAGTGCACAATTCAAAAACTTCAATTCATCACGAAAAAGTAAATTTTTAACACTGAGAATTATTTAACTAGCAAATTTGATTTGAAAAGTCTTATTTCAAAACTAAATACCAGATGATGTCCATTTTTCAAGATAAACTAATAATTACTTTGATATCAGCCATTAATGTTCGAGTTGGCATTTGCATTAAATTTCGCCAATTTCAATTGTCACCAATTTCACTTACTACGTCATGAGAAAATAGGTTTTTAACATTGAAAAAACTTAATGGGCATTTACTGTAGGACAAGTATCATGTATACTTTTTTAATATTTTTTACTGTATAATTTTCAGGCAGTACAATAAAAAAATACATAAAAAAAACATTAATGATGCATATTAAATTGGAGACCTCATAATTTCATGGTATTTCAATTCATAATATTTAAAAATATTAGTGAAAGCGAACTATTTGTATAAAATTGCAACTCGATCAGAATTTAACAATAAACTTTGCACTTCATAGGAGTAATGCGTATAATGAATATGTAAAATTACGAACAAATAAATGTATTACATATAATGTCTAAATGCAATCGTAAAATTGTTCATAAATGCACACATTCAAATTAATTTAAAAAATATGTAGGTATATCTTTAGTCTCGCTTTTTACCACACGCTGCTTTGATGGAAAAGAAATCCAAAATAAAAAATCAAGGATTCGATTTTTGAATTCGATTTTTTTTCTCCTTGTGCAATATAGAGCAATGTACACAGTTTAGAAATCAATTTGATTTGTTATCGTCGTACACCGGCTGTTTCAAGTTTTGTATCAGCACTATTTCTTCAATTTATTGCTACTCCTTGCCAGAAAAAATGTCGAAGAGCATTTTAACATAATTCGATATAGTATCGTATTTTCGAAATTTTTTTATCAGATTTTGGGAAAAGAATTCAAATACACTGAGGTATGAGAAATAAATTACTGGATACCAGAATGGTAGGTTGTATAGATTTCTGATCTAGTTCGTTAAAAAGGACAATTTTTATTTAAAAAAGAGGACGAAACTTGAATGTTCCAAAGAAATATTTTTATAGTTTAATGATCAGTGTATACTTCTTGAAAATACAAATCGTTTTCTTTTTTGTATACTTTAAAAAATAACAAATATATTTTTTGAAAAAACTTTTATCAGTTCCTTATGGGTTTGAGAAGAAAGAATGGATTTATTTTCTTTCTAAATGTTTGCTTTTCCATTTTCCATTATTATCAATCTTCCTAGACATATTCTCTAAGATATGATATTTAATTTGTATTTCTTATTCTTCAATATGTCTTGCCATTTCATTCGTATTGAGATAAACTTTTATACTATCAAAATTTTGTTGTAGAGCTGTAATCTTATCCAATCAAACATGTTTGTTTTGAATTGTAAATAAAAAATTTCGAGTTTTTTAACAAGTTTATAGAAAATTTAATAGTTTGTAAAAAAATATTGAAACGTATAATATTTTGTAAAAGGAAAATTGAAACAAATTGCAGAATAAACCGAGGAATACATGTAACAAATAGAAAATAGATGTTTTTGTTACATTGTAGTAATATTCAGATGAAAGATGTCCAAAGTATTCCATATAAAATAGGTCCTATTTTGAATTCCTCTTATTAGATGCTTCTATATTTAATTAATTTAAATAAAACCTCACGCGTTTTTTTGTTAAATGTCTTTTTTTTTTACTTTTACAAACTAGTATTTCTAACGAATGATCCTAATCCATTGTAACCCGTAGTCATTTTTAGTCAATAATTGGCATAATATTTTTCCATGTTTGGCATAATTTTCTCTTGAAGTCAATATTTATTGCGTCAAGTCTGAACTGCAGACATAGTACACGAAACCATTAGACATCCTCGTGACAAGCCATAGGGTGATGCCTACCAACAAACATAAGATTTGTGAAAAGAACCAGTTTAAGTTGCAAATGTAATTAATTCTCTGTGATTAATATGCATCTTGCGACCTTGCCTCTTTTAAATTGAAACCGAAGGAGGTGATCTTGCTATTTCATTCATCATTTATTGATTTCAAATTATGATTTGGTGTTTTACAAATCACGTTACATTATCAATTACATTATCACGGCATTTGCTGAATTTATCGAACTTGAAACTTGTTTTTTAAAAGTATGACTTAAATCTAAATTATAGAAGAATGTAGGGTATACACATATCGAAGTCGTAAACTTTCAATGAAAACCAAAATTAAATACTTTTGTTTTTGTTTATTAAGTAATGTAGTCAGAGAATTAAAAACACAAACAATATATAACAAAGTTGTTTCCTTTCTTATTTGTCCCCTACGACAGGGTGAGACTTTATTCTTTTTCAAAATTGAAATCCACAAATTTATTTCAAATTTGATCCATACGTAAATTGAATTTTTTCAATACCTCATGATTACGAAGCTTAGCTACCTAGAGGCAGCTACGTAAACTAATTTAGGTTTCATCTGCTGAGTGTAGATGAACTTACCCGATTAAATAAAAAATTAACAGTAGATGAAGAAACGGAGTAACTTTTTGGGTAAAAGTAAACGAAATATGTTTTATATAATTTAAAAAAAGATGCTAACAACGTTCAAGAAAAATTAAAAATGTATTTATTAAATAATTATTCAATTAGTGAGAAAATGCACTTTATTTCAGATTTTTTATTATTAGAAAAAATCATGATTTTTTTTATTCATTCAAGAATAATTTTATAGGCTCATGGTAAGTTAGTAAGATTCTTGTAAAAATAAGATATAACAGTGGCTATATATATATATATATATATATATATATATATATATATATATATATATATATATATATATTTATAAAATAAATTTTAATAATACTGTTATTTAGGATTTAAATTTATAAGATGTATATCAATCTTTTCTAAATATATACAAACAAAAGTATTTGTAATTTATTACTAATGACCGTACATTTGCCGGTCTAATGAGCGTACATACTATTTTCAATTTTTTTACATATTTACAAAGTAAATCAAAACATATTTACCAACAAAAGCATGTTGTAATTTAAAATACAGGAATTAAGCAGTTTTTTACGGACTGGTTTCCCATTAAAATATTTAAATAAATGATTCCTTAATTCCTTCATTAATATTTATCATTCCATCCAATTAGTCTTAACTTTTCTTCGGGAATTATTTATTCTATCTTGTTATTAATGTACGATATTTTCACGCTAATTTAAATGAAGCAAAATACTTTTACGAACCAGAAAATGCAGGTGATTTAAAAACATTAAACTTTCACCGTTAAAACCATTTCAAAAGCTAGAGTATTTAACGTTCCACCATGATTAAATTAATTAGCGCGGCTGAAAGCTTTTAACGAATTATCCTTTTTCCACACAGTTTGAACAGAGTATGCAACTGCAAATCTGACTAAGAATACCTTTCGGTTTATTTATAAAAAAATAGTACAAACACCTAGTTAATACTAGTCCGGAATGTTACCTTCAGAATAGGGTTATTAATTGTTGCTATGGAAGCAATGTCAAGTACAGCGATATCATTGGCAATTAACTAAACCACTAATAAGCGAGTACCTTCTGTTTTTGTCATTGATCCATAACTCAAGTGAATGTCCTCTCTGCAACACTATAGTATTAATGTCTCATAAATTCTCATTTTCTAGGAGGAATTCGAACGGAAAAAAAACAGCGGTTAATAATTGCTTCGATGATAGAAAGCTTTTATAAATTAAAAGGTGTAGATAAAATAAACTTCTAAAAAGGATTTTAAGTCGTTATTTCTTTCTTTTTTTTTTTTTCGTTTTTTTTTTTCGTTTTTTTTTTTTGAGGAAAGGAAGTTTGCCAAAAAGCTTTTTATTTAAACAAACAATGCTTTAAGAATGAAAAGAATATATATATATATATATATATATATATATATATATATATAATACAAAAATACTTTTTTATTAATCTCTGGTTTGACCAAGAATTTGATTCGAGAATTTTCTTAATTCTCTTAATTTTAACTTGTTTTATGTGTGTCAATTAAGTTACGTAATTCATAGAAAGGTGTATACAATAGTTTTTATTGGTAAGCTTGTTAAAGAAGTTAATGATTATTTTAATGTTCATAGTATGATTCTTTAGACTCTATTAACCACCATTATAGCAAGTAGTACCTTACGCATTATTACAGGTAGTGGTATTTACAAATTAACACGTTTGAAATAGTTCTCATTTTAAATAAAGATTTCAAATTTTACTTCAGGTTTTATATTTAATTAGTAGTTAAGTGATATATATATATATATATATATATATATATATATATAGATTCGTCTAGCATCGGTTCATGTATTAGATATATTAAAGAAAAATGGAGAAAAAAAATCTGGTAAAATTACAGTACTGTATGGTAATGAAATTTCTCTTAAAAAATGGAAATGAAACCAAAATATACGGTATTTATAAACCATTCTTTTCATAACTTTCCTGTTCATATAATAACGGTTTACCGAAATTTCTGTTTTTAGAAATTTTAGTTTTTACTACCTAACATTTAGTAAAAAATACAAAATGTTAAGCAACTTTAACCGAATAAAACGTTCTTGTACCATGCTCTAAACAATCATTGTAAAATTACAAAAGTTTGCCGCATTTACCAAATTTTGTCTAATATTATAACACTATATTTTAACAGAATTTAACCAAAATAATTTCCAAAGCTCTTTGGTAAGAATTATCGATTTATTTGATATTCCCATAGAGCCAGAAACATGGTAAATTTAGCCACATTCTGGCAGTTAGACCATGCATTTATCATGGTGTACGAAATCAAAATATAATAATAAGGTTAATTTAGACGGTTTTTTATTCATTATAGGTATTTTTTAATTTTCTTATTAATTCCTTACATCTCAAATCAAGAATTGTATAATGAAAGTATTAATATTTAAAATATCACTATATGCTCTAAGTTAGAGTGTTGTTATTTAATATTCATAGTTTAAACATTTGAAACTATATATAAATATGCACTAAAAAGTTGCACGTTGAAGCTAAACGCATTACAAAATGGTGATTTATATGTTTTTCTGATGACAGTAAATTAAGCTATAGAACATTTCTTTTTACCAGAATGAATTTTAGATTCGAGATGCAGCATTATAGATAGGGCTATGCAATGAATGAAATGACAGGGAAGAAAATGATATTCCAATACTTGGTGCCAAAGAATAGCTCTCCCTTGCGGCCAAAAAGAATAATGGTTTCACAACCCTTTTAGAACATTAGAAATTCGTTTTATTCAGAAAAACTTTATTCGAATTTTCTTTAAAGTAGCATCAAAATATTCGATAAATGCAACTAAAGTCAAGTCTAATTTTACTGCAATTGTGTTATCAGTTGATTGAAATAAATTATTTTGACTTTTTTGATTTAATAAGATTTATAAAACACAGCTATTCAAGGTGTTCCATCATTTCCACCCTTAAAATATATATTTAGAATTAAATATTATGCACATTAGAGGCAACGAAGTGATAGGTATTTAAGAAAAAACGCACAAACACTATTGAGACATAACGAATCACTACTGAGTAAGGCGGGGTGAAAGCATTCAACATTATTTTAAATAATAGATAGCCCTTCAATTTCTCTGTGTTTTAAATTAAGAAAATAATTCCGGTACAATTACTGTACAGTATGGTAATAATATTTCTAATTAAAAAAGGTAATAAAAACCAAAATACGATATTTATAACTCATTCATTTGGTAATTTTTCAGTTTATTTGATAACAGTTCACCAGAAATTTGAGTTTTAAAAATTATAGTTCAGTTTTGATAGTTTACATTCAGGTAAAAAAAGTCTGGAGAAATGATTCAAATCACTGTTTCTTTTGGTGTTAGTTAAAACACCTTGAATTCTTTATGAATGAAGAAGTAAAATATTGGCTTATTCTTACTTAGGGATGTTCTTCGTGTATCCAATGGTAAAAAAAATTGTGAGACATTGATTATTTTCCATTAATGAGAATTGTAAGTGTATATTTTTTTCCTCCTGGTAGAACCCTCTCGTAGTTTACTTTATATATGCATAATCTTTGTATTGGATCCAATGTTGATGTTGTCTTATCTAAGTAGTGCAGAGGAATCAGATAGCACCGAAGGCGTCCAAAACAGTCCTAGCAATGTCAAAGACCCTTGGCAAATAAGACAGTTGATAGTCTGGGGGAGGGTTGGGTCTGTGTTGTAGAGTTTAGCCAGTTTATAAGGACAATTAAAATATGACCTGGAGATAGCTGGATTTCAGGACAGTGAGGACAAGTAATATGAAGTGGATAGAAGAATTACACAAAAACCTTAAAATTCTGTAAATATTTGAATGTACTTTACTTAACTTAATTGAACATCTTAATGCAATTCTGAAGTCAGGAGAGCGATGTGATTCATTGTTACTTCATTGTTATCGTAAAAGAAAATTTCAAAAAGCACTGAATGATTTTGTAAAAGTTAAGCGTAATATGAAACGATATCATTTGAAAAAAAAAAATGCACACACATATATATCATAATGTTTAATGTATTATATTAATACATGCACTGGGACGTAAAAAACATTGCGTTGATGTCAATTATTCAGTGTCCTAAGCTTTTCAATGTATAGTATGTTTTTCGCAAAATAACTCAAGTATTTATGAATCATAGGTAAATACTTGTTCTAGTTTTGCGTCTTCACGATTAAGTCACCTCGTGTTATATCGTTCATTTCTTTTTCACCCACAGAGGTCATTATATTGAGCGTCGATTGCAAAATTCCATCACTTACTCAAAATTCTTTTCAGGATTTTTGCCAGCAACTGAAGGATCTGCGAAGGGAAATTACGGTCTCATGGATCAAGTTGCAGCTTTACACTGGGTTCAAGGAAATATAGTTGGTTTCGGTGGCGATCCAAAAAATGTTACTGTTCTTGGACAAGGCCATGGAGCTGCATTTGTAAATTTGCTCATGATATCACCAATGGCCCGTGGTAAGAATATTCATTTTGTAATATTTAGTGACTATATTTTGATTTGTAATTTTGATTTTATTGATGTCTTCTTTTGAGTTTCGTAATTGTTAATGTAATGTTGAAGTTTTGTTTTTATCAGCCCCAAAAATACGGGGACCTATTAACCAACCTTAACTAAGGAAACCTCCTATGGGAAGCAAAATAACAATTAGGTTCTAATGCTATTTTTGTTTCCAATACCAGGCACTGAATTTGAATCTTTGCCTATGAAGATGCCAGAATTGTTGCTCATTTCGCGTTACCCAGTGAACACCTGTGAACCAAAGTCACGGAGGCGAGCAAAATTGGCCACGCCACACTGCCACAAACCCGTTTATAGGGTGAGCTACATTCACACGTCACGCACACACAACAAAGGACAGCACAAAGAGAGAAATATCCATGCCCAGAGCGGGATTCGAGTCCACAGCCAAGGGCTTCGCAGTCAGGCGCGCTACCCGCTCGGACACCTGGCCGGCTAGCGCTAATCTATTTGCCACTTAAGAAAACGTTACTTCAGAAGTGTAAACGGTGCAGGTCGACAGCGGTAGTATAGTTAAAGACTAGTTTTCTCCAGGATTACAAATTGTTAGTTAAAAGATAAAAATCTATCTACTGAGCCATCTCTGCCCTAATTTGTGATAAAGTTCCTTTAGTTTATCTACTTTAATTTTTTAAATTTGAATTTAGAATCGTATAGTTTAAAATATTTTCTTTTTAATTCAAGGAAGTTTAGTTTAAACAAATTTATCACGTTCAAATTTATCTCGTCACGTATTGGGAGAAATATATTTTTTTGATCTACCGAATATTTGATTGTATGACGATAACAAATCAAATCGACACACATTGTTAAGAATCTCAATTTTATCACTAAATTGTGAAAGAATGTCTTCGGTTCCTCATTAATTTTTCCAAGATTTTTGACAATAGCTCTAGTATGACGTAAAAAAAAGTACGACTAGTACTGCTACAATTTGTTCACTTCGACCTTCGAAGTCGAAATCAGATTGACAAGCAAACGACGATTGTGTGGTATGTACAATGTGGGGGAAAAAACAGACAACCCTGGATAACTTTTGATTTTATGATCGGATCTTCACATTCTAGGACTCAATCTCTCGAGGGGGTGACCTCGAATATTTAAATATTAATAAGTGCCGACGAAATATTTTAAGCTAGGAAATCAGACGCAAAACATGCTTTCTCAGGCAAAACAAGCCTATTTTTCTACGGATTAATAATTTTACCCCGAAAATGTAGGGGGAAGCCGCAATGTTGAAAATATGGTCCCAATAGTTTGGCCAAGAGAGCGATCCAATGTTTAGACCACTTAATGTCAATTTCTCTTTTCGCGTATTTCGCTATATCTTGAGAACTTTTTAAGAGAATCACACAATAATAAAATTCGTTTATCCTGAGATAGGTCCAGGCGAGAAATAATTTTTAATAAATATTTATTATTTTCTCATTATTTTACTTCAAAATATTCGGAAAATGTTTTATTTTAAGTTTAAGTAAATTTTTGCATTAATGTATAATATACAATTTTGCAAAGCAAAACAAAAAATGTGAGAAAAATTGGTCAAACAGTTATTAATAAATCGAGTTTTAAGTATCTAACTCTTTTAAAATTTAATTTCGCAGAAACTATTTGATTGACTCCGCTAAAATTTTGTATTTTGCCATTTAAAATATGAAATCCTTAAAATTATGCAAAAATTGCCTATCTTACAATTTAAATTTTTTTCGACCATTAATAAATAGAGTAATAAATATTTATTAAGAGTAATTTTTTGTATTGAATTATTTTTGGAAGACGGAATTATGTAATTGTGTGCAAAAATTTTTTAAGCATTTTTCAAAATATATCTACATACGCAAAATGTAAAATTTTTCAAACTGCGAAGCGCGATTCTGACTAATCTATTGGGACCATATTTACCAGATTGCAGATTTTTTTTTAGGTGGGGGGGGGGGAGTCGAAAGTTATTAGATCAAAAGTTATTCAATGTTGTCAGTTTTTTTTGGCTCACTGTGGTATGATTTCAAAGTCTTTTTGATAGTTCATGATTCTCTGCAGACCATACTGCTCGTGAGAAAGGCCTAAAACTTCGGATGAAGGTACAAAGCAGTTTGACATCTTAAAAGTTCAATGAGCTCTCACAGTTACGATTAAAGAGATAAATTTTGGAAATATTTCAATGGCAACACTCACTTTTTTTCATCGAATCATAATTATTAGAGTTAAGAATTTTAAACGGAATCGAGACGATATTTTTTGCACAAATGGTTGAGGCGCAGGTCAGGGACGGAGCACTAAATTGCCATTGAATTAGGAATGAACAATGCTAAGAGAAGATGTAGCACAATGCTTCAATTGTGCTCACGTGAAAACGATGTGGTAATTTCGTAAGTTGCTCCTAATGTAGTTGTTAATCCGCAAGGAGAAAAAATGCAGGTACTTTCATGTTCTTAAAGTAATCGATATAAAATATAACACGTTTTATCATACGTAACAATAAACCATATTTTATTGTTAAATTAACAATTGTCAAAGCCCTTCGGTGAAAATTACCGAGCTTTTTATTGTTTCATAGAGCCAGAAACACGGCACATTTATCCATATTCTGATGGTTTTGAGCATTACTTTTTCTGAACTCGAGGGCAGAAATATGAGTTGAGGTTTGATATGGCTGTGCAATTTCGTACCAAGCTGGTTCATAGCTAATTATTCTTTGCCCTTTGTCCGATAGTTTAATTTTTTTCACCGTTGTTATATTAGTTGTATACTCTTGAAACTGCTGCTAACCTTGAAATCCCATAACGCTTCTAGAAATCGAATGATCCATTCGTCCAGCATCTACCAATTGGCAGCAGTTGAAAGCACACCTAAATTGAAAGTTTTCCCCACTCTGGCACTTGAATGGACATGCTCACAGTATCTTGTTTGTGATAACCTCATAGGCATCACTTGTTCATAATTAAATTGTAGTTTTCCATTGTCTATCTTTACACCTATATTGCACTTCTAGGTAGCATACAAATCACAATTGCGATTTGTATTGATTGATACATTTTTTTACATTTATGATGTTTTCAGAGCTCTTTTAATTAATTTGAATTCCTAACACATAGAGACTTTATAAATTCACTTTTCTTCACATATGTAGCCTAGCAATGCCATTTTATTGGTGATAAATATTAGTATATTATTATTACTCTATTTTAAGTTAACTATGAGAGCCATTTTTCAAATAAGAAAAATTTAAAGCATGTTTTTTTTTTTTTTAAATTTTGAAATTTTGTCACTTTAACTGTAGCCGTGATCACTGAGAAATCATTTTTTCACCATTCTTGAGCGCAAACTTTCTATTAACGCACAAAATATGAAAATTGTATAAATGATTGACATTCTTTAATGTTGCCTGGTTGGCTATTAGTTTTATTAGTTTTCTTTCTCCTTAGAAATTTTATATTCTTTTCAAAATTTATATTAAACTTTTTTTCTCGATATGGATAGTTTAATAAGTATCTGCTGATTTATTCTTTACGAAAAGGGACATTTAATTTAGAACCTTTTTTTCGTAAAAGCGCAGCAGGGTATCAAAACTAAGCGAAAGGAGTTCAATTTATAAGCTATTATCCATTTTATAGCTCAAGAGAAAAGATTAAGATGTCATATCTTGACAAGTATCTTGATCTAAAGGTTTCTACTCTTAAATTTTCATTACCTCTATTCTCCTTATCCTTTTATCCCACCTCATCGAAAAAGAAAAGTAAATTTATTCTTTCTTCTCGACGGTGAGCTTGGTGTGAAAGATTTTAATCCAACAAAAGCAGAATTTTACTAAATAAAAGTCAAGTTAGGGTAATCGATTTTTTTTCTTCAGAAATTTGTCCTCAAAGTCAAGTCTCTTTTAGAACTATTCTTCAATAAAAGTTAAACGGCAACGTGTAAATATTAAAACTGAATTTAGTTCTCATTAAATAATAAAAGACTTCAACATCATTAAAATTTCTCGTATGGCTGCATTTTAGTCTCCTTTCATACAAAAAGTGAAGGAGTAATGTAGGAATTTATTTATTGCTAAAAAAATTAAGAATGGAAGTTTTTTTTTCTAATTGTGTGAAATTTTTATCTAGGAATAAAATGTAAGTCATAATTCAACAAATAACTGATTATTTTAGTACTTAATGTTTGCATTTCAGTTATCAGCCATTTATTGCTCGAAGAGCGTAAACATATTTTCATTGTTTACTTTTAGACAATTTTACGCCTCATTAACTTTAAAAATATACTGATATTTTAAACATACACAGAGGTTGTAGTCTTTAAAATCTACTTAACCTGCAATGTGGCTGAAACAAAATTACAATAATTACCGAAAACAGATACTGATAAATCATCAGCAAAATATTAATTGAAGTAATTTCGTAAAATTTCAAAGAATTAATTACAAAATAATAAATATTTTTTATTCAGTATTCTTTTTTAAAATATTGCGCATCACAGCAAATCTTGCTCAAAATGTCTGTAGCTGTTTCAGAAAAATTCTTGATCTAAACGAACCATATAGTTAGTTTAATATCTATCTGAAATATATTTTGCGTCATATTCAGTAATTTTTATTGTATTTTTGGAATGTATATCAATAATTGTAAACAAAATAGTATTCCGTTAACCAAACAGTTTAGCAAAGGAATAAGTGACTCACATGAGTTTAAACTCGCTATATTTTGATCACTACTCGAACTCATTTTATTTTATTTTATCGCTGCTTAACTGTCGTTGAACTGCCGACGCAATTTTGAGTTTACGACTACTAATTTTCAACTTCATAGCCTTGTAATTTTGAATTAATCCAAAAGATAAGGGAATTCCTGCAACAAGTATTGGGAGAAATTTGCCATCGTGATGAACTTCTTGATGGAACTAACCGGCAATTGCTTCACATGGAGAAGAAAACTTCAAAAACTTTCTACGGTTAGCCTAAACTGCAAGAGGATTCTAACCCATGACCCGTCTACTAATGAGGATATTTTAAATCAGGTCTATGGTCGGTGCGAGCCGGGATTGGAATTTGTATCAACCAGCTATCGCTGGGATTCGAACCCGATTTGCCTTATTTGGAGGCGAGCGCTCTATCCCCGAAACCACAACGGCCACTTTCATATTATGTTTAAACAACCAAACACATGCCTCAAAACTCAACGAACTAAATTATCATTGGGCTTTGCAGTGCTTATAGCCGGGAATTGTTTAACTAAAATCAGATCTGGTAATAAAAAAATTATATTCTGAAACAAAAACTTGCTGCAATAATATTTTTTTAAAAATTATAAACATACTAGATTAATTCGTTTTTAATCTTAATTTAGCACGTAACAGAGTATGACACTTCCTTGTGACAAACATATGAATAGCTTTTTCTTTGCTTGTTTTTGTTTTGTTTCGTTTTATAAAAAACTGAGCAGTTTGCTTTTGAATGGCAATAATTTATGTCTTCCCCATTGTTACCATTATAACTTTATTATATAGTATATATATCTTTAGTTCTTTTTTTAGACGTCTAATAATAGATTGAAGTGATTGCCTACCAATGCAAGTAACTTCAACTATCTCTTTGTGTATTTTAACTCTGTATTATTTCCAGCCTTTGTTTCTACATTAAAACATGTACTAATCAGCTCGTTTACCACTGCTGGTAATTTTACCTATCTGCTTGCAGTGTTTTTAAACGTCCGATAACTTTGCCGTTCTTTTAATAGTCTATGTTTTTAGCACTATCACACTATCAAGCATTAATGTATTAGCCATAATTACTATGGCATTGAGATTTTAATTTCTTTATAGCACTATAATATGAAGAAATAAACCCTAATTGGTACACTTTGTTTTATCTCATACTTTGTCTTATCTTCAGACGTATGAATTCTTTTAAATTCTTATAAATTTATATAAATTCCTTTAAAATTGAATTTATGTTTTTATTTAGAATTTTTTTACAAAAAAATCAATATAAATCTCTATTAAAATATAAATACTCTAATACTGCGTAAGATTGAAATCTATTAGAAGGAATTAGTTTGAATTCGAAGAAAAATGCAAAAGAAAGCATAATTAGTTCAATATTTTTCTGAAAAAAGTTTTTTTTACTAATTTTAGGCATAAAAAAGGATATTAAGGACCATGCATTTTTTTATTTCTCACTACCATTGAAGAAATAAGATTAATATAAAAATAAGTTAAAAATTGAAAAAAAGTAATTTAAGAAAAACATTAAATAGCTATATGGATATATAGACTATTGGAAAAAATTTATATTATTTGTTGTTGACGTATGCCTGTTTAGGCAGAGGGGGTGCAGTGTTCTTGTTTTCCAGTGGCGCCATCTATGGCCAAGAATTCGACTTCTGCCACACCATACGGCACTTCCGTTTATATGGCGAACCCATTCACACTTCCATTAATTCATCCACAGATCGTAATTTTGACCGGGATCAGAGAACGATCGATCTCCAATCCAGTATCCCCAGTGGTATTGATTTGTTATGGGAACATTGAGGACTTTTAAGACTCGACAGATTTAACGTGCATCAGTCACTTTACTACACGGGGAGTCTTCGGTCGGTGGGGTTCGAACCCACGAACTCTCGGGCATGGGCTAAGCGCCCTACCGATCAGGTTATCCCGGCCTAATGCATATTATTTATTCTATATCATAAAATATACTACGAAGAAGCCGGACAAATGTTTATTCTTTATCAGAATATTGAAATGTTCATAATATATTGTATGCTAGAAAAAGTATATCTGTTTTGTAGAACAATTTTCTAAACGGTCTAGAGAATAGATTTAATTCCCAGAGAACTTTGCTACAAGTAAAAGAAAAAAAAATGGAAATATATGTAACAAAGGTACATGAGACAAAAAGCATAAGAGTTTAGGAAAATTTCGAAATATGTAATTTATGAAAAAATGATTGATACGTAAAACACAACTAGTAAAAAAAAAAAAAACACTATACATACTTTTGATGCTTTTTGACAAAATTTCAAATTGTTTTTAAAATATTTAATTTTTAAAAAAAAAGTATATTTGTTCTGAATAACAATTTTCTAAAAGGTCAAGAGTATAGATATAAATTCCCACTGTATTTTTGATGCAAGTAAAAAAAAGATGGAAATATGAGTAACAAAGGTACATTTAAAATAAAAAACTGAAAGAAATGCCTAAGGAAATTTCGACACATTTTTTCTCGAATATTTATTACTAGTGAACTTAAAATTATATTAATACAGATATGAAGAACCTCTAAAAATTAAAATATATAATATAAATATATAAATATAATATAAACCTAAATATAATATAAACCTAAATATAATATAAATATAATATAGATATATATCTAAAATGAAAATGTAAATAAAATATAAATAAAAATATTGAATATCTAGAAATTAAAATATATATACCAATATTTGGAATTAAATGTTGTTTTAGTTGAAAAAAAAAATTCTTATACTCATTATTGAGAAACAAGTAAACATACTTTGATTATTTTTACGGAAGAAGAAACCAGAAAAATACAAAACGTTAAATACAAGGAAATATACTTTGTTTTAAAGGACATCTTAAAGTCTGTTAAGCTTATTTACCAATAAAGTTATAAGGCCAGTTATTAGTGAGAAATAAGTAAGCAAAAGAAAGAAGAAGCAGCTGATATACCTAAAAAGTTTATTTTTTCTTAAATAAGTCATTCTAAAACCCAAAATAATAGTTGAAACTATGATTAATAGTTATTCTAAAACCATAAAATTTTAATATTTTAATTTTCATATTAATTTGTGTGCAGCAAATTACTTAGAAAAAAATTACTTGTTTTAACATCTTACGCGAATAATAACTCTGTTATTTGTGGCATATTTTTGTAGCATTCTCATTTCTTCTTTACTTCGAATTAACTTTAAGATACAAATAAATACTAATGCTCTTCTTTTTTATTAGGTCTGTTCCAGCGAGCAATAATGCAGAGTGGCTCAGCTTTAAGCCCTTGGGCAATAGCTCATGATGCTTTGACCTATGGTCGTCAGGTAAGCGAAACCCTAAATTGTCCTACGGAAGAAACACTCCCAATGCTTGATTGCATGCGGCAAAGACCATTAGCGGATATCATGCGGGTGCAGCTTATGGTTCCGGAACATCTCTCTGCATTTGGACCAACAGTAGACGGAATCGTAATTCCTGTAGATCCTTTAACGCCCATGAAAGAAATAGAAAGCACTTTTGGCCAATATGATTTACTTTTTGGAGTTACAAGGACAGAGAATTTCCATCATTTTTCTTCCGATGAAGAAAAGCGTGGAATTGATGCTGATAGACGTGATAGACTATTGAGAACTTTAGTGAGAAATCTTTTTAATTACCACATGCAAGAAATATTCTTAACTATAGTGAATGAGTATACAGATTGGAATCGCCCAGCTCAGCATCCTATTAGCATTTTAGATGCTACACTGGAAGCATTAGGAGATGGTATTACTGTGGCTCCACTAATAAGAACAGGGAATTACCATTCAAAAACAAAAGCAAAGACGTATTTTTATGTCTTTGGTTATCAAACAGAAAATGGAGACTATCCTCAAAGACATGGCTGTATACACGGAGAAGAATTAGCGTATTTATTTGGAGCTCCGATTGTTGGAAACTTATCTCATTTTTCTAAAAACTTTACAAAAGCTGAAGTAGCTCTGTCAGAAGCTGTAATGTCTTACTGGATTAACTTTGCAAAATCAGGGTAAGCCAGTTCTCTATTTTCATTCATTTCATGTTATAGCGATTTAATTACTTGCAATAGTGTGCATGGCAATAGTTCTTTTATTAAAATAATAATGCCAATAGTTGCACAACCAGAGCAATCTGTATTATCCTAAATAACTCTGATAACATTTCGTATTTCAAGCACATATTTTGGTGAATGTCAGGTTCTGTAACCTTTTACGACTCATATCTTTTTTCAACTACCAGGTTAATCAGGTTTAAACCGACAAAGTACTTTGTATTTGGGCATTATTGTGAAGAAATTTAATTTCAATACTCAGCTTCTACAATGGATAACGAAAGTAAAAACAGGTTCTTCGGCTGGGAAAACCGTGTAAATGGCGAAAACTGTCCATTTGTTAATTTTGTAATGTCTAGGTGTAAGTTTTTTCAATAATATTTTGTTCGTTAGTATTAAATATAACAAAGTTTAGTAATTTTCAATAATCGGCATTCCCAGTGGATAACGAAAGTAAAATCTGGTTCTTCGGTTGTAAGAATAATATGAGAAGTCTCAAGTTGGTGAATTCTGTAATATATTTCCCTTTTTCAATGATATTCTGTACGCTAACATTAAATGTAACAACAATTGCAGAAATGAAACAATTTAGCTGTAAAAAAATGTATGACTGCTTTTTAACATTATTATGCTAGTTTTATTTTAAAGAATTAATTTAACAAATTCATTTAATAAATTTTTAACAAAGTCTTTCAGTTAAAGATAATAAAAATGCACTTTTAAATTTTAGTAGAAATTATTCTATAACATTAGCTTACGTAGATTGGTCATATTTAACTAAAATCTTTCATTTTGAAAATTAAAATACATTCGTGAACAAATAAAATCAAGACCACATTTAACTAATTCTATCAATTACTCCAGAACAATCACACATGCTGCTGCATATAGTCTGTAACATTATTTTGCATTTAGGGGTCTAGGCGGTTTTGATTTCTTCGAAAAAGAATCTAAGTAAAACTTTTATTTAACTTTCTAAAACTTAGGATTCCTTTTTTTTTTTTTTTTTTTTTTTTAGAATTTTAACATAAGCACAAGCATTATTTAAAGGTTAACACTTCTGTTAAATAATTCAGAACATTCATTTTCAATAAAATAACTGAAAAAAATTTTAAAAAATTGATAGGGGAAACTTCCTTGGTGCATTAGAGTTATATACTTAATGATTGTTTCGCCACAATACTTTTCAACTTAAATTTAAATCCAGTTGGAAAGGAAGGAAAAAAAAAACTTGTAAAGTTACCGTACTGTATGGTAATGAAATTTCTGGTAGATAGAAAACATACATAATTCTGGTAATAAGACCAAAATATACGTTATTTATAAACCATTCATTTGGTAATTTTCGCGTTCATGTGATATCAGTTAACTGGAAATTTTGGTATTTAAAATTACAGTTCTCATAACCAATCATTTAGTAAAAAATACAAAACTGAAAAATAAATTTAACAGCATCAATGGTTTTTATGAAATGCTCTTATGTATCATGATTAAATTATCAAATTTTTCCACATACACCAAATTTTATCACTTATTAAAACACTATATTTTATGCTTTTCTTATAGTACACACATGTTCTTATAGTTCTTATAAACACGGTAAATTTAATCATATCTTGGTAGTTTTGACCACACTTTTTCCTCCGATAGTTTATAAAGCAATTATTTTAATTGCAATATATAAACAATTATTAACATAACATAAGCACTTAACACAGCATAACCTCTTAGTTAAATTGCAATACATGAACAATTAAAATCTATTTTATTTAAATGTATCTACATATTAAAAAAAAATAAAATTAATATTCTCATCGGGTTTGTGAATTTAAAATCACGATTTTCAAATTCTAAGTCATAACGAAAAGTGTGTGCCATTTATGTAACAAATATGAGTAGCGTGAGTGATGTAGCTCCTCTAATCACCTATCATTTGCAAATAGAGTAAATTGATCATCGTCTCTTATGCTGAAACCTATTTCCGTAAGGATGCCCATCAATTCTATAATGATATCGCTCAGTAACGCTTTCGTAAGATGATCCTATGCAGGGATTTACTCCTCTATAATGACTTGCTGGAAAAGATTGCTGTCTTACTTTTAATTTTATTACATCCTCACCTATTCAACATATATTGTAGAATAGATTTTATTATAGGTTGCTGAAAAATGTCATATTTCGACTATTGTTAAAATAAACACTTTGAATAATATGCACCGATAGACTATAACAACACATTTCTCTCTCTCTGCATATATATATATATGTATATATATATATGTATATATATATATCTATCTATCTATATATAAATATATGTATATATATATGTATATATATTATTATTATTTTTTTACTTTATAACCGTCGTTGACCAGCTGACCTAATTTTAAGTTTACAACTACTAATGTTCAACTCCGTAGCCTTGTAATTGCGGACACAATCCAGAAGACAAGGAAACTTCTGGATGAAGTATTTTGAGGAATTTGCCTTCGTTTAGGAATTTTTGATGGAACTAAGCCGCAGTTGCGTTACAGAGAAATAAAATCCACGAACACCTCCCACGGTTAGCCCACTGGCAATGGAACTATAACCCATGATCCATCTACCACTGAGGATATTTCATGACTGCTCTGTACTGGTCGGTACGAGCCGGGTGCGTATTTCCCATCGAACAGCCATCGCTGGAATTCGAACCTGGTTCAGCTCATTATAAGGCAAATACTCTATCCCCTGAACCACTATGGCTCTCTCTCTCTATTTATATTTTTAAATTTATAGCCGCCGTTGAACAGTCCACCTAATTTTGGGTTTACGACTACTAACGTTCAACTCCGTAGCCTTGTAATTTTAAACCCTATCCTGAACACAAAAGAATGGATCAAGTATTGCGAGAAATTTTATAATATATATATATTATATATATATATATATATATATATATATATATATATATATATATATGTATATATACTAGCCGCTTAAGGTGGCCAGCTGTCCGCTACGCTAAAGGTTTTCACAAATAAAGTTTTTTAAAACATAGCAGGAAATCTGAAGATTATTGGACAATTAAAGTGTTCCTGTCCTGCAATTTTGTCTTCATATCCAGCTCTGCTGCAGATGTGTTATAGCTCTTGATACGATCCTCTTCCAATCTTTTTTGACGTTCCTGAGGTGTTTCTCGGGCGCTAGCACTGCTAGTTGAGACACGATCCTCTTCTAATCTTCTTTGACGTTTCTCTGATACTTCTTGGGCTCTAGAATTGCTTGTCGAAATTCGGTCATGTTTCATCCTTCTTTAACGTTTCATAGACGTTTCTTGGGCCCTTCTTCTTCTTTGAGAATCTTCAATAGAACTTCAATATTAAAATCTAAGTGCTTACCTGCAAACTGAAACTTTCTGAAAATAACTAATTACATTTAATAAAAACTGTTAAAATAAAGAATAGAAAAACCAAAGAGATACAAGGTAAGTGTGATCGTTCCTTCAAAAACAATTAAATTCCTATTTTATATATTATATAGCTACAACGCTTAAGAAAAAAAAACTAAAATGCTAAATACATGAAAAGAACACGAAAACGAATTAATTTTTTATGGTATCAATTTCTATTTCTATATAATTTTTTATGGTATCAATTTCTATTTCTATATCGCTACAAAAACTATCGTCTTCACTTAAGAAAAAAAAATAGAGCGTGGAAAGAATAAAAAAAACTTATTATAACAATTATGAACAGCGACAAATATATCAAAACAAAGCGTTCTATTTACGTATCGAATATGTTTCCACATTTTTAATACAAAAGTTAAACTGTTCTCCACTTTGATAAATGTGAACTAATGCGAACCTTACAATTAAATTATTAATTCCTTCGTATATTATTGGTTTAAGTTGTCGAAAATTAATATTTCAATTGTAAGGTTCGCATTAGCATACATTTATAAGGGTGGAGAAAAGTATATGCAGTTTTTAATAGTTTTTCGAATATGGCTCTTTGAAGACGAAAAAGCATAGATTTTCTAACAAAATGACTGATAACTAAAAATCTAATCCAATTTTTTGAAAAAGAAAAAAATACTTCTTCATTATATCAAAACACAATTATGTGCCGAGATTCGTGCCTGGGCGAGGCTTCTGGGGCAATATATTGTGATTACAGACACACACACAGCCACGTATTATTATATATATATATATATATATATATATATATATATATATATATATATATATATATATATATATATATATATATATATATATATATATATATATATATATATATATATATATATATATATATATATACATATATATATGTACAGTATTTTATGCAACAATTGCAGAAATTTCAACAAATATTCCTTATATTTTGCAAATTTTGAAATACATGTTCACTAAAGCAAATTCTTTTAGAACGTGACAAGAAGTTATTAAACAGAGGCCGCGATCAATCACTGTCAACTTTGGGAGAATTTAAATTTTGTCAAACGATACGTGAGAAATATATTGCAAAGTTTCACTATGCAAAAGAAGTCAAGATTGCTTTAAAAATGGCCAATTAATGAAAAGTTTAGCAAGTACTTATTCATGCTTTTAACAGTTTAAAAACTATTTTAAATTAAATTAATTTTGTGCGTTCAAGTTTCCAAGTTATGATGCATGTCCCCGCATTTTATAAGTACTCTTTTTATTTATTTTTTGAATATTTTTGTTTGCTTTCATATTTTATCAGAAAGGTGATTTCCCGGTAGATTACCTAATGTTGGAGGGGATCTGTTCACTTAATATTAGCTTAACTAAAATGCTGCTGTTACTAGTTTATTATAGTTAAATTGTATCTGGTAAAATTAAGTTATGTAATGCGTTCTAAAAGTAATTTAACTAATGTTTACAAATATTTCTTTTCATTTTATATTGGAAATAAATTATTGAACAAATGATGATATGTATCCACTGTAACTGATAATTAACCGTAAAATATTAAGAATACTTGATTTCTAACTGATTGTTCAAATAAGATTAATAAAATACTAAAACAAAATTCCTATAAAGTATTGTTGGACTTTTTTCGATGTATAGAATTTCCTTAAAATCTACATTTTTTATCATAATATAAAAAAGATTCACAAATTAATTCTTTTAAGTTAGTCTGCAAATCTTAATTAAATAATATATATATATATATATATATATATATATATATATATATATATATATATATATATATATATATATAAAAATATCTCCTTGGTTTTCCTTGCTTTTGCATGAAAATCAAACAGCCTCAAAACATTTAAATTTTACATATTAATTAATTTGAATTTATTATATCTTACTATTTCCTAAAAAGTTGAAGAAAAATTGTTTGGAATGATTCAAATCAAGCAGGAAGCGCAGTTTCAAAAATATGATTATTGATACTGTAACGATTCGAAATAGAAACCAAATGAAAGAAAATTTTCATGAAGCAAATTTACTCTTTCATTATACATGCGTTTCTCTCTTTTTCAATATAATTGACATTTTTGCTTAAATACTTATTATACCTTACAACTAGATTTAGAATGCCCTCTTCATAGTAACTTGCTGTCTGCGCCGATATCTAAGAGGTTACGACCGTTTTTAGGTCTTCGTAATCATTGTACTGGTTGTGTACACAACAAAACGGACCTTACTAATAAAAAAAAAAAAAAAAAGAGCCCTCGTACTTTTTTAGATTCAGAAACACCACTCTTACCTATAATAGTTCTTTTTAATTGAAATTTCTTGATTATAAGCTTTATACGATCATATATACAGTTCTGGAAAAATTATTATCACTTTCTACCGAACACTGCATTAATAATAATCAGAGAATTATCTTCTCAATAGAGACGGCACAAGGTCCACTCTTCGTCCTCTCATCTGCGTCTGTCTGAAGACTAATCTAGTCTCTTCTGTAAAAATTCAGTTTTTCTACCCCTTCAACACCTGCTTGGAGTTCTAAGAATTTTGTGGGAGACTCGGGATGACAGAGGGGAAAGAATTCGGGGGACAGCTCTTCATAACGTTACAATACAATCAATACATGCTTAAAAGTTCTGTCGTTAATTACTGATATGTGATTAGGGAGAGCTCTTTTAAACGTTTTCAGTAAAATCTCTTTTAAAATAGTTATTTGACTTTGTTTAGGTTAAAAGAACCATCCTGAATAAGCCGTAGTCTAGGAAATATGGTCCCAATAGTGTGATCAGAACAGCACTCCAAAGTTTGGACTCCTTATTGTTAGTTTAACTTTTTGCGTATTTCGCCATATCTTGATAACGTTTTAAGCTAATTCAAAACTTTTTGTACGCACTCATAAAATTAGTTTATTCCAAAGATAATTCCGTACAAAAACTGACTTTCAGTTAATATTTATTACATTATTGAATAAAAGTCGAAAATGCTTTAAATTGCATGATACGCGATTTTTTGCATCACTTTAAAGAATATAATTTTGCGTTGCAAAATGCAAAATTTGAGTGAAATTGGTTTGAATAGTTTTTGAGAAATCGAATTTCAAAAAAGTCGTATTTTTTTAAATTCTTACAACGTAAATGTCTGATCATTAGATCAAAAGTTATTCAAAGGGATCCGTCCTTTATTTTGCACACTATACATTGCGTAATATTTTCAAGCTATATATTTGCTTATTGTTTTCAAACAATAACTAGAAAGAATTAGTGTTTCAAAGGCCATATGAAATTTTTTAAAAAAATATACAAATAAACTAGATATAAAGCATAATTAATTAATCTAAAGCATAATTAATTAGTATAAATCATTATAAAGCTTGCTAGGGATCTTTTATTTAAAGCAACTAATAGAAAATACGCTTAATTAATTCTTAGCTTAAAAATCAAAGAAACCGTCATCAAACAATTATAATACCAAACATGTGAATTAATTATCTAAAACATACATTATTATGTGAATTAAGATTGAAATAACATAAGAAAATTGTGTTCCGCTACTAGAAAATAAAACTTATCTAAATAATTTGAAAACCACGTTAGTTTCGAACTAGTTTCCTGAATTACCAAATAAATAAAAAAAATATACTCTCGTTATATTTAAGAATAATCGATTTATTGCTCGAACTACTCTCGTGTATCTATTTAGCCCCCAGGCGAAAAATATTTGAATGAATTTCTTCATCCGGTTGTCGAAGGTATATAATGAAATATATTATTAAAATGTATATTTTGAACGTTTCTGGTTGCATTGCATTTTTAAATTAGTTTTTAAGTAATGCAAATATTTCCGAAATTTATACTTGGTAATATTTTAATGACTTTCTTCATAATTTTTAGAGTTTCAATGTTTTAAATTTACATGATAAGTGAAAAGAATAATTTTTTAAATGAGAGATTAAATTCATCCCATTTCATATTCATTAACGAATAGAATAAGCAAAGATTTTTTGTTTTTCACTGTGTTGAGAGGGTGTGATAACAATTTGAACACCAAATCTTAAAAAAAAAGATCAATTTTTAATTGCATATTATGTATCCATTTTTTAAAGTCTCAAGAGAACTTAGGATTCGCCATCTTAAATTTCTATATTATGATATCAAATGCTTAGTTATCTTTCCGAATGCCCTTTCGTTGATTTACATAAAACTATCTCGGATAGACTTATAAAATGCATATGACATTATCTCAAAATCTCTGTAAAACTTTTCTTAAATTCAGCTTTTCACACATCATTTCATATTTTCATGCTTATTTAAGTAACATTATATCTATCATAGTTGGTTTTTTTTTTTTCATTTAGCCGCATAAGTAAATACAGCTTTTTTATTCTTTTATTTTAATTTGCTTTTTTAAATAACCGTAGCCTAGAAATGAGTCAATAAAACTTAAAACAAAGGAAGAAAGAGCAGTTAAATATACTTGCGACTTTGCATTGACGGATTTATTCCCAGCATAGGCCAATTAGATATATCACTTCACTAAGTAATAACTCTCAGAGAGAACCGATTTTCCACATTATTGATTTGCCAGAACTTTATAATCCACAAAATGAAACAAATTGTGATTAAATCATCCTTATTGTGGAAAAAAATGTAAATAAGCTGTTCTTTCTTTTAATGAATGAATTTAATTAAATGTTTAATGAAGTAAAATTCAACGTGTAAAAACATGTTATTTGTTTGGAAAATGATTTAGATAATGAAATCTAAAATTATATCTTGTTTTCAGTATCATAATACTCTTTATCTATATGATTGAGGGATTGTATTTATTTTGGTATCTTGCCAATATTAGCTCCATTAGAAACCCCTAGACTATCCATACGGTTCATGAACAAATATTTAAATGTATATAACGTACAGTGCTCAAAAAAAAAAAAAATGGACCACCCTTTATTACTTTTGATTTCATGATCTTATCTTCAAGTTCTAGGACTCAATCTTAATGATTTGTGGCGTTGACCTAAAATATGCTAATTACTAAGCACAGACGGTAATTTAAATTACAATATCAGACACAAAAACGTATTTTTTCGGTACAAACATAATTTGTTTTTGGCTGTTTCAGATTTTTGACCCTTAAAAATTTAGGTGTAGCACAATCTCGGCAGTATGGTAACACCGTATACCGTTTAAACACCGTATATTTTAGTCTTTACTACCAAAATTGTGAAATTTCCAGAAACGTAATTACTATGCAGTACTGTAGTTTTACCAATTTTTTTTCTTTGTGTATATCTTACTTATATACAGATAACATTGGGATCACGATTTCATTTAAATAGTTAAAATACAATATTATTTTAAAACCATTAATAACCAATGTAAACCCCCTAAGTGATTTAAGATATTGTATTTAAAAGTGTTCGAATATTTAAGAAAAATAATGGGTTTTATTGGTTTATTCAGAACAATATTGAAATCCCCGTGTTAAAGATTTTAATGGAAAATTAGAAAAAACACTTCTTTGCAATCCAACGTTAACACTAACGTAAGTAATGCGATCTTAAAACTGCAAGTAAAGGTAAATAGACTTTCTCTTTCCGTTCCTCTTAAGATAACAATTCCTAGATAAAATTGCGAAACTCAAGAATAGTTGCGCCAGAATAATAGAAGTTCGAGAGGTTAGCCTTTGGGAGTAGATCACCAGAGAGCGAAGATGTCCTCAACTGCCTATGCGGTTAAATAGCTTGAGAGAGTGAAAACTTGTGTTTATCCGTCTTTTGGAGGGGAAAAGAGGCGTTTAGTTCAGTAACTGCTTCGTCGGCGTTTAGTTATCGTAACTTTGCATTTAACATACCTCACAGTTTCATTTGGGAGTGCAATCATTAACCTTTCGCATTGCGTATATTAATAAACTCGATAAAAATACTTTTAAACCAGAATTGTTTGCATATTTAAACAGTTATTTGAAATAGGTACATTTTGAGATAGTCATGTATTATTATTTTGAGAAAAAAGGTAAGGTTAAAACTACTACAATATGGTAAAATTTACTGCGCTTCTGAATATACAGAAACACCAAAAAAATATCAAGATTTTTTATCGAAGCACATTGGTAATGAATTTGGTAAAATAAAAAATAAAATATTTGGTAGAATAAAATATAAATAATTTGTGTTGAAATTGGTAAATGTTGTAAAATTTTTTAACTTTATGATGATACACAAAAACATTTATTCGGATAAATTAACTTTTCAGTTTTGTATTTTTACTAAATGTATGGCATTAGAACTAAAATTTTGTAAACCAGAATTTCCGGTAAACCGTAACCAAATGAAAGAAAATAATTACCATATAAATGGTTTACATATCATTCATTATAATTTTGTTACCGGACTCATTGGATTTTTACCCGGAATGTCTGCACCGTACAGTTTGGTAATTTTACAAGGAGTGTCTTTATCATACTGTGCGATAATTTTACCATAATTTTTTTCTCCGTGCAGATAAGGAAAAAATTATGATTTTTTTCACAGTTAGAAATTTTTTGAAAAAAATGATTGAATAACATTTTATTTAACTTTTATTTTACCATATTAAAAAAAAAAAAAAACAGTCGAATAATCTTAAATAAGAGGGTAATCAAACTGGTAACTCTGAAATAAAAACCGTTTATTTACCGTATTAACTGCTTTCACCTAATACGGTTAAACAGCCTGAATGTACCTAAGCTCACCTAATGAAGTCACTAAGTTCCTTGCAACTGCGTACATATTAATAAAATAAATAAAAAAATTCCGAATAAATTTACAATAAAAAGAACCAGCACTCCGGGTGCTAGTACATGCTGTCATAAGATTTATTGGAACAAAATATTTTATTTATCGTAACTTTTATACAGTAATATTTATTGTAAACTCACTGAGTCATTATAATTAAATTAATATTTCTGCAAAAATGTCGCTACTCAGAGTGCTGCTTTTTATCATAATTCGTTCGGGAATTTTTCACTGTGTATAGTCTTAGATATTCATGTGTTATTACATCAAAAGTACAAAAATATTGATTCATTATATTAAAAAAATGGAATTTATTTACAATATCCATTTTAGATAAAATGTAATATAAATTTCTAAATGCATTTTTAAACTTAACAACTTAATAAATAAAAAAAAATAATTCGAATATTTGCATATAGCTAATAAAAATTTTTTCAAACCATGCATATTCAGTTTTACAAAAATAGGTGTTCTATTAATTTGAACGACATACAAATTTTTGAAAGTAATTAAAAGCCCAAAAGTTAAGTAAATAAAAATTTTAGAAGCGGATTCCTCATCTGCGTGGCTTTTTTTAACTAGAAGAACACTAGGGCATTAGATTGTTGATACAAAAAATAATCTCTAAAATCAAGGTAGAATCCTGGTTTGATCCGTAAAAAAGAAATTACGTTCTAATTTAAACTGAATAAAGTAGCAGAAGTTTTAATAATAAGCTAGGCATTTAGCGGATGAAATATTGCAATAAAGAAATAACATAAATATAAAACACAATGCATGTATGTATTAATATATATATATAAATAAGCTTTAACAAATCTTAAAATCTTTTCATTATTTCCTTGTTTAAATCCTCGTTCTTAATTTATTATATAAAACCAAACGCGTTCCCATATTTATTATTTACGTCAGACATTTTAGTTCGAAATTTATTTTAAAGAATTCTAATATTAGCATTTTAAATTTTTCCCTTAACCAATCGTGAGAACCAGAGAAATCCCTCGACCTATTTTTTGAACGTGTTATAAGAAATAAATCCCCTTTTTTATGTGACTTAAGAGATCATTGGGACAAGTCTGTAAGATCATCCCTAACATTTATAGCTAAAAACTTTGATTTTGTGTTGTTGGGTTGTTCGTTCTTTCATAGCATCTAAATAAATACAGATGTTCTTTCACTGGCCAGTGTATGCTTTTCTAGCTCTTTCAAATTACCTTACTAACTCTTATGTATTTATAATATTTGATTTTAAAAACATATAGGTAAATGATTTGACTTATTTGGTCGTATTCCAGATTTATTGAAAAAAATATAGAATCATTTTTATAGTTCAAATAATGGGTAAAAAAAATTTAAATGTTCACTAATAATAATAATAAATTCAATAATTACATATAGATTTAATAATAAAAATTTAAACATTGCAAAATAAAGACTTTTTTTGTTCAAAAATAAAGCTTATGTTACTTACTTTTTAAACATTTTATTTGCATATATGGAGCTCAAAAGCATTTTACCAAAAGGAAACGCATATTTATTGTATCAAATGATGCTTAATAATTCAAATTAGTATTACAATGTTTTAAACCTAGCTATGCTATTCCTACAAAATACACTTCGAGTTGAGTCAAATCATTTTAAGCATCCGGAATTGTTAAATCTTTCTGACAGCTGTTCCTTTCACTAACATGTTGCCGGAAATAAGTTCTTCCTGAATCAAGTGGTCAAAAAGCTAGATAAACGGAAGAAAAGAAACCAAACTATTTATGTCGATTTGGAAACACACTCCTCCGAGAAAAAAAAAGTTAATATGACTGTTAAGAAAAGAAAGCACTGAAGACAATGAAAAGAGGGGAAAAAACAATACTTTGAATGTCTTTCCAAAAGTGATTTTGCATGTGTGCTTTTGTGAAAAGATATGTAAAAAATTTATTCGTGTGAAAAGATTTTTTTTGTTGGTACTTAAAATATTTTGATATGAGATTTTGAAACAATGTTTAAAAAGAAGTCTATAATTATCAAGTTTATCGAATAATACCCTACGTATATTATTTCACAACAGAATTATTTTTGTTTAAAAAAAAATAAAATTGTTTTAATAATCCTAATGACGATAATTATTACGACATGTTTTATTATTTCTTTCTTTGCATAAACTTAAATATTTATATAGACTTTTTTTAAAACACTTTTGAAAAAAAAAATACCAAAATGCCTATCCTATGCAAATAAAAGAAGAAAGAAAGAAAACAATGGTATACTGTTTCATATACTGAGAAGAAAAGGTCAAAGCTACCAGAATATGTTAAAATTTACCATCTCTCTAGCTCTAGAGGAACATCTAAAGAGGTGCTCTAGTTATTATTTCGGTAAAATAAACCAGAAAATATAGTGTAATAATATATGATGAAATTTGATAAATGTGGCAAAATTTAGCAATTTTATCATGATACCTTAGGATATGGCGGAAGAATTATTTATTCGGTTAAATTTACATTTCTGCTTTATATTTTGCGCAAAATGTTTGGTAATTAAAACTGTAATTCTGATAATCAGATTTTCCGGTCAACCAATGCCATATGAACGGAAAACTACCAAATGAATGGTTTATAAATATCGTATATTTTGCTTTTTTTACCAGAATGATGGTCTTATTACCACAAGCGTCATTACCATGCAATGCAATTATTTAATCGAATTTTTTATTTTTATAATTATATTAAAAATCGAATTATTTTTAAAATTAAATGGATAAAACGATTATAAAAATAACTATCCTTTACAATTCCTATTACAAGAAATTTAAAACAAACTTATTGACTAACTTACTCATTTTTAAAGTGAACTATATTTACATGCCTGTTGACAACAAATAAAATTGTCTTTAATGAAAATATTTAAATTAAGAGAAAGTTACTTAAACTCTGATAATATTTACCAAGGTACAAGAAATTTTACTTATTCTGACATTTTGCTTTCAATCCTCATCAAAGAAAAAAAGAAAAACTTTGATTTTTCGAAATATATACTCGGCCTATGTTTTCCACGGCATTTTAAACGTCAGCAAAAGTAAAGAAATAGAATTCTATCACTGTACTGAAAATGATTAGGAAAATGAAATTTCTCGAATCAGCAACACTGGCGTTCGAGATTGGAATACTTTACACATGCTCTTTTTTTGTTTGATGAAGAAATTCTACAGAAAAGGATCTAGACATCATTATAAGGTAGGAAAGCAAAGTTTTCCACGCTGTTTGAAAATGCTTCTAAGAAGTTCAGTTTCATTCATCGCCTCGCATTAAGCCTTGAAGCGAGTGATCAATGAAGATGGCAGATCGAATCAGAATTTATAATGATCCATTTGTAACGTTTCTTGCTGTCATTCATAACTATTGAAATGGTGCTACTCTTCACTCAAAACTTTAAACTCTGGACGTGAACTGCAACTTTTGTGTATGTCAAACAGATTTCTCTGGTATTGTTAGAATGGGGTACAATTAAAAAAAGATATATAACGGAGTTTGTAATCTCATAAATACTCTAATTTTTATCATTTTTAAAATATAGTGCTTAAAGAAAAGGAAAAAAATCCGAAAGTATCAAGACATTAAATTTCCTGCTTGCAAGTTAGTTATAGTATATTTTTATTTTTATTTCGTTATCATTTTTGTTGTTTTCTAGTTGCATATATAACAATAGAGAAGCATATTTGTCATATACCCAGATGGATGCAATTGATTTTTTTTCAAATGATATCTTCTTATATTAAATTATCTTTTAGAAAATCTGTAATAACAATTAATTGTAATTACAGATTGTTATTACTGCTGAACTAACAATTAATTACCTTATTTTAGAGCAGTGGACGGTAACCTTTGCTCCGACGCCTCGCACACTCTCAGACTGTGAAAAAATTAGTGTATATCAGCACAAAAAAATTGAAGCAACTACTTTACTTCAGTCAAGTATTTGCCACTCTTTTTGGTGCTGAGATAAACTAAGTTTTTTACTATGAATGTAGTCACATTTTTTATATATTTTTTTAAGGGTACATATATTTTTCAAATTTTTTTATGAATTTGTTTAATTACAAAACATATTTTAATGCTGATTAAAATCTATTTTTTAAAGTGAACTCTCTTTACTTTCATGTTGATAACAAGTAATTTAAAATGAAAATGTTTAAGTAAATGTCAATGAAAATGTTTAAGTAAAAAAAGTTCTAAATGTTTACCAATGCAACAGGAATTTTATTCTTCTGACATTTAGCTTTCAACTCGCATGAAAGAAAAAAAAAAGAAAAGCCTCACTTTTTCGAAACACACTCGAATTATGCTGCCCACGACATTTTAAACGTCAGCAAAAGTAAAGAAATTGAATTCTATCACTGTACTGAAAATGATTAGGAAAATGAAATTTCTCGAATCAACAACACACGCGTTCGTGAGTAGAATACTTCACAATTGCTTTTCTTTTGTTTGGTGAAGAAATTCTACAGAAAAGCATCTAGGCATCATTAGAAGGTAGGGAAGTAAAGTTTTCCACGCTGTTTGAAAATGCTTCTAAGAGGTTCAGTTCTATTCATTGCCCTGCATTAAGCCATGAAGCGAGTGATCAACGAAGATGGCAGATCGAATCAGAATTTCTAATGATCTATTTGTAACGTAGCAGGCAGTCGATCGAAACTATTGAAATGGTGCGGCTCTCCATTCAAAACTTTAAGCTCTGGACGTGAACTGCAACGTATATGTATGTCAAACAGATTTCCATGGTATTGTTAGAATGGGTAACAATTATAGAAGGATATAGAGCGGAGTTTGTAATCTCATTAATACTCGAATTTTTATAATTTAAAAATATAATGCTTAAATAATAAAAAAAAGTATCAAGGCTTTAAATTTCTTACTTGATAGATAATTAATACATTTTAATTTCGTCATCATTTTTGTTGTTTTCTAGTTGTATATATAACAATAGCGAAGTTTATTTGTGATACGACCGTATGGAAGAATTAAATTTTTTTTCAGATAATACATACGTATATTAAATTATCTTTCAGATAATCTGTTCATTTGAAATAATAATGAAATATCTTATTGTAGAGCAGTGGGTGGTTTTTCAAACATTTTGCTCACTTTCACGTTGTAAAAATTTTTAGTGTATCTCAAAACTTTAAATGGGGCCAACTACTTTAAACCAAATTAGTCTAGTGACTAGCCTTCATTACATGATATTCGGATCTATACTGCAAAAAATTTAGAGTGAAGTAGTGGCATGTAGTCATTATTTAATTTTAATTTTCAATGGTATATTTTTTTATTCATTTCTTGTTCATCTGCTTATGACAAGTCCATTGGATTCAATTTAACAGCTTTATTGCAAAAAACATTTCGTTAAAACAGCAAGCATAAGTGCAATAATTTATTTGCACTAATTCTTACTAAGAATTGTTGTTTTGGCACTTTTATATTCTTTTTTTTTTTTGCGCCATAAATACAGTTCGATACTTAAAAATGTTTTTGGAACATCTTATTATTTAAGAATGTTTCTGTGACTGTTTTATATTGTAGTTAAAATTGCATTTTTCATTACTGAACTATATTTATATTGCAAAAAATTATATAAATTTGACAAAATTACAATTGTTTGAAAGAATTAATGCAAATATATGAAGAATATGCTTGTTTTTTAAACAAAATGTTTTTCCAATTAATCTATTAAAATGATTCTAATGCGCATTACATTATGTTTTCTCAATAAACAAATACAAATAAATGTGAATAAATGCCAAAAAAATTTAATAGCGAGGAAGTAATTAAAAAATAAGACTAAATGCACTGTAAAAAGTTTTAGTTTCTCTCAATAACACAAATGGTGGCAACTACACTATGCAATTAACCGTGCTGTATGTGGCAAAGAATTTTTTTTTTTACATTTACGGTTTTGAAACCATTTAAAATTAATATGGTGCAGAAACAATAAATACAAAACTTTAAGGTTCTTCAACCATTTACAACTAGCATGGTTTCAAAGCATGGTAGCATGGTTACAACTAGGATGGTTCAATTTTGAGCATTGAATATAGTTTAGCAGCTTTACATTTCTGACGCTCATGATATTGACAGATTATATATATATATATATATATATATATATATATATATATATATATATATATATATATATATATATATATATATATATATATATATATATATATATATATATATATATATATATATATATATATATATATATATATATATATATATATATATATATATATATATATATATATATATATATATATATATATATATATATATATATATATATATATTCTTTATTATAAAAATTTCAGAATTCAGATTCTTGAAATCCAAATAAATTTTTCTACCTCATGTTCATTAAATTAAAAAAAAAAAAATGTAGATATCATTTTTTTTAATTTTCAATTGTAAGGTTCAATTGTAAGTATTCACAATCTCGTCGTAATGTGTTTTTCTGCTTTTGCTGATCCTATTCATTAATCTTTTTGATTCATTTAAATTTTTAATATTCTCTGAAATAACCAGAATAAAAAAATACTGTAAGGGTTATTTTTTTTTTCTCGTCATTTATTTGTTACGTATATTATTTTATTATAATTTCTTAAAAATACGTCCTTTATAATATATTTGGAAATATCACTTTCATATTCTTTACGAGAAAAAATATAAAAAAAAAAAAAACCTTTTAAGCAAAGTATGTTAAAATATGTTTCAGAAACCTATTTTTTATCTATATATATTTTTAACATTTGAGTTTCCAAAATCAACAAAAAATTCCCAAACCATTTTTCTATGCAAATAGTTTTTTTTTTCTCTCCAGTTTATGAAAAAATGATTAGATATATAGAGAAAATCCTATCTGGACGTTCAAGCTTCAAAAATACTGAATAAAAAACATAAAAAAGCTATCTCATAAGTTTTTTTTTTCACTTCTACCTAAAAACTTTCACCTTCTCCTGATGGCCGAGCAGCATAACAAACTGCCTTAACTTCTAGAAAGATAAATTTCTGAATCAGAGGGATAGGTGCTTCTACTTTGCCGTAAGCTTGCACGACTCTTTCTTGGTATCTTTCCCTCCTTACCGGGAAGAAATCTCTAGATTCCTATACCCAGTAGAATCCATGTGCCCGAAAAAGAAAAAAGAAAGAAAAAACACTAAAAATCCTCGAAGTCAAGCTTTTTGGTAAGATTTATTTTCTTTACGGATGTTTGGTGGGAGTATCTGGGTGTTATTCCCGATATTTTTAGCTTCAGCTTCTTCGTATGGGAGAAAGTTGCTTGATATTGTCAAGGAATGTCATTTACTGCGAGCCTTCAGGGTTAGTATATCGATATCTGACGTCCACTGTTTATTTAGTTATTTACCTTACTAGGTTTGTTTGGCTCAAGTAACTATTATGTTTTCATAACAAACAATTGAAAGATAATGTAATGTTTAGTTAAATACAGAACTGACCATCAATCTTGTTACAATATATATCATAATTAAATGACGGTTGGTATAAGACCCAAAATGAAACTATTCATACTGTAAGGTATGCACTTTAGAGGGCAAAAAAAAAAATATAATTATTTTCTAAATACATTTAGAACACAGTAAAAGTTCTTTTTTTATATTAAATTAAGCGGAGAGAAAAAACAATTCTAGTAGATTTACAGTACTGTATAGTAATGGCATTTCTAGTACAAAAAAAAACAACATAATTTTGGTAATAAAATCAAGATATACAGATGAGCCGCGATGGCTCAGAGGATAGAGCGTTCGCCTTCCAATGAGGTAAACCAGGTTCGAATTCCCAGCAATGGCTTGTCGTAACGAATCCGCATCCGGCTGGCACCGACCACAGTGCTGACGTGAAATATTCTCAGTGGTAGACGGATCATGGGTTAGAGTGCCTTTGCCGTCAGGCTAACCGTGGGAGGTTCTCGTAGTCTGCCTCTCCATGTTCCATCAAAAAGTCCTCCAAGAAGGCAAATTTCTCCCAGTAATTAATCCAGGAGTTCCCTTGCCATCTGAATTGGGTTTAAAATTACAAGGCTACAGAGTTGAACATTAGTAGTCGTAAACCCAAAAAATTGGGTCAGCTGTTCAACGACGGTTATAAAATAAAAAATAAAATATTTATGTTATTGAAACCATTGCATTTTGTATTTTTCCCGTTTTAATAATAACGGCGTTTACCAAAAATCTGTGTTTTGAAATAAAAGTTCTTTTTTATCTCCCATTTAACAATAATTACAACGTTTTTTATACCATGCTGTGAGATATCATGATAAAATTAACAAATTTTATCACATATTATAACACTTTATTTTATTGTTAATTTTACCCAAGTCATTATCAAAGCGCTACGGTAAAAATTACCGATCTTTTTGGTTTCCATAGAGTCAAAAACACAGTAAATTTTACCATATTCAGTTAGTTTTAACCATACTTTTTTTCCTCAGTGTATATAACCAGATAGTCAGCAACCTTACGACAAACTTTGTATATAAAGTTTCTTTTGATTGACACAATGAGGTTGACTGGTTAACCATTATTCCTACAAAGTAGAAATGTCACAATGTCAATAATATTTTCTTAAAGATTGTATAAAAGAACGTATAAGCATTTACTAAACCTTTAATTTCTTAGCTTTCATTGCATCTTGAACTTTTTTTCTAGCTTAATGTTCTCAAAACCAACATTTAGAATTTTTTATATATTCTATGTTAATGTTTTAAAAATCAACCTTTTTAATGATGATGTATAATGTTTTAGATTCAATCTCGATTTAAACAGGGTGTTAATTTGAGCTCAATGCAAACCTCATTGCGTTTAAATTATTATAGTTAAATTTAATATTGCTGCTGGCCTGTTTGGTTTATTTGCTTTGGTTTATTTGCCTGTTTGGTTTATTTGGTTTTACAACAAAAGTTGCTGGTATATTAAAATTAACCTTACAATTTTATCTGGGTGCTGTGCTTACAACTAATAAAATAAACAAATGTTTTTATTTGTAAAACAAGAATATATTCAAAATCGTAACACAATATTATAAGATACTCAAATCAGTACTTAGAAATAAGTATCAATAATATGGGGCTTGGTTTATTTTCTAATCATTTATAAACATAGTCGAGGCTTTACAACAAAAGTTGCTGGTAGATTAAAATCAACCTTACAATTTTATCTGAGTGCTGTGATTACAACTAATAAAAGAAACAAATTTTTTAATTTGTAAAATAAGAATATATTCAATATCGTAAAACTATTTTTTAAGATACTTAAATCAGTACTTAGAAATAAGTATCCAATAATGTGTTGGAAATAAAAAATCAATACTGTAGTGAATTAGACACTTTTAAGCACATAGAAATTGGCGTATTATAATTCAAAATGTAAGTTATATTTAGAGAAAGCTATCATAATAAAAAGCTTACTATTTTTTTTGATATTTGACAGATAGTATTTAGTGATACAAAATTTCCTTCTTAAAACTACAGGAACCTTCCAGGCATATCATATTTCTATACGTCAAGCGAAAAAAAATTGATGTAATTCCAACTATTCCCTATTGAAATATATCTATCCAAGATGACGAATACTTTTGCGCTTGAATGATACACTGAAACATAATTTTTAAAATAATTTGCTGACTAGTTTAAATAGAATTATTAGAAAAATAATGAATAGCTAATGAGATTGCCTTAGAACCATAAATCATGTTATATAATACAGGGGATAGACAAAATGAAAACCAGTATATTTTTTCATATTTCTCTAAAAATACTTAAAAAATCATTTTATAACTTCAGAAGTGTTTAGATCATGCGATTTCTCATATTTTTAAATGAAGTTTAAAGCTTTTAGATGTTTGAGGGACCAACAATAAATTGCAACGGAAAATAGTTTTTTTTTTTTTTTTTTTTTTTTTTTTTTTTTTTTTTTGCACACTCTGTGCCATAAAATGTAGCGATTTCTAAAGAGTAGTAATCATTTTCGTTATTTTTTGCGATTATTGTAAGAAATTTTGTAAGCCTAGCATAAAATTTCTGATGATATGGAAGATTTTGTAAAAAAAAAAAAGACTATTTTTTATCTAGGACTTTAAAAATATTTGATAAAATTAAACAAAAGTTTTAGAGCAATTTAAAAATAGTAACAAAAGTATTGGTTTAAATCTTGAAAAAAATTCCTTAAAAACTGCTCAAGATATCGGTAATTATTTTAAACTGCGCAAGCGCGAGAGAAATTATAATTCATTTTTTTTTTTTAATTTTGTAGAGAATTGTGTTTGGCAACTAATAAAAATGTCCGATTTGACTATTTTAAAATTGTGAAGATTTTCAACCATTTTTTTTTATGTAATTTTAGACTAGTTTTGTATATATATATATATATATATATATATATATATATATATATATATATATATACAAAAAAAATTTTCACAATAAACTAAATTTTTTTTGTATACTTCTTTAGTTACATTTATTAATATCTTACAGACAGCAGTGTAGTTTATTGAAATTTGCTCGAGGAAAAAATTAAAATAGAAAATCACCAAATCTTGAATGCCAAGAAAATGACATATTAGCTTAGAAGTTTTAAAAAACAGTCATTATAAGTTAATAGTAAGTAACTCAACTTAAGCCTTTATGTTAGATGGACCATAAATTGCTTAAATTATTTATTTTTATCCACTGTAGAAAGAATCAGAAAAAATTTTGTTGCTTATATGTACAGAATAAAATTTTGTATAATAAATAAATAACTTTGATTACATCCAAGCATATTACAATCATACATAAGCTTGGTATTAGGTTAATATTTGCTTCCCCTTTTTACAGTATTAGCAGTTAAAAAAAAATTCTGTTAACACTTCAATGTCCTGGCATTCATAAGCCAGGAAAATCACTGCCAGAATAATGACAAATTCGCCACTTTATAGCATATAACTTTACTTTAATTTAATATTTTGGCCTAAGACGTTTATATTCTGCAGAATACAGCAGGATTTCTTAAAATAACTCAGATAAATCTATGTAGTTAATGTTATTAATGATTTCAAGAAGCCAGGAAAATTACAACATAAAAAACTACTCACCTTGAAAAAATTTTTGAATTAGATTTTGAGCTAGAAAATTGGTTCTTTATTCATGCAACAAGACATGTTCAGATAGGAGGGTATCTAATCAATCTATTAACATTAGATACTGATTGCTGGCTCTATCTATTTTGGTTATAAATCACTAAATAAAAGTAGCCAGGAAAATGACAGATTTTCATGGGACAAACAAATTATTGTCTGAAAAAATTATTTTAAACGAAGTTTCTGTAAATAATACCCTCTGCGCATATTCTAGAAATGCTTACACCGGTTGGTACAAAAAAATTAGAAGCTAGTTATTATTGGAAACATTGTTTGGGACATGCCAGGAAAAAGACATTTTGATATTCAATTAAATTTTTTAAGTATACAAAACAATCAATGCTAGTGCAAAGGCATTTTAAAATGCTAACAGCAATTCTATTTATTAATTTTTAAAAAAAAAAAGTTCTTTTAGTACTATAGTATTAGATCTTGGAGCAAGGGACAGTGAATTGTCATATTTCGTGAAAATCACCAATATATATATCTATATCAGTTTATTCAAGTAAGACAGAGTGTGAAGTAAACGGAATTTTTTGTTATTCTCGCAGAATAAAAAATCTTGTTAAAGTTACCTCACTGTACAATAGTGACATTTCCGGTAAAAAAAGAAACGTAATTCTTTTTAATAAAACCAAAATATGCGGCATATAAACCATTTATTTTTCTGTTCATGGGGTAACGTTTTACTGAATATTCTAGTTTTCAAAATTATAGTTCTTAATGCCGCACATTTAGAAAGAAACTCGAAATTAAATTTAACATAATTAATTGCCGTGCTCTAAATTATGATGATAAAATCTCCAAATTTTACTAAATTATTCAACTTTATCACATATTATAACGCCATATTTTATTTCTAATTTTACCAAAAACATAACCAAAGCACTTTGGCAAAAATTACTTAGCTCATGTTGTTCCCATAGAGCCAGAAACACGTTAAATTTTACCATATTACTTAATGGAAGAAATTTCAGATTTAGAACTAGTTATGATATTTTATTGCTGAATAATTCCTTTAACATTTAATGAATAACGATCCCAAATCTCTTTCTCTAAACCGTTTGAAATTTCAAAATACATCCTACTTCTGTACATCAAGCGAAGATAAAGACACAGTTATTTCTCTAATTTCCTCTCAAAACGGAAAACATCCATCCAAGTTTACGGATACTTTTCGCTTGAATGATACGCAAAATCTTAATTTTTAAAACAATTTACAAGTTTGTTTAAATTGAATTATCAGCAAACTAATGAGAAGCTTATGAAATTCCCTTATATCTGGAAATTAGAGTTCTCATAACCACATCCATATTAAGCAGTTAACATAGATCTTTCTAGAAATATCTAGAAGGTTTTCTCTACAGCATTTAGGAATTCCGGAAAATGCACATATAGAAGCTAAGCACGGGTGTGATAAGATTAAAGCTTCGCCCCCTTAATGCCGTTTATACCCTGTCAAGCGTAACTCATAACAGTACCTTAGAGAGCTGATGTTATTATGCATGAAATTGCAATTTCAGCCAATTACTTTGTTATCGCTAAAATACTCTGCATCTGGTTAAGCGTTCTGTGGCCAAGAATTTTACTAAAGATAGAGGTGTTAATTTTTATGACAGAGTTTTCATGATGCTAAAATCGATTTTTTTTAAAAATATTTTTTGCGTTGTTAACTTACCACCGCAATGTTGAATTTTTCAAAAAAATTAACTAAAAGTGTAGATTTTTTTTATTTAATTTATGTTTTTTTTTTTATTTATCAGAGTAAATTATTGGACCGTTACTCATCTGGCAGGAAAAAAAGAGAAAAAAAAATTGTAGTAAAATAATTTTATTTTTATCATATTTTTGGAGAAATAAATTATCCGAGACAAATGATAATATTTTTGAAGAAATAAATTTTTTTATTGCATTATTCGCAACGTTTTTTACAAGTAAACGAATCTTTTAACTCTTAAATACTCGTGGTAATAACTAATATTTTACTCCTTTTAAAAAAAATTAAGGTGTGTTTTTTGAGGTTGTTTTGAGGTGTTGAGTTTGATTTGAGGTTGATTTAAGGTTGATTTCAAAAGCAATTTTAGAAAATCAACTTTTCAAGGTTTTTAACCAATGTGAATTAAGTTGTTTTATTCACACTTTAGCTTGTATTGAGGTTCATAAAAATCTACCTTCGAGCAACCAGCTTATAGAGGTTGCTTTTGAGGTGCACGGGTTATTTATTTGCATATCAAGCAAATAAATATATTTGTGGTGTAAATAATTTTACCCGAGGTCAACTACAAGCATTGCTGAGCTATGCATGATTTTAATTTTATGAGGTGTAAATGCGGTTGAAATTGAGTGTTTTGATGAGGTTGTTTCTGGTGTAAAACATAACCTCATTTTCTACCTTGGGTGTTTTTTTTATACCTTTCAACCTCAAAAGAACCTCAGCAACATGCTATTTTTTGTAAGAGGATTTCTAACATGATATAAAAAAGAAATGGCTTTGCTGCCAATTGTTTACTCAATTCTGGATATGTCACACAACTTCAATACTTAATGGACACTGTGAAACTTTTCGGCATTTCGTTAATAATTTTGATTTAATCAAAAATTTAATTAAATTTTAAAACAGTATTTAAATGTGTCACTAAGTATATGGTCATTCATACTAAAGTGTAATGTTTAAATTTAAAAGTACATGAATAATTTTTGTGAACTATACTATTTTTTAAAACAAAATTTTTTATTAAAATTATGAAAGAAGGAAAATGTAGGGATTTTCTTATGTCTAAAATTTAGTCGTATAAATTATTTGAACTCTGAATTAGAACGCAAAAATTAGGACTCTGAATTAGAACGCAGGAACTAGAACCCTGAATTAGAACGTTCCACGACTATCGTTTTTCCCCTCTAGGTTTTTTCCCTTAATTTATTACAATCTATTTTAAAATCTAAAAATAAATAATCCCTTTCAAATGTAGATTACATATTTCAGATATTTTACTTCATTTTTAAGAAAATTAAAAAAAAAGATAAGTTTTTAACTATTGTTGTGTATAAAAAAAATTGTAGCCAAACTACTGCACTGTATAGTAATGACAATTATTTTAAATAAAAACCAACATTCTTGTTAATAAAACGAAAATAAATAATATTTAAACCAATAATTTTTCCGTTCAAATGGTAACGGTTTACTGACTGGTAAAGATTTACCGGAATTTCTTGTTTTCAAAATTATAGTTTTTATTACCATACATTTAGAAACAAATACAATAAAAAAAATTAACCTTAACCATATGAAAGATTTTTATGCTGCTATCTAAGTTATCATGGCAAAATTGCCAAATTTTATCACACATTAAAAAAATGTATTTTGTTGGTGACTTTACCAAAACTAGTACTATAGTGCTTCGGTAAAAATTACCGATCTATTTGGTATTCTCTTATAACTAGAAACAAAATAAAATTGATCATATTCTTCCTGTTTTTACCTAACTTTTGCTTCATTGAATATTTTTTTCAGAAAAATAAAAATCACAAGTTTAAAATTTGAAATTTTATTTTTTTAAATGCTTATAGGAAATAATCCAAGTTTTAATAAGATTAATATGTATATATCTACTTTTCGTTTAGCTTTAAGATGAAATTTTTACACAAACAAAATTTCAAAATTTCATTCTTTTAATGCACCACTTTTTGATGATTTTGAAATTTTATTATTTTCTTAATGTCTCGAAAAAGAAATTGTTATTTTTTTCTGATTATTAATAATATTAATTATTAATTAATAAATTATAAATATAAATATAAATTATATATATATACATTATTATAAATATAAATATAAATTATACATATATATACATTATTATAATTATAAATTTTTAGTAGCTCAGTAAATGCTACGTCCGAGACATATCTTCGAAAGATTTAAAATATGCATTTTGAAAAAGGTTTCAAAATTATGTATGGGAATCCCATACGTAAAATGGCGAAATTCCGATTCACTTATTTTAAATGCAAATGTCTTTATTTAAATATGACTTAATTTCCTTTACTAATTTTTAAATCAAAATGTTTCAGCTATTAACCATTTTAACTATTTCATGTGAATTTAAAAAAAATTAAATCATGAATTAGTGCAATGGTATAACTTAAATTGTATTTTATAGAACTAATCAAATATTTTTACTAATAAAAGAGTTTAATATTTTAATATCTTCAATGATATATAATAATATTTAATTGTATAAGTTCATATATGATTTTGCAGCATATAATAAATCGAAAAGAATGCATTATTTTTATTTAAAATTTCGCTTTCTATGCCTTTTATTTTTGATAGCGAATATTTAATTTTGGAAATGCTATAATTTTTTTTAAATATTATTGATAAATATTATTGATTTCATTATGTGTTTAAAACTTCTTAGTTTTCTCTAATAAGTGAAGTACGAGTTACAGAGCGAAGTATTTTAAGCTAACTATATCTAATTGAATAGCTTAATGGATGAAGCAGATAAGTGACATGACATTTTCAGGAGCATTTATAAACAAAGAAAAATACAGAAAGCGATCGCTACAATATGAATAAATGCAACATAATTATTTTTGATATCACTCTTATTTTAACACAATTATTCCCATTTCACTTTTTTTTTAACATAATAATTTTTAAGTGTACTTTCACAATTTTTATTTAAGGTTTTGTAGCGTCAAATAAATTGAGGAAAATAATTATCAGCCCATTTTTCTAATAAGTTTTTTATGAAATAGTTCAGTTCCTTATTTTTTTTCTTACTCTAATTATAGACACTCTAAAAATGTCACATGGTTCATCCTTTCAGTTATTCAATTAAACAACCTGTATATTAAAATAGAGCTAGACATTACGAATAAAACACCAATAAAGATATAAAAACAGGGATACAAAAGTTTCGATCTGCTAAGTCTTTCTTCGTGACTTTATTTGTTGTCTTTGTCTAGTTTTATTTTCTTTTATACTAAAATGCATAACTTTTTTTTTTAAATTGAAACCGTTTATGTAATTTCAGGGATCCAAATGTCACACCTCATCAAGAGCTTGAAAGCTTAGCTTCCGACAGATCAAGAGGGAGATTTGAAAAATTTAAATGGGAGCAGTATGATACAGTTCACCAAAAGTACTTATCTATAGGTAAGTAATTTAAAAATTAAAAATCCTTAAAATCTTTATTTAAATATCATACGTGTGCATGAATGATATAATAAACATTAGTAATAATAATTAAATATTTGAGGTTTACGAATTCAAAGTTCTTTTGGAATCTTATTCGGATCTCAAAATATTTTTAAAAATAGAGAAATTAAAGAAAAAAATTTGAAAGATTAGAAAAAGAAACTTGCTCTGAAAGGGAAAATATAAGAAAACGTTTCTGATAAAGGGGAAAAAAAATAAAAAATGAGAATTTTCCCTAAGATACTGAACCAAAGAAAATTTTTACTTAAATAATATAAAATAAAGATAATATATTTTTAAACAGCAAAAGAAAGAAATCATTTATAAAGGAGGTAAATATGGAAAATATATTTATAGAAAATATAATTTACATTTAATCTTACAACTTTGTCGACACATATTTGAATATGTTTTTGACTTAGTTATATGAAACCACTTCCAATATGAAGTTAATTGCATTGACTATAGTTTACCCAAAAAGTAAATAATATGCACAGTGTTCAGTATTTTATTCATGCATTAAACTACAGTAATTTGTATGGATATAGTTGCAATGAATAAGTAAGTAAAAAGTAAGTATAGCTGTCGAATTTCTCTTTGGTTTGTATTTTACCAACTATTTCATGTGATTTAGCAAAGCCCTTTAACTCCATCTACATAAAAAAAAATTGTAATTTAAGCTTCCCGGGTACCCTTTTAAACCAAAATTTAAATAAACTTTAGATTTCTGTATAAAATAAACGAAATTAATTTTATCTTTGAATTTTTTTCTCCTAGCAGAATTTATAATAATTTAAAAGGTCGGTATTTTATTGCTCAACTGTTTAGCCTTATATCTCAAAACAACAACAACAACTTGTTATAACAACTTTAAGTCTTGTCGTTTCATCCTTATTAAATGATTGCATCATAAACCCAGTTGGCCCGAGTTGTTTAATATTGTGCATAAATAATCTTCTGTTATATGCTTGCTTGCATAATAGGTAATGCATTAGTTGATCAAACTATTAATTTAAATTTATTACTAAGCATAACCAGTTGTTTTCAATGCTTTTTTTAATTTCTATGTAGCTGTAAGTAAGTTAAATATTACTATTATGTCTTGCTCTTGGGTTATTTATGCTTCACATTTACAATTACTATTGAGCGAACAAACAGAAAAATACTAATTTGTTCCAAAATTATGTGCTTTAAAAAATGTCGTCATTAAGCCATTTTTCACTACCAACAATTTGAACAAACTTTTTTTAATGTTAAAAAGTATTAATATCATGGTTCATGCATAATGCATCGAAAAAAGATGGCTCAGAGGTTAAAGCACTGAATTATCATTTAGGAGAACATAGGTTCGATTCCCAAAGTTGACTTGAAGCCCACCTAGCTTCATATCGATGAGTATCAGCCAGTTTCACTAAATTGACAAAATTAGGCTGTTGATCATAATATTATGGAGTCTTAGCCCTTTAAAAGTAATAATTTGTAAAAAAATTAAATACTTTAAAAAATTTCGTTGCAAACGATTTTTGACCATTTTTCATCCCCTACATTTTGAAATTTTTTTTTAATGTTTTAATGTATTAATACTATGCGTCATGCATAATACACCGAACCGCGATTATTCAGTGGTTAAAGCACTGAACTATCATTATGAAGAACTTGAGTTAGATCCCAAGTGGTGGCTTGAAGCTGTCCCAGCATCATATAGATGGGTACCAACTTGTCTCACTACATTGCAACAATTAGGCTGTTGCTAATGAAATTGTGGAGTTCCCTGACTCAAGGCATCCCTGTCTCAAGGCTGTTGCGGCAATGCCTTACATAAAACAAAATTAAATAAAAATTTGAAAAATTGGATTTTTAAGGTATTTGATTAATGTAAGGATTTTTAAGGTTACCACAATCCTGCTGTTGGTCATGAAATTGTGAATTATTGATCCCATAATCCACAACGGGATGCTCAGAGATTGCTTAAGATATATAAATCAAAATAAACTAAAAATTAGGTTCTACAAGTTATTCGGGTCTCTTAAAACATTATTAAAGGATTTTTTATATAAAAAAAAACGATTGCCAATATTATGGAGTTTATATATGAAAAAATATATTTCAGGAATGAAGCCAAAAATCAGAGACCATTACAGAGCTCATCGTCTTTCTTTCTGGTTGAATCTCATTCCTCAACTTCACCGTCCTGGCACTACATCAATTATTCCACAACATCACTTATTAGATGACCATAACAATCCACTTACTTACGATGGTTACGTTAGACCCTTAACTGACACCGATGGAGTTACAGTAACGTTATCAGGACCTTTTATGGGTGGTGTCCAATTCCCTACATCCACTGAAAAGCCTTCACTAAAAAATTTAAGTGTGTTTAGTACTGTAGCCTACCCAACAACGGACTCATCTATGAGAACAGTTAAAACTCTGAATGCTGGCGAAACTACGAATAACTTCACGGATCATCATTCGGAATTCATTCCAGATTCTTCCTATTCTACGGCTTTAAGTGTGACTATAGCTGTGGGCACGTCTCTCTTGGTTCTTAACATCCTCATTTTCGCTGGTGTTTACTATCAACGTGATAAAAATAGAATGGAAATGAAGATGGCTAAAAGAAATTTTAAGGTAACTTACTTTTGTTGTGGACACTAATGTTATTTCACTGTTAAAAATTACGATAAAAAGCAACAACACTTAAAGTGTCTGTTGTTTTTTACTGTAAAATCCATTTTTACTGGAACACTTTTAGAAATAAAACTATCACTTTTGACGAATCCTTGAGCTATATTTCGCTAATGTTGAGAATCATTTTGTCACAAAATCACGTGATTTTTAACAAAAAGCGTACCCTGAAATAAATGACAAAAATTTTTCCTCAACTTGGGATAATCATCGCAGTGAATCACTAGAATGACGGAACTAGATGGTCGAAAAGTGACGAAGCAAGCCGAACGTCTTATATGTTTTTCAAGAGTTGTCTCGTGCTAGGGAGTGTCCGGGTTCGAATACTATGTTGGGCAAGGGTGTTACTTATCTCTACGCTCTAGTTGTCCTTCTTTTGTTGTGTGTGTCTGGGTGTCATTGATTCACCTACATGTTATTTATTTATTGAAAAAAAATTGAATTGACGTGTTTTTTTTTTTTTTTTTTAAATTTTCGAGGTTATTCTTTTCATTTGATGGGATAGCGATAGTTTTTTCGTCAGAGCATATACCAGGAAGCGGTTTTTGTTAAAAACAAAGAAAGTTTTGTGAAATTTGAGCATTCATTTTTTATAGTGAGCATACTGCAGAGCAAAAAATCTTATATCTAAAATCTTAATTACCCTAATATCTTAATAATTACCTATAATAATTATAATAATTACCCTAGTAGTTTTTACATTAAAATTTATTAGTAATATTATGGAGTGGTTCCTTGATTTTACTGAAATTATTACTGTAAAAATTGCAGTATAATATTCTACAGAACAATGAATTTTTTCCTTGGTAAAATAAAGTTTACGGATAATGCACCCAAAGTGTCGGTACTTTATACCGTAATTTGATTAGGAATTTTTTTCAATGTTGAAGATCAAAAGGGAAGAAATGCTTATGTCCATTTTTTTTTTTTACAAAAATTACGTTTGGATCGGCATCTGTTGCATTTTGAGAATTATTAAGTTTCGACAAATAACACGAATAGAATTGGTTCTCCTTGAGAGTTATTACATATTGAAGATGGGCCGGAGAAAGTTAAAACGGTTTTTGTCAACGGTTGATTGGGCAGGAATTTTGAGGAACGAACGATTCTTGCTTAACCCAATTTTTTTTTCCAAATTTAAAAGTTATAAATTTAGTTTGAAATTTTTAGAGGATGTAAATATTAATGAGAGGATGTAAGTAATCTGTAATTCATGTATATTTTTATCTATACGACTTAAATTATATGCTTGCTCCTAAAAAGTCACAAACCATAAAATGCAATTTTTTTTTTCTCAAAGTTAGCTTTCATGTACATTTCAACCACTTTTCCTCTTGATCTTTCATTTTGTTCAAATCAATGTCCACTACAGCGAATTCGTTAATCGTATCGTTAAAAGTAGTTTACAATTATTGACATGTTGTGCAAGCACATTTGAACTTATAATTTTATTTATCTTAATTTTATGTTTTCTAATAATATTGTCGAAAATTAATAAATAGCTTTTTTATCGTAATTTACTGATTTTGCAAACAAATTGCAAAGTTAGACTCCAAATTAAAATTACGATAAAGCGGCTATATCTGGTAAAATATTATAACATTTATTAGAAAACATAAATTAAGATAATCAGGATAAATAATACTTTTTCAAAAATACTATATCGAATTCTTTTTCGACTTAAGATTGACGGTTTTATAATTACCGTGCACTTGCGCAAGTGGTTCACTTGCAGCTTTAATATGTAGTTACCAACTTTTTTATGATAGAAACGTAGAAAACTATACATATATGCGAATTTTTCACGTTATTTTTATGTATATAAGCTGAAAATCCATACAAATATAACATAGTGATTAAGTTGACTAAAAAAGTAAGTTAGTTACAATTTAAAGTTACTATGAGTTTTTCAGTCAACTTATTACAATCGTAATAAGTTGTATAAATAGCTTGAACGTATTTTTGAATTACATAACAAATATTCGCAAAGTTGGTACAGTTTTACGGATGAGGAGATATTAAAGAATGAATGATGGCCCTTTACCGAAGGTGAAATTGCATACATGTTTTTAACTGTCAGAACTGGACAAGTAGTAAAGAAATTTATGAGGTTTTCTAAGGGTCCAAATATATGTCTAACTGAGCATATTTATAACAGTTAGCTTCTCTTTCTTTGGGAAGTTTAGTGTCGATCGAAGCAAAATCAAACACTAACCTTCTCTGGCAGATTGTAAGCAAAAATATCGATAGTCTACGGTTTCCAAAAGGAATCCGAAATTGATGAAAATAATCCATGAATGGAGTTAATGCATCTGAGCTTGGTGTAAGATTTCAACTTTAAAAAAAATGTATGAACACAAATAACCCACTAATAATTGAAATAACACAGAAAGTTTAGAGTTTTTCAACACCAAACTTGGATAGATGTCACAGTTATTAAAGTTTATAGCTTATTAAGGTAAAAGGTACTAATTTTAAAACATGTGCCCACTATCTGTAATTAACCTAGTTTAATTGCGTGAGTTGTAAATTGTAAATATTTGTTTTTCAATATGAGCGTTCATCTAATTTCAAATACTTGAAAATGATAAATATTAAGAATCACATACTTAACTAATAATTACTTAAATAATAATTTCTTTTGTTTTTAAAGCGTCTTCTTTAGTTACACAATAATCTACCTATTTTAATAAGAAAAATATGTTCTGGGACCTTAAAACGGCCACATACCTTAAGAAAATGGAGCACGCCTTTTTTATATCAATGAAATTGAAATTAACAAACCTCTCAATCTGCACCTTTTTTTGTAACAAATAAGCTTTTTATTTTGTGTGTTTTATAAAACAGAATTTTATACGAAGAAATCATAGTTTTCTTTCGATAAATTAATTCCTTTAAAACGGCAACTTGTGCAGCTTAAGCAAAAATTCGTTTGAATTATTTAAACATTGTTTTGAGGAGGTTAAAATAATAGGAAATCGAATCTTAACTTCAAAGAAATATTTTTACTTGCAGATGAAATTTAAAATATTTTCCCTTGCTTTGCCCGTGAGAATTTATTTTCTTGAACAAATAATTTACATAAGCTGTATTTCGCAACTAATATAAATAAAAATATCAAATATCTATTATTATAATATATATTTTACATTCTAATTGTTCTTTTAAACTTACCATATTTTAAAATCATACAAGTTCGCCACAATACATCAAGTAACACATAAAGATTTCAAATAGTCTTACTCATTATGTTTTTATTGGTTCTGTGATTAAATATTTATTCTCGGTGTTCAAGGAAAAGAAAGTTATTACTTGAGTGTACCTTAAACACCAAGCTAAATACTATAAAATATTGCAACGACTGTTTTACATTTGACATTTAAAATAGTGAAAAATAAATTAAAGTAAACAAATAAAATAAACATGTAATATAAAAATTCAAAAACTGTTTCCTTTAAAAAGAAATCCAAGAAAATAAAATTTAAACAATTTTTGTTACAGAATATAAAATGAAAAACTAGAAAGTGACAGTTCTTTAATAATTTAGGTTCTATAATTAAAAATATGACACTTAAAAATTATTTTTAAAACTAAATAAATATATTTCATGTGAAAGGTAACATAAATAATTCAAATAAACCTAAGAGCCTCTTAATATTGCATTGAATTAGATATCATCTAAAAATTGCATGGTAATTTTATTTAAGTACAGCTGAGATAGTAAAATATAAAAACAAATAAATGGAAAATTTTAATTTCAAAATCCTCAATCTCAAAATAAATAAAGACAGTAAATACAATGTACTTCGAATTTGTATAATTGATTTTTTTCTTGTTTAAACAATATGAAATTTTAATCATTTAATACCATTCTATTAGATTAGTTTAAAATCAGCAATCAAAAATGCAAATGAAGAGTAATTACAAAAAATATATCTCTAAAAATTTTATGTTAGTAATTTATAAATTATAATTGAAAATGTAAACTCTGTTTGCGTATGCTTTTAAATTTAATTACGCTTCTGCAAAAAACAACAAATATAAATTTCATAATCATGATATTGCAAATTTTTAATATTTTTCAAAATATAAATAACTGAAAAGAATCATTATGCTTAGTGAAAAGAAAATTAATTTAAATATGCGCATATAATAAAAAGAAAAGATAACTATAGCTGTTATAGTTTAATAATTCACCTTATAACAAGAAAAATTTAAACATTTCCTTAAAACAAATATGATTTTTTCAAAATTGAAAATATTTAACAACTATTTGTTTATTTTAAATAATTTAACATATTTATGTGGTTAAAATAATTACCACTGGCGTTTGTATTCTAAAAATACATTATTGTTTTAGACACTCTCATTAAACAAAAAGTTTTTAAAGCTTTTTAAAAAAATGACTTATAAAACATTTTTTAATGATGTATATACCTAATCTCAAAAAGCATCAACTGATCATTACATAAAAGTATAATATTGCTTTAATAACCATAAAGAGCCAATCAAAATAGGAAATTTCATGCGTGGAGATTGTGATCTAAATACCACATTTAGGTATTACAATAGGTTATATAATAGGTTAGGAATTTGTAATAATAATAATGGACAAGTGTCATTATCAGAAATGAGAAGAAATGCAAAAAATTTTATTAGTTTTTATATCGGAGTCCATCATTCAAAAAACGAGATTTCGCATCTAGATATATGAAGGATTGAGACAAATGTAGTTGTTAACTCGAATTTTCCAAAATGGGATATTTATGACTATGCTCTTCCTCAAGATTGTTTCCAGATATTTATTTCATAAGTTTCTGGAATATCCACTAGATAGCATCAGAGTACACCAAAACAACCTGTTGCCTATACAGAAATCGTTATGGTTCTTTTTAATCAAAATATCTTGGAATGAAATTGGAGAATGAAGGTTAACATTACATTACCCTAAACTCTTCACATCTATTTCTTTTCTTCTTGTTCTTAGGCACTATAGCCAGTAACCGGCCAATGTAGTCTCAGTCTGTTTAACCCATCTGGATCATATGAATGCTACTGTTTGAAATCTATCTGGAGCATTTAAAATATTTTACTTATTACGAACACAATATGTTAAGATTTTTACATTTCTTATTGATTTTTAAGTGTTTTCTGTACCCTGATAATTCAATAATTTAATTAATTAAATGAACTAAATATATTTAGATCTATTAATTTATCATATTTTAAATTGTAACAGCGAGTACTATTTATTTTATTTGATTAATTTAGGTATTCTTTGTTAAATGCCAAAATTTTTAGATATAACTTAAATTGTATTTTTAAGGTAAACAAAACTAATGACATCTCGATCAGGAGCCCAACGACCTAACCAGGGTATTCCGGTCTATTGAAAGGCTGCACATCAATTATAAGCACCGCATTGCATTTGTGAAAATCATGGAATTTCACCAATAGCGCTTTTAATAATCGATTTTCTGAATAATCTGCGAATGAGGCTTATTATTACTATTACGTAGACTTTTTATTAAAGTATCTTAATTAGGTAGAGTTAAAACATTGCATTGTTGGTTGCGATCGCATTAATATTTCCACTTTTTTTCAGTTTTTTTCGGTAATAACAGTTTGTAAAAAAAAAAAAATGATAATAATAATAATTTTTTAGTATTTTAGTTATTAAAATCAAACGTACGGTATTTAAGTTATTCATTTGGTAATGTATCAGCTCATATGACAACAATCAAACTAATGTTCCGGTTTTCACAACTATAGGTTTTATTATCACACATTTTGTAAAAAATACAAAACTTAAAATTACAATAAAGCAAGTAAACAGTTTTGATACCATGTTTTAAGATGTGATAAAATTACCAAATTTTACCTCATTATCTATTGACTTCGCATGCGTTAATTGTACCAACAATTTTACTTATTTAATTTTTGTTTAATTTCGAATAATTTAATCGAAATTATTCATTTTAAACAGACTTAAAATTACATAATGCAAATGCATAAAATAAAAGAACAAATACGATATTTAAGAATTTTGTTTTTTTCCAATTTGTATTCATTAATATTCATAATAATTTAACTTACAATAAACATCAATTTCCTAATAACACTTATCTGAAGTGCGTACCTAGCAGCTCATAAATTTTTCTTCTAACTTCCATTAAAGATTCTTTATGCTTGAAGCAGATTTCAATAAATAACTTAAACAAACGAAAATTGTACATCTTGCTTTCTGCACCTTAGAAAGCTTAACGATTTTAGCCGTAAACTCAAGAAGATAAATTCTAATCGAAGCTTCTAGTTCTCATCGACACTTGAGAAGTCAGAAAACTTTAAGTACTTCTCATTTAGATAACTGTAAGCCCTAGGGAAATAAAAGGGACTAAATCAGCTTTTGTTTTACTGTTCTAATTTTCCCCAGTCGAAATTGAGTCAGAAGTTAACCACTTACAAAGAAGAAGAAATAATGATTTGAGTCGATTTTCAGGGAATGGTGATGATGGTTATATAAGGTCAACTTCTGACAAAGCCAACTAAGCCCCGGGCTTTGTTTTCTCTTAATTTTCACTCTCAGTTTGTTTCGGCTCATGGGCCTTTCTGGCGAATTCATCCCATTACTTGGCCTCGCTGTTGCATATCTGTGGATTTGAAGATCAGCTATTGTAAAAGTTGACTGGAAAGTGCAATGGGAAATGAAGTTTGATAGCTTAAGTGTTTCACTAATAACTTCATTTAAATCTCTTTTTGAATCCAGCAGTAGATTTCAGGGAAAGTGATGTTTCTGAAACAGTTTTAATTGCATACTTCGTAAATTCGTGTTTATTATTAAAATAATAGGGGCGATCAGCTTGTCATGATCATTTTGTTAAGGGAAAAAAAGGAAGAACTAAGAACATTTAATTTTGCATAACCTTATTTAAAAAGAAATGTTTCAGTAATGTTTATAGCTAATCCGTGGGATTGAAGTTCAGAACAAGTGTTAGAAGCTATTGGAAAAGTTTACTGGAAACTTAGTATAAGAATAAGTTTTTCACTAATAACTTCATTTAAATCTTTTTTTATTTCAAGTAAAACATAACATTCAAAAATTTGAATCGTTCTAATTGTTTAACTATAAATATCTTCATTACCAAACTATGTCTTCATAAGTTTAAATGCGTTCCAAATTCACATTTGTCTGAAAATGCATTTTTCTCTTAGGAAAGTGTATTTTTTCATAGTCACAGTGAGCTAATTGTTATAGATTAACACTAGAAGTGAAGTCTCGGTCAATTTGATTGTTTTTAGCCAATCCTTACGTTATTTTTGAAGATGCATGTGAGCTCATATCTTTTTCTTTTTTTACTTTTCCTAAATTGTTTCTAGGAACACTATATCAAAATTTCCTGCCTTTCTGATGATTAGTAAAATAAATAAATACAGGAATACCTAAAACAGCCAAGAGGGGTCATTTCGACCCCAATAAAAAAAACGTTCATTTTTGAAGTTTTATGTCAAGTTTTCCTCTTGCAGATCTGGAAACATTATGAAGATGACTTTTAGAACAGAAATTAGGGTCCATCGTGTTAAAAAAAATGTCACATGCAACAGATTTTGTGAATTATTTCATATTTTAGATTTGTTTACCGAAGTAGCTTAGTTTACTAAGGTTCCTGTTGAATTATTGCTTTGTTATTGTATCTGAAAGGAACCATGTACATACTGATTATAAGTGGTTATATTTGTTATAATCCTGGATAAAATAGTGTTATTGGGGAACAGTTATTGCCATGTAAATAATAATGAAAATGTATTTTATGACATTCAAGACACAAAACTTAGGTTTGAGCTGATATTAAATCTATCTGATATCCAACTGATATAAAGCCAACCAAAAAAAATTTTTTGGATGGCTATTTTTATTTGTGTAAGTGGAAAAATGAATTAAGACTTAGGAAAAGTATAATGCTCTAATTATGGAACCATACTTAAACTCCAGGAGCAGCGGAATTACTATCTTTTGCCACAGTAAAACTTGCAGATGAATTTTTTTCGGAAAAAACCGCTACATTACATGTATACTACGAACAGATTTGAAATGTCTTCCTAATTTCAACGTCCTTTTTTCGTCATGACATCAATCTTTCGTACCGCACAATTAAAACTAAATGCTTACTTTATAGATTCAAAAGAAAAAAAAATATTATATTTATTAATAGTTTCATGCGAGCGTGTTTGTAAACGATTGCACATAGTAGAAGCCAAGCACTGTCACGTGGTACAATAGTACGAAATGTGACGTAGGCTAATTAGAGTAGATATAAAGAAACTGTTCCACAAGACATGAAATTTGCAGGCGTTTTGCATTTCTTTACAACATTTGTAATAATGGTGTCCTCAATGCTTGAATCCTTTCCCACGCCAATTGCTCATTACTAATTCATTTTTTTGTTTATTGAAGTACTACAAATTAGTACTTTGCGCATAAAATAACCACTAATTTATAAAATTCAGTCTCTAAAATATAAGAAACATATCTTTTAACATATCAAGACACAGAATAAAACGAGTACTAGCAATGAGAAATGCCGGAAAATAATTTATCGATGTTCTGTTGTCACTTTCACATTCTGTTGTCACGTCATTCTGATATACTATATACGCCAAGGCTAATTGACAAGTGATAGAACTTAAGATTTTATAGCATGCTGAGTGTTAATGTATAATATTTATATTCATTTGGATTGTTTATTTTCGTATTACTTGCGTTCTTACGAAAGAATAATCTGTCCAATATTACATTAGAATGTACTATTATATTACAGATTACATTGCATTATAATGTAATATTTGCATTGCGTCAATAAAAAGAACGAAAAGAAATTACATCTCTAAAAACCTGTTGTATTTTAAAAAATATTTATCATTTAAAAATAGTTTTCTTTAAACTTCTTGTGAGGGTCAAATTGAAACCAATTGGCGGTTTCAGGTAAGACAAAAATCCTGCTATTCTAGTGTAAAAATAGCTTCTTTTGAGAAGCAATCATTGTTTTTTTCAAAATTGAAATCCGGCAAATAGTTACAAAGTTATTAAAGTTGACTTAATTTTTCATCCGAGTGGTTATCGCAGCAATGAAAAATAAATTTAATCCTTTAAAATAATGTTTTAAAAGAAATTCTAAACACCTCTTATATTAACATAATGTTCTAACAATATCGTTACATTTCAAATTTAAAAATACTCGACACAAATTTACGAAAAATTCTTTCATTCATCATTTTTTAAACGTATGATTTAAATAAGTAGATATTATGGAATAAATAATGTATTTTTATCAATTAAATCTCTTTTTAAATTGAATAAAATAAGATCATTATTCTATAGTTTCATAATTTATTATTTTGTAAGAGAAAACAATATTTCCTTCATCGAAATTCATCTACGGTAATTATCTATCATATCTATTACAAGTTAAAAATAAAACCAAAGTTTCTTAAATGTGATATTCTCCAGCATAATGCATTTACTAATGATTTTGGTGAGGCAGCTCTAAATTTTCTAAAAGCTTTTAAGATTAGAAATAATGGAAGTTTTCGACAATTTCTTCTTGATTTATAAAAACCAAAATCACTGAGTAAGAATAAAAGCTGTAGAATATGTTTCTTAAAACTTAATTAAGTTACAAGCTACTATTTTTGATTGAAATGAATTATATTGCAAAAATGCACTTTGTTGTTTTTAAAGGAATTTATACTTTGCAAATATTACTTAATGTAAATAGTCATTACAGTGATTCATTGATTTACGGTAATTATTGCGGTAATAACTGCAGTATATCAGATTTTTTTTTGTACCGTATATCAGTTTTTTTTTTGTTCCTATAGAAATGAATTTAACGGTAAAATAAACCGGAACCTTGATTACCATTACTTTTTACCTTAATTGGATCCGTATCATTACAGTTTAATAAACATTGAAACTGTTTTTAAAATAAAATATAATAATTTTACGTTAGCAAAAACTAATTTTAGAAGACTGAAGGAAGGCAGTTTATAAATTGTTATGCCCGTCTTATTTTATTCTTTTTCAAAAATAGGATATTTTTTTCAATTTTAAATTCATATTTGGGAAAATAAAGTTAAAATAAAAGATAAACCTATGTCGATATTTCCAAAGAGAAAACTACTAGGAAAATTCTTTAAATTTCTCTCCTATATGTGTTCATTAAGACATAATATTTTCTAGTCCTACTTTGCCTGCAACGATTTACAGAAACTCAGCAAATTAATCTATTTAATAAATTCTATCGTATATACACACAGCTAACAATCAAGGTTAAGAAAATGTTCGCTACATCTTTGCCTACTTTCCACTCAAACTGGCATCCCCTTGCTTAGCTAATTATGTCTTTCCAAAGAGTAATATACAAAGTTGGATAACTAATTGAGTCCCACGTTGGAGTGACTTCCTCGTAAAAGGAAGCGCTAATTTATGACCTGAATAATTTACAGATTAAAATATTTATTGATTACACCTTCATCAATTTGAAAAGGGGAACTCACGTTATTTGTAAACATTTCCGAAGCTTTTATTTAAGATAGCGTAACATTTTGTTTTCTTACAAGGCATTAATATTTAAATTATAAAGTTAATCAATATACGCGTAAAACTACGGCTTTATTATTTTAAATGAATATGAGGCTAATTTTGAAACTATCGGAATTTTTTTTTTCATTATCAAGTACTAACTTTTTTCACATTGATGTATTAAAACTCTTTTTCTATTCAAATGAAAAGTCTTATTATAAAACACTGATAAGCTACAATAAAATTAAAAAAGTGGCAAATGAAGATACAGGATGTTCCGAAATTCATCTCTCAATTTCGAAGGGATGATAAAAGGTATCGAGAGGATGATAATTTGGAATTGAGAGCCTGGTAAAGAGAGTTAAAATCATGAAAAACAAATCCAATCTCTGGCTTGATTACTTGTGGGCACATTGGAGGATCTCATAGCGCTGATTATTGTAATGTTAGCTACACCAGAAATACATTTGGTATTTTCGAGTGTATCCGGGAATCATCTTTGCGTCTTTGTAGACTGCCATGACATCAATGAGTGCCACTGTGAAAAGATCAGGGATCATAAATCAAATAAATCTTCTGTTGTTTACCAACATGACGTTGAAACCTGTCTGTGTTTTCGCGATTTCAACTACTGAACGATATCTTCAAGCTCATTTTCTACAATAAGTGTCCATCCTCTTTAAGCCTTTTGGGATTCCTCTTATTTGTTAGCCTAATTTTAGAACACTGATCATAATAAAACAGAACACACGAATTATAGTGGGTAGCTTTCCCTTTCGAGTATCACTTTAATTTAAGTATCTTACAGAAAACAGGGTGATTCCTAAGGAAGCACACAGTTTCACTGCTCTATGAATCAAAAACAATGTAGCATGTTGCATGTTACCTGCAACAGAATTGAATACGTTAATTTTAAGTTTTCTTAGAAATGGTTTCAAGAGTTCTATGTGTGGCCTTTTACTACACACATTGAACAGATAATCCATTTCCGGTCAAACATGGTTGAAAATGGCAATTTTGTCGATTACTTAGTTTCCACTGATGAAGGAACATTCCATGTCATCGGATTGGTAAACAAGCAAAATATTATAATAATATAGAGCACAGAATCCCATATTTACAGAGCACCAAGTGCGAGATTCCCCTAAGATAAATGTGTTCTATACAGTGTCAAGGATGAAAGGGGTTGACTTATTTTTTTTTCAAAAGCAAACTGGCATGAGAGTCACTTTTTTGGATTTGCTAACTCTTCGGTAGATGCCACAGTCACCGGACGACATTAACAATTCTTTAATTGAATTCTCTCATTGAATCCTATTCTCTAATTGAATGGTACACCATCACACTTGTCGGCTTCTTACGTGTAAGATTATCTTGATGAATATCTCCCACACCGACGGTTCGGCTGAGTCGCGGACTACAACATGCTACTTACTCAAAGAGCACCCCATACTATTTGCCTAACATCTTGTGACTTCTTCCTGTGGGGATGTGCAAACGACAAAGTGTACATGCCTTCCCTTCTTTCTTCTTTAAGACTGGCTAAAATCGATTACCATTGGTCCTTTCTTTTTGCAAGAGCAAACAGTCACGGGAGATACTTGTTTTGGATATGTTAACTTTTTGGTTGATGCTGCAGTCGCAAGACAACATTAACAAATCTTTAACTGAATTCTCTAATTGAATCCTATTCTCTAATGAAATGGTGCACCACTACACTAGTCGACTCATTAAGTCCATGCTTATCTCAATGATTATCTCCCTGACCGACGGGTTGGAGGAACCGCGGACTACAACATGCTACTTACTCAAATTTCTCTTGACCTAACGCCTTATGATTTCTTCCTGTGGGGATATGTAAAAGACAAAGTGTACATCCCTTTCTTCTTCCTTAAGACAGGCTTAAATGTGTTACCATCTCGATATGTGTCGTTTACTAAAGAGGTCACACGTGAGGCATACGTCACTGTCTCTAACAAAGCATAAAACAAACACGTACAATTTTGCTTCAGGTAACATATATCTTACATGGTTCTTGATTTAAAATAATTTAAGTGATTTAAAGTGCAAAGAACTAGTATATTTTTTTATGAATGGTCCTTAATGATTATAAGTTTCCACTATAAATACTTTCTCGTCGAATTTCCTCGAAGCTATTAAAAAAATGCTTTGCAACCATTTTTTCCTGATCCATAAAAATGTAAAAAACATTGATTATTATAATTTCATATTAAAACCTCAAATTGGGTATCATAACTTCAAAAGAAAAAAATTAAAAGAAATATTATTAATGGGGTAGCTAAATAAAACTTTAAGTAAACGAACTTAATTAAACACAAAACGATTAAGGAGATTATCACGATAGGATTTGCGATTACAAAAATGAATGAAATACACTCCAAGGATTACTTGAATGAATGAATGAATTACTCCAAGGATTGAATAAATGAATTACTCTAAGAAAAATGAATGAATTACTCCAAAGATTAATCATAATGAATTTTTTTCTATTGCAACATTGCATTTCTTATTAAAAAATCGTCCGTTGAATTAAGAAACTCAAGCTTCTTTATTGAATCATTGTGATTCGAAATTTATTTTGCAGGAGAGCAATGTTTATGGAACAGATGGAGAAGAGCCTGGAGATGAAGAATCTTTCCATCATCAAACTCATGGTGACACCGACAAAGACACTATTGACAGAGATAAATACAACCTTTGGGAATTCGAGGTAACAATTTTATCATTTAAAGGAATAAGTTTCGCTCATTTAAAAGACAATCATTAAAACTGCGATTCTAATTTCGTATATATTTGGGGTTATGCATACTTAAATGTTTTTAAGTTAATCATTTATTTTCAGTTGGATTTATTTATATACGTAAATTATTAAATTGGGTATAAAACATAACTTTTACTGAAGAATGAGTAAAGTGAAATAAAAAGGATTCCAATTTGATGAATTAAAGATAATGATATTAGTATAAACAAAGAATGAATAAAAATACAAGTCAATAAAATTAATGAGAGGAATATCAGGTATAATGACGGCAGAAATAATAGGATTTTTCACATCGTGTTTTACTAATAAATTTTTTATGGAAAAAAAATCTAAATTTAGGAGATATTAATTGAATAATTCTTAAATGAAAAAAATTCAGAGAAATAAATCTTTATTATTTTCTTTCGATGTTATTTAGTTTCTTTCTTTCTAAAAAACTAAAATCCGATGATATTTTAAATTTAGTTGTTTTCATATACTCAGCTTTAAACACTTCTTTAGCGTGTCATTAAAATTAGGAAGTAGTCAAACATTCTTTAATTTTCAACATAAGATAAATAATTTTTCATATTTTTTTATGGAATATAATAATATTTAGCTGAGTGAATTGTATAAAAAGAAAGAAAAAATATATAAAGAAAAAGAGTGTATAAAAAAAAAGTAAAAGCAAAAATTTTAAAAATATCCATCTATCAAAGCATGTCAAATAGCAACAGAAATACTTTAAAAAAACGTATACTACCTCATTAAAAAAACTTAGACTAAAACTTAAAAAAACTCAGACTGTAGCAAAAGAATGTTTTCAATTATAAAAAAATTGCGTATAATCATGAAATTAAATTTCGCCTGTAATAATGTACTTTCTAGTTTATGACTTTTTTTTAATCAGGCAAAAAAAATATTTTTTTTTCTGTAACTTTTAAAAAATTTCTGTGATACTTCGTATAAATGTGTGACAGTTATTGGGCGCCTTTGCCATTAGCTATTTTTTGATAACATAACCTTCAATGCTATTTCTTGGCAAATGCATGCAAAAGTTGACAATTATTCTTAAAAGTACTAAATTTATGAAGGATTAAAAAATAATCCTACAATCGCTTATACAAAACTCTTCTCGAAATACAAATTAGTTAATTAAAAAATTTAAATAAAATAAATGACTTTCCTTCGGATATTAGTGTTATGTATTTTTGAGACGGCCTTGAAAGTTTTTTTGAAAAACAAACTGCATTTTATTTATCATTGATTACATTTGAAAGAAAAGTGTATCCAACACTATTCTATGTTCAGATAAAAATATTTTGGATGATAATCTTTTAGTACAATACACAAAGAAAAAAAAAAGAGAAGAACGTACCACTGTGAATAACTTTTAATCTAATGATCAAATCTTCCCGTTTTAGAACTCATTTTTAATGGTTCGAAGGGTTGCATTTAAATATGTTAATTATTTAGTGCAAGCAATATTTTAAGTTATGAAATTAGATACAAAAAAGTACTTTCTCTGAATAAACATACCTGTTTTCGACAAATACATATTACTGATTCCTTAATTATAGGGGGTACGCGGGATCTCCCTAGTTTGGTCAGGAGAGCGGTCCAAAGTTTTGATCCTTAATGTTAATTTTGTCTTTTGAATGCTTTACCATATTTTGAGAACTTTTTAGGCAAATTGTAAAATGATTGCACTCAATTGTAAAATTCGTTTATCCAAAGATAATTCCATGCAAAAAATATGTTTTGGAAAATATTTATTATTTTTCATTATTTTACTTAATAATAGTTGAAAAATACTTGATTTTCACATAATTTTCAAATATCTAAGTTTACATGGCAAAATACAATATTTGAACAAAATCGATTAAATCGTTACTGAGAAATTAAAGTTTTAATATACGTGTTTTTCTATTTTAAAAAATTCGGTTTCTCAGGAACTATACAACCAATTTTGCTCAAATTTTATATTTTGCCACGCAAAAATTGGACAATTCAAAATGATGTAATACATTTTATACCTTACACTACAAATTTTTTCGACTATTATTAATTAAAACAATGAAAAAAATGATTAATATTTACTAAAATTTATTTTATGGATGGAATTATTTTTGAATAAACGAATTTTATTATTGTGTGAAAAAGTTTTAAATTCACTTACAAATTTTTCGCGATATACAAAATACGCAAAAAATAAAATTAACATTAGGGGCAGAAAACTTAGGATCGCTCTTTTGATCAAACTATTAGGACTATATGTTCCAGAGTGCAGCTATCCTCTATAATTAAGGGGTCAGAAATCTGAATCCGTCGAAAAAAGGTATGTTTATTCAGAAAAAGTACGTTTTTGTGTCTTATTTCGTATTTTAAAATATCATCTGCTCTAAATAATTATCATGTTTTAAGTCATGCCCTCGAACCAATACGAAGGAGTCCAGAAACGTGAAGATTTGATCTTTAGATCAAAAGTTATTCAGTGTGGTCCATTTTTTGGCACACAGTACTTTCATTAAATAGAGCCTATAATTTGTCTGTAGAAAGTACTCCCCTCGCCACAAAGATCGTCTATTGCTATGGAAGCAAGAAGCAGTGCATTACTAAGAGCGGAAATTTTCTCTCTCTCTGAACCGAACCAAAATCAGCCAAATATTGACCAAAATTACTTGAAATCCTTAATCATCGTAACATTGTCACCACCACTTCCCGTATGAATGACGAAGGGAGTTTTTTTCCATAGACAATCTATATGTGAAAACTGGTGGACAGAGCTTGAAAAAGCATACGTATAATAATTTTACAATTTGTTACAGGTTCGACGACCTGAACATGATGCTATTGTTATGTCATCTCAAAGCAAACAAACCTCAGCCAGTGCATCGTCACCAATGGCAATTTGTCCTCCAACTCTTCCTCCGGATTATATTCACCACCATCATCAAATTCTCCATGCTCCCCAACAAGGTGTTCGCATGCTTCCCCCAAAAGTACCCCCTAAACCAGTTATGGTACCAACAGTTGCATCTGAAACCTCGCTTCCTGAAGCTCAACCCTTGTTACCCCACTGCGGAATTCAAAATCCTAATGCTGCCCCCTCACAAATTCAAGAAATGCCAGTTTGAAATACAAACTCGAAGAAATTATTGGAAAGATAACACAATGTACTGAAGGGAATTGTTCTGTACTTCATGTACTGTACTTTGAACCTCAGAAAAAGACTGTCCTCAAAGTTGGCGATGATATTCACATTCTTTGATAAGATATATTTCAAAGATATATGAACAAATTTTCACGAACAAAAATGTGGTGAAATATTTGATGGATCAAATATACTCAATGTTCTATGGCGTGCTTTCAAGACAATTTTCCAGATATGGATTGATATTTAGTTCTTACCAGTGATATTCTCAATGTAGATGTGTTTTCTATATTGAAATCAATGGTGTTTTTTGGTTTCCTTTCGGGGGTTTAAATACTATGGCGCCTCCTAAAAATGAACAAAGAAATAATGTGGCCCAAACTATAAAATAACTAAATCAAAAAATTGTTTCTTTTTTTTTTTTTTTTAGAGTCTTTCCTTTGATGGATGGTCATAAATTGTCCTGCTCAAAGAGTTTAACGAGCGCTTACTGTCTTAAGTATATAAGATAACACAATTCCCTTTTTGTTGCAACATTATTGAAAAAAATCTATGTTTCAAACTAAGTATGGTATTTTTGAAGATCACGATCAAAGTTTCTCGAAATGATGTCATCTGTCTTGAAAATATATTTGTTAAGTCCATGAAGAATAAAAATTACGTGGATTCTGTACCGCATTAGAATTTTTATTCGAAAAATAAATTTTTAAATTGAATTTCTTTTTTGGAAATTAAAAACGTTCGAAGGGTTAGGTGTATCTACAAAGTTGAGAAAATTTATACTTGTTTTTTGGAAATATGATTTATAAAACTCAACTTTTTTCGTACACTATTAATTATATTTTATTTCATGAAAAATTATTAATCCACTTGTATGATAATTCTTCCTGATAATTCTGAGAACACTTCCTGTAAGAATATTTCTCAGCCATATATATATAATATTTAAAATACTAAATTATGCTAATTATATAAATAATAATTATATATACTAATAATAATAAATACTAATTATATATATTCTAAAAATATTTTTCAGCCAAAATTAATTGATCGGAGTAAAACTATGATATTCACTTGAAAAAGTAACTTATTATATATATTGGGAGTAAAAATTAGTTCAGTCCGTTTTTTGTGTTCAAATATGCTTTTATTTCAGAAAAAAATGAATGAACAGATTATTCAAAGTATTGTCCATCGCTGGCTACTACTTTTTCCCACCGCTACTTTTTCAGGCAAATTTCAAATTCCATCTCAAAAAAATGTCTCGTCTTTTGTCGCGATTCAAGTTAGGAGCCAATTTTCGATTTCTTCAAAAGAAGTGAACCGGTGACCTGCCAAATCGTGCTGCATCCGTCAGAAAAACCTGTAATCAGAAGGAGCAATGTTCGTGAATACGGCGGGTGTGGTAAAATATCCCACTTGAGGGATTCCAAATAATTTTTTACGACTTTTGCGACATCAGGATGACCGTTATCATGCAGAAGAATAACTTTGTCATGTCTTCGCTCGTATTCCGACTGTTTTTTTCCTAATGCACTGCTCAAATGAGTCAATTGTAGCATATACCTATCACCCGTAATGGAATCGCCAGGCTGCAGCAGCTCATAGTATACTACACCATTCACCATTTTGAAACATCGAAACCATTCCCTACATAATTTATCAGTTTGAGCATTGTTGCCATCAACTTCTACAAGCATTCGATGTGCTTCAGCTGCACTTTTCTTCCAATTAAAGCAGAAACATAAAACCTCCCGCAAATGCTGCTTAGTTAACACAAATTTTGACATATTCAACAAATTAAAAAACAAGGTTTTTGTATGAAACTCAAAGCGATATAAACTGAATATTATTGACAGATGTCTAACCTCCTTGAAACCACCGAAACCAGCTGAGTTATCCGTACTTACAATGTTTGATTAATAACGACTGTGCACTATTATTAGTAAATTTCATAATTTATGTTTCATACTTTTGAAAAAAAAAATATCTGCATAATTTAAAGGGGTTACTCTTTTTTGAATTAATAAATAATTGAATTAATTAAATAATTGACAGCAATGTTATTCGACATTCTGTTTTGCTTTTCAAACACATTCATTAATACATGACATTCAGCGGTATGAGCAAATTTTTTAGTGAATCTAGAGCTTATACTTGCCCTTTATGCATCCGTTTATCGGCAATTTAACGATTAAAAAATAATATTTAATTAAAGATAAGATGTAGATATAACCATGGTAATAGTTAATGGTAATAGATAATAGTTAACTTTCTTTTAAAAAACATTAATAGATTTTAACAGCAGTAAATATTTAAAAATAGTGTTTTTTTTTTTTTATATATAATGTCATAACAACATTGTGGCCATTTTATAAAACTATGATTTATCGTTAACAGATTACAATGAATTTTAAAAGTGAAAAAAATATAATCGAAATAACAATTAAGAATTACATGTTACATATAATTAAAAATACTTTATAAAGTATTTAATATGTGCTTTTGATCGTTGTACAAAAAACAAGCACGCTCCTGTTGTTTAATGTATTTTTGCTTACCCAAGAATCCTGGTTCTTTCCCATATTTACTCAATAGAAATGTCATCATTTTAATAAAATTTATTCGTGATATTCAAGAAGATGATACGAGTTTTGATGTTAAATAAAATTTCCATATTTTACAAACAGAGGAAATGGATTCTTCATAGACTCGATTTAACAACTGACACTCTAATTTATGTGAACATTGTAATTTATAAACCTTATAAGTTTAATGTAAGAAAGTTAACACAATCCAAGTTTCTTTGTAGTACTATTTATTTTCGTCCAAATGGATAAACATAAATGATGTTTTTATTTGAATTTATTAATACACACATAGCTTAAAAAAAATTAAATTCTCAATTGCGATTAAAAAAGGCACTTTTTTATGGGACTGCAATTAAATGATAAAAAAAAATATGAAAAACACTATAGACAAAAGATTAAAAATGAAATTGCAAACATAATGGATATTCCAGATTTTTCAATACCTTACACGTTATAGATTTTACGATGGTTTAGGAGGTAAGGACATTTCTGATAAAATAAAAACCTAATTCTAATATTAAATCAAAAATATATGGTATTTAATAATCGGTATTTGGTATTTTTTTCCTTCATATGGAAATGGTTTAACGGAAATTCATGTTTTCAAAATTATGGCCCTTATAACCGAACATATAATAAAAAAAATACAAAACTGAAAAATTACTAAATTTAAATATAATTACTACAAATGCAATAAAATTACCCAATTACGGAATTAACCAAATTTTATCACTTATTATAAAATTATAACTTATGGTTAGTTTAACCAAAATCATTACATAAGCGCTTCGATAAAAATTACCGAGCTTTTTTGTGTTCCCATACAGCCAGAAATACAGAAAATTTAACCATATTCTGGTATTTTTGACCATACTTCATTTTTTATCAGCGTAAAATATCAGAATGATATAGTTTATTATAATTTTGAAACAATTATAATAATAAGACACAAAGATATATATAAGACATAATATTTCAAAAATTCCTTTGTTTTAGTTTCTCAATAAATTAATATATTCTAATTATATTCCAATTATAATTATATATTCTAATTATAAATTGATTTATTAAATATTAAAATTAAAAATTAAAAATATTAAATTATAAAACGTAAATTTCAATTTCATCTTCTGGTTTGTCTTCAATTGAATTATCATACAGATCATTTTTGCTTTAATATTCTGCCACGAGTTGAAAAATTATTCATACCTAATTGGAAATTTCGATATTATAAATTTTCTCTAACAAGATTCATAGAGCAAAAATAACTTTTGTTGATTTTTACTGAATGACTGTTAATGCAAAAAGTTTGTAAAAGCTCACTCTTTTAACAAGATAAATGTCGCAGTACTTTAAGACTCCCAGCGGCAAAATTTCTACTTAGCGTTGGTATGTCTATCATCATAATTCAATAGGAATAAAGTTTAACTTCTGCTATGAAAGCAGCCATTTCTAAGGAAAGAAAAATGCTGAACTGTTTTGAATGCTTTATAATGTTTAATATTCATGAAATCAGATAACTCTAAAAGAACTTCATTAAAAATTAGAATTTTTTTTTTAATGATATATATAATTAGATTATATGTACAAAATAATTTTATTGAGTGTAAAATATTTAAAATAATGGGTATTGTTAAATTTAAGAATATTTATAAAATCATACTAAAAGAAAAGAAATGATTAATTGAATAAAACATAATAATTGACTTATAATAGTAAAAGAAAAATATTAGTATGGAAAATTTAATAAAATCATAAAAATGAAAAATTAAATTTAAAAATATATAATTAAGTCATAATAATGAAAAACTATCGGTTTAAAAATAATTAGTTCTTACGGAATAATTAATAATTTTAGAATGATGGGGGCGTATTATTTTAAAAATAATTGATAGTTATAGAATTATAGAAAATAAACAATTTAAGGAATTATTAAATACTGAATAAAACCGAAATATTAAATTAAGAATAAAAATAGTTACAGAATAATCAGAAACGAGCAGTTTGATGATGATTAATATATGCAGAATAATAGATAACTATTATGTTGAATAAACAATCCTAAGGAATTTGAAGCGGTAAGATATAACTTGATTAAACACTTCATGTGCTTAAAAAATATACAAATTGGAAATTACAGTTGATATATCTTAATCTCTCAAAAATAGGATTCTAGATTTGCGAGACGTGAATGTTTAGAAACAAAAGTGATAAAAATAAAAAAATTTAAAGTTGCCAACAAAACATAGAAAAATAAAGGTGAGAAGCAAAACTCGAACAAACACAGTAGCCGAGAGAAAAGAAAAGATGGAAAACAGGACACTAAAAATCACAGTGGTCGAGAAGGGGGAATCAGGGTGAAAAGATTATGGAGAGATGGTGAGGAAGTAGTTTTGGTAGCAACGGAATCAGCATCCATATATATATATATATATAAAAGTTTCCTAGGCATTTTCCTTTGGCAACTTCATGTTTTGTATTTCAAATCTTTTTTATTTCTTCTCATTCCCATCTAGTCTTGAAAATGAGCACCTTTTTTTATGCGCTTAAAAAATTTCAACTATTATTTCCAATTTCTACATATTTTGAAACATATGTTTTTTTTATGGTTAAAGGTGATGATGCATGGCTTATAAAATTAATAAAAGTTATAAACGTGTAAAAAGAAAAAAAAAACCTTTTCCAAAAAACCTTTTTTGTGAAGTAATGGCTTGAAATTAATTTCTAAAAGCTTCAAAATAGCCAACAAATGCGGCATTTCTGCTATCGAGTCGGGATTAAAACTCCATTTGAGCGCGAAATAAGAATTCACGTAGAAATTCAAAGTAATGCAAATATAAATTCAAATAAATGCAAAGTCAATTCTAACTTTGCATTTAAAGCTCGCTTTCTAAACAATGCCATTTAACAGAGACGATTTCTATTTAGCATAAACCAATATCATCTGGTAATGTTAAGATGTTAAGATTTCTGTAGAGTTTCGAATTCAAAGTTTGGAATTTATCCTCTTTAATTCAGTAGAAATTTTGAGTCCAATTCAACACCAATTACAGTCCCTTGCCAAATTATTAGATAAACTGCAGTTTTTTAATGATTAAATGTTTTGCTCGAGTCTTTTATGCAATTCTTTAATATTTAAACATACAAGTAATAAATTTTTATTTAGGAGTTTTTTTAAGTACTTTCTACTTGTATTTATTTTTAACATATTCCATAACAATGTCTTATACACAAAAGTAAACAAGTACATACCGATTTCAGTCTCGCTGTCGCGTGCGTCAGTTGCGGACGTGTTACTGTGACTTTATGCGCTGTGTTTATTTGTTTCGGGTTTTATACTGCACAGTTATTTTAATTTTATTATTATTTTTTTTGTGCAGTGCAGTGCAGTGATAATCAATTGGAAAATTTTCATCATGAGTAAAAAATGCGATATTTAGCCTTGTAAAAAACAGAAGTAAAGGCCCTCGTTAATGCTAAAATATTTTCAAACCACTAAATATCACGAAGATTGAAGGTTTCTAAAGCAAGCGCTTGATGCATAAAGAAGAAAATTGAGTCAGGGGATAAATTAAGCCCGAAACGAAAGGAAAGATGCGGCAGAATTTTATAATACGTCTTATAATTTCGCCAGGGAATGTATAGCAGGTGATCGGCAAGCAGAATTTTAACATGGTGAATTTTTTTAACGAATAAATCATATTTCCCAAAATTATTATTATTATTTTTTTTTGTCCTTTGTCTCATGTAAAAACCTTTAAGCAGTTAGAAATTTATGGGCAATGTTTGCAATTATTGTGACATACTGGTTGTTGTTTTGATTTCCCTTTCTGAGGATTAGCTTTAATATTTATGTAAAACTAATTCAGCAATTTTTACAGTACTAGAATATCTAACAAAAAAAATGATCTGGAATCAAAGAATTACCAATCAGAACATATATTCTTAAATAAACATTAAGGAATCTTTCGAGAAAAAAAAATCAGCAAAAAAATATTTCAAAAGATTTAACAAAGTGTCAAAAATATTGTTTTTAACGTAATGGATTTGAAAATTTTAAGATCGATGAATAAACGTATTGTCCGTTTTCGCTTAACTTCTTTTGATTAATTCTAAGTAAATAATTTTAAGATTAAAGATATTTTATAAAAGCGCAGTGCTTTTAAAGTGAGTATTTATTAATATTGTGAAAGTGAATAATTATTGATATACAGTTGCTGCTGATACATTAATCAAGTCTATGTGATCAGTCCGCATTTTAAATGTTTGATTAAGCACATGGATATCGTATTTAGATTAGATATTTGGCACATGCATATGTGTGCTAACATATAAAGATGTTTTCGTGTTGTTAAATATTAATAAATATTTTTGTTTTGAAACTCACTTATGAGTAAGATGGTTTGAAAGTAGCAAAGAAATGAGTTTTTTGAAGGGAACTATTTTTATAATAAATTTTTATAGGGCAAAGATGCGCATTTTAATAAAAAGAAATATTAAAAGTGTTATGAATATATAATATTATATAGTAGATCCGTAAAAATTTACAAAATCATTGTAAGCCAAATATTTTGATTTCTACATGGAATTATAAAGAATGTTTACAGATCGTTAAGTGTTTTATTAGGTTTTACTGAATAAAATGTATGACTTTGGAGTTGTATTTAGAGATAAAAGAATTAGTTGTATTTTATGCTTATTGTAGAAAATTTAGTTAATTAGAAACTAGAAATAAATATTGAAAATTCGTATGATTCTATTGCTGCTCAGTTTGGCTCTGTCCGTCCAGTTTTTATTAGTATTTTTAACGGTATTTATCTACTAATTAAGTTATAAATTACTTTTTTTAAAAGTTAGATTGGAGAATTATCGTAAATCAGAGCATTATTTTAAACAAAATTTATTTTAAAAAATGTTATGCACATTTTGCTTTTCCAATTGCTTCCAAAATTAATGTTAAAATACTTGTTTGAGCTTCAGACCAAAAATAATTTGAAAAAAAAATACCCTTGCTACAAAAAATGTCGAAAATATGTTTCGGTGCGAGTGTCACAAAATCAGGTATAAAATAATAAGAATAAAAAATAATAACTTATTCTACACTCCTTTTTTATTAAAAAATTAAGCATATTTTTACACTGGATATAAGCGTAAAGGTATGACTAAGATTCGGACAAAAAGGTTCGATATATAAAAGATTTTCTTATCTGTCAATTAAATTATTTAAAATTAAAATTTTAAGGATATATTTAGTTAGCAATTTATAAATTAACATCCCATGAACACTCCTGAGCATTTTCGCAAACTTTTGCGAAAATCCACACACTTATTTGAAATGTATTAACGTCATTTTGTATTAATAAAGTGCAATAAAAATATACGAGACCTTTCATAAATTAAATATTCCTGAAAAATAAAATAATATATATATATATATATATATATATATATATATATATATATATATATATATATATATATATATATATATATATATGTATATATATATATATATATATATATATATATATATATATGTATATATATATATATATATATATATGTGTATATATATATATATATATATATATATATATATATATATATATATATATATATATATATATATATATATATATATATATATATATATATATATATATTATTTTATTTTTATATATATATATTATAATATTTTATTAATTACATATATATATTATTTTTGCATTGCTTCTTTTTGATCATTACCTTAAGATGTTTTGCTTTATAACTGGCTAATTTGAAATTACAATCAAGTTTAAAAATTAATCTTACGACTATTACATATTTATGGATGTATACCATTGTTACATTATGTTATAGCATTAATTTTTAGTTTTAATGCATGCATTTAACATTCTTTAATTTTTGCTTTACCAAAAAAATGGGGCATTATTCATTGCCTGGATTAGTGTGTTTCCATTTATAATTTTACATAAGTTTTCATTTTGTTAAATATTTTTTTTTAAAAATTTCAATACATTTTAATAAAGTTAAAGTAAGTAAATCAGGAAAAATTTTTTATTTGTTTAAAGGGACAAGGGATTTTTAAAATAATATTTTTGTGATGTCCGTATAAAACTGGCGTTCTTTGTATTGAAAATTATTGAACACGGATATTTTATGACAGCTATACAAACAAGATATTTAACACATCAATCTTTACAAAAAAATATAAAGTATTACAAATATTTCAATAATCAAAAATATTTATTACCAAAATATTATGATCTGAATCAAATTAAACTTTAAAGTATGTATTATTTTAAAAATCTCTTAATCTTCAATTTTTGAAAATTTCTAAAAAAAAAAAAAAAAAAAAATCAAACTTCTAAAAATTTGAAAATAAATTAAATTTAAACATATATTATGTAAAATTCTTTTACGTATATATGTTGGATTAAATAATTAAAGCTTATATTTTTATTTTATTCGGTAAAAAAAATCCTTTTGTTTCGAAATATTTACACTTTAAACTACATTTATTGGAAATCATTTTGTATATATAATATTTACTCTAGAACTTTAACTATTAATATTAATTAAACAAATGTGAAGAAACATTTTCACTTAGATGTATTTAGTTGACTACATTAATACCTCGCTAAATTTTCTATTTATTTTTGATTCATTTTATTTTTTTTATAATGCTTTTTTTGGATAAATATAGCTGACAAAAAATATCTAGTTTACCTAGTTCATTATTATTATTGTAATTATTAAAATTGAAAAAAAAATACTTTAAAGATTTTAAAAGTCTCAGGTCCCTTTACTACATTTGAATTTTTATATCAAATAACACTATCACAATGTATTTTATATTTGTTATTTAAACATTAGACTCTATTGATGCTCATCAAATAAACTAATATTTTAGATCAAAGAATGATTATGATATCAATTAAATATTTTAATTAGGATCAACATTAATTATCTCATTTATTTAATTATATATTTTTTTTATGTTGAACAAGTCAAAATGAATAAAACCTTCAGTTAAAATAATTCAACTTAAACTGTATCGTGAAAAAGATAAGAAAAACCCTACAATTAATCATATTGTACTTTTGATTATTTAATTCTTTTACAAATTCTCCCAAAGGGCCACATTATTTCAATTAATTATGCGTCTGAGGTCTTCCCGTTACATTTTCACATTATTATTGACGGATTCAATGTAGTTTATTTATTTAATTTTCTCATTCAATTGAAGTGAATAAAGAGTTGAAGGATGCTCATATTTTATAAATATCATGTCTAATTTGTCGTTGTTTAATAATATTGTGCCACAAATGTTCTTTTGTATTGTTATAATTAATGCATTGTTGTCATATGCATAAATACATTGAATTGGAAAGATCAATATTTGGTCAGTAGAAGACCCTTAATAGAGGTGATTTCATTTTTTTTTTTCCTTACAAAGATTTTTGAGCACTTTCAAATAAGTTTTGTGGCAATCTAACGCTATCTTCTATGGAAAAAAGATCATTGTTGCGTTAGATATGTTCTATGTGATGGACTGTGTTCTAGATTTATTATTTTACAGTAAATAAAATGTTTGACACCATGTATGAAGTTGTTTTAATAAAAATATGTTTGAAATTAGTAGTTCTGTTTTCAAACTTTTTAGGTACCGATTAACACATTTAAGTTTCAAGTAAAAAAATTTAACTTATTTTTGAATATGATGCATAAATAATATCTTATAAACAGACATGCTGCAATTCCAGTTCAACAGTGAACAAACATCTTTAGTCTCGACTATGAGGAAAACACTGAGATGAAGAAGAAAATTGCAAACAAGTTGTAATACGAAAAATGGGGTATGGCCATATAAAAAGCGGGAACTGGATAAAAAAAAAAGAATATAGTTCTCACTTCTTTTGTTACCGGTATATAGATTTATTGGTGTTTAACTTAAGATAAAATATAATAAGATCTGGACGTTATAATTTACATACGTTTTTACTTATTTTGTGCAATATGAACAGTTTTAAAATGTGGCACATTTTTGCACAATTATAACTTTTCTAAAAATTTTTTATTTTTTTTTTACTGAAAGATTATTTAAAGGATTGTTATTTAATATTTTTCGTACATAAAAAATCAACTGATTGTTGCGTAGCATTTGGAAACTAATATTAAAAACTTCTGTTTAAATATTTTTTTTTCTTAAAATGAAACTTGAAATAAAAAACTGAATCTTTCTGAAATTCTCTTTTGCACCCTAAATTCACATGGAATTTAGCAAAAAATCGTAAGAAATATGTTTCAATTGCTCAAAGTATTCTATCAATTTTCTGAAAAATATTTTTTGATAAAAATAACAACTACAAAACATTGATAAAAATTTCGTAATAATGGAAGTAATATGAACGTTGTATATACAACTACATTTTTTTTTCGTTTTGAAAAAAGAAAAGAAACGTGTTGAAAAGCATGCTTTTAAACAAGGTGAATTTGATTGTTAACGAAGTGTAAAATACAATTAGTATGTATAAAAATGCAAGAAAGTATTTTATAACAGAAATAAATTATATGATTGCGCGAAAATCAATCAATGAAATTTCGTATGCAATTAAAACCCGAAATAATCACTTTGTCTTTTATAATCTTGAACTTTTCATAACTAATTGGTTGCATCTGTATACTATTTTTTACAATGTATAGTTCTTAACAGCCAGTTAAATTATATATATATATATATATATATATATATATATATGCATTATTAAATGATTATCCATTAAAACTATATAATAAAAAGAATTTTCTATTACAATTTACAGTAAAAAGAGGTTATTAAAAAAATATGTCATTAAAAATTATAATTAGTCTAAATAAATCTGAAAGCAATTAATTATAAAATATTAAAAGTATACAGAATCAGAAAATTGATTTACGGAGGCTTATAACAGATAAAAATTAAATAAAAATTCTTTACTTCATAAAAATGTTATTAAATCTTTATACACAAAAGATTTTATAATTCTTTACTTAATAACATTTCTTAATTAATTCAATTTGCTCAAATTTTATAATGTTTAACCAACACAATGTGGCATAAATTAATTATGTAAAAATAAGATAAAAAATTATTTTTTTTCTTTATTATTCCCACACTATTATAAATTCCTCTAAAAAATAGGTAAATAAAAATTTACTTAATTGTTATTTAACTATAACTGTAAATTGAACATAAACAAGATGGTATTCAAACTGCTAACTGCGAGCAAACAGTTTATTTGTTGTTTTCACCAAATACGGTTAGACAGCCATAATTTTATGGCACCAACTAGACCCACCTAATTAAGTCACTTTGTTCCCTGCAGTATAGCCGAGAGTGCTAAGTTGTCAATGTCATGATCGTCAGAGCAAGGGTTCGAGTCCCAGAGTTGACACCTCAATAATCCTTCAATACATGAGAAAACTCCAGTGTCCTATATTTTCCAATTTGAGACAATTGCTTGTTAGAATACGATATTTTCATTCAGGCCTAAATTACGGGACTATAAAACTGCTTATCTAACTCTCGTATTCAGTTAAACTTCTATTTTTACTCTTTCGAAATTATGCTAGTTATAAATGATTAAAAAACCGTATAATTTTGTATTCGTCTTTTCTTATCTATACTACGCCTAAACCGTAAAAGTAAAAAATTAATGCTCATTACCGTGAATTGTACGGATGATTGGAAGGACATACTGCTGACCGTTGTTTTAAAATAATTTTTGAATGAAAATTCTAACAGAGCATTAAAATTGCTTTCAAAAGTCTTTTTTTTTTCGTGCAATTTATTATCTGCATACTAAAATGAAAATACTTTTCATTATTTTGAAAGAAAACGTAGGGGAGATGGTAGATTTTTATAACTAATTCTTAAGAACGAAGACCATTTAAATTTTCAAAATACCACTTTTATTGTAAAACCGCTTGTGCCATAAGAATTTAAAAAAATCTTTAAAACGTTAAAAAGCTTTTTAAAAAGCACTTCCACAAAACTCGTAGAAATTCTCTTATTGTATTCCTACAGAGAGAAGAAAAATAAGGTTAAAAAAAACTGGAATGAGGTGAAATTTATTGTGTTTCATGCTGTATCGGAACTGCAGAAAGATTGATTAGTTTCACAGAAGCGCTTTGGTAATGATTATGCAAAAATTAACAATAAAACATGGTAATATATGAAAAATTTAGGTATTTTTAACACGTTATTCTGAAGAGAATGGCATAAAAAAACTTTGGTCGGTTAATTTTTAGTTTCAGTTTTATAATGTTTTTTTTTTTTTTGCATTTTTTGTAAGTCGAGCTATATATTTGAAAATTGGAATTTCCGGTAAATCGTTGCCATATGTACTGAAAAAAATACCAAATAAATAGTGTAAATACCGCAATTTTCGATTTTTTTTTTTAAACCAGAATTATATATTAATAATTTTATTCGACAGCTAGGTGGCCGAGCGGTTAACGTGCCTGACTGCTTAGCCAACGGCTGCGGGTTTGAATCCCTTTCAGGACATGAAGGTTTCTCTTTGTGCTTTGTCCATTGTTGAACACTGCGGGTAACTGTAGCAGTGTGAATTGGGTAATGTTGGTCACCTCCGTGACTTTGGTCACAAGATGCTCACGCAAAATGAACAGCATCACCCGCATCTTCCATGGTGAAGAACGTTCAGTTAAGTTAAGTTTAGTTTAGTTAAGTTAAGTTAAGTTCAGGTAAGTTAAGAGCATTTCTTTTACAAGAAATTCCTTTACGCAAACTGCCGGCAACGCAAAATGAACAGCATCACCCGCATCTTCCATGGTGAAGAACGTTCAGTTAAGTTAAGTTTAGTTTAGTTAAGCTAAGTTAAGTTCAGTTAAGTTAAGAGCATTTCTTTTACAAGAAATTCCTTTACTAAACACTATTACTTTTTGTAATTTTTTTTTCTCCGGGTAGTATTGTACATAAAGTTGAATTCTTAATCTTATTAATAATTGTAAAACATTATATTTAGCGTTTCTTCAATTTAATCACTGCTTTTTTTAATTATCTTGATTTCTTATAACACTAATCAGATTATACATGAATACTAATATAATTTTAATATGGAATTAATCTGTACCGGATGCAGATTGCAAAAACCGGATGAATGAATGAATGAATGAATGAATGAATGATTAATGAATGAATGGTATGTGAGTTATAATGAAGCTGGGGCAAAAACATAGATCTTGACACCATTTTATTTAAAAAATAAGCAGACCCTCAACAAGTTACTTATACAAAAATCTATCAATAACTTAACAACATAAAAGTAAACTCTGAAAGTTCAAATGGATGTAAACACATTTATAATACTGCAATATTTTAATATTTAGCTCTAATACTTTAAACATGAGCGTATCTGTGAATAAATTAGTGCTCCGAAAGTTTATGGAAATAGAAGTTTTAGAATAAACTTGTCATAAGGATGACCCCCCTTTTCCTATGGGAAATCATTAAAATGTCATATAAAGGACTTAAGCATTGGTCAAAAATTATCACCATTGTTACACCAGACGTAAATTGTTGCAAATAAATTAATGTGGGAAAAGTTTAATTTTCTTTGCCAAATGCGCATATTATATTATTAAAAAGATAGAAATAATGAAAAAATATACTTGTTGTCTTGATTATATGCTAACTTAAGACATTTTTAATAGTTTTAGTATTACTAATGTATATTATTTATCATGAATATTGAAATTATTGAACTAAAATTTTAAGTCTTTAAGGTACCTCTTTTGATTATTGAAGATTATTTGAAGTATTATATTTTTCCCATCGCTTTAAAGTACTTAAATTTAAATAACAAAATACAGAGCTTGAACGAAATTTGTCTCATACCTCCAGAGAAATCAAATTTTATATATGCGTCTTCTTTAAAGTTCGATTTCGCAGGAAATATTAGACCGATTGTGTTCAAATTTTTTGTATTGCTATATAAAATTACATTACTTTGCCTTAAAATTCTTAATTGCCCAGACTATTATTAAATTAAATACTAAAATCTAATCAATAACTATTTAAAAAAATTTCCACGGAATCATTACGGAAAAGCAAATTTCATAATTTTGTGAAATTTTTTTTTTCATTCGCTTAATACGTTCTCGTAATATAACGAAATACGCAAAAAGTAAAATTAAAGTTAAGAGACCAAACTTTGAAAGTCTCTCCTGACCAAAATTTTGTTAACATATTTCAAAGATCGTGATCTACTCCTATATTTCGGGGGTCAAAAATCATAATCCATCGAAAAAAGGATGTTTGAGCAGAAAAACACGCTTTTGGGTTTGATTTCATAACTTAAAAATCGTCTGCTCTCACTAATTATCATATTTGAAGTAACCTCCTTGAACCCTTAAGATTAAGCCTAGTACGCAGAAATCTGATCCTTAAATGGAAAGTTAACCAAGTTGTTTTTTTTTTTCAATGTGCAAAGGCCAAATTAAATTTTTTTTTAAAAAAATATTTCAATTGCAACGCCTTTTATCCTCTTCTCTGTCGGGTTTTTTTCTTCGAAATTCCGACCCAATATACGCATTTTTCATTGCTGGAAATTCAGATATGTTCTATCTTGAATTCAGAAATGCAAAATTGTTTTGTCAACAAACAGAGTTTTGCTTGACCTATTGGTGGTTAAATGCGTGATTCCCCATCTAGTTTTCTCCAGTTTTCCCAGCAATGCACCCAAGTTTAATCTGAAAAATATACATTGTTATAACATATTTATTAACTCTATTGCTTTGAGGTGTTTGGGATAAATATCTCTATAAAATGTTTTAAAAATAGTTAAACAATATTTTGGAAAATAATCTTTCAACTTTATCGTTAAAACAAATTTACAATCTGTATTTTGCATTAGAACGTAAAAATCACATTTATCAACACACATGTAATGCTAATGAATGACACTATTCAAAGCAAAATTACAGAAAATGCAGAATGATTTTGATTTCCATTCAAGGCGAGAAATCTCACTGCAAAAACTGTGAAGAGAGTGTGACTAGCTGCCCCATCGCATAGCGATATTTAGAACTACAAAAATAATCGTGGATTTAAAGAGTATATGAGCAACAATTTCACCTTTTTAAAGCTTTAAAACACTTTTTGAAATATAAGCATGCATACTTTCATATTATGCCACATTGTGGGCCCCCTAATTTGTGTATTCAAAGACACCGAGCGTATGATAAGTGATTACGACAAAGAAGGGGTTAAAGAATCTTATTAAACACTTATTCAATGCATAACTTTAAAAGATTTTGCTGTGTCAATAGAAAAAAATCACAGGATTTCTTATATCATGTAAATAGAAAAGAATCATCCATGAGAAAAAATCCCTTAGAAGTTTTCTTTTTTCCTGAAAATACACCTGGCATTTCCCCTTAAATCACTATTTACTTTTAACATAAGGCAGATAAATCGATGAAGTTTTTTAGTGTGTTTGGAATTGTTTGAAGTTCTAATATAATCGATATATAAGTATAGGACATGTATGCTCATTTTTTGGGTACTGTTTAACTTTGGTTGGATACTGTTTAACTTAAAACATTTGAGTTCAAGTATGTACTAACATATTATGCAGATATAGACTTTTCAAAAACATTGAAACTCCAAAGTACTGTATTATATTTATTTACACAATAAAGTGTATTTAATTAAAAAATATTCATTTACGGTTCAGATCAATAAATTTTCAAAATGAAAATACTCAAAAAACACGCATCCTCCTAAATCTTATTATTTTACTTCTGCACATTAACTTTAATATTTCGAATCAAACTATTCACGTCAAATAAGGTACTACAGAGAAAATTAATTCCACGAAAATTTCAACTTTTAAAAACAGTGTGATTCTAAAGTGCAAATGTGGATGGCAAATAGAGATAAATAATTAAAATCATTCGAAGTGGTTTAGATCATATAAATCTTCATTATTGAAGTATTCCAATACCATTCTTTTTTCCAAACCTCTCTATCTTATTCCTTCACATTAACTTTAATCTTTCTTGTCAAAAGAAAAGTGTTACACGGAAAAATAACTTAATCAAGATCCCATTATAAGAGGGATTTTTAATTTTATTGGCAAAATATTTTTTAAATGCAAATATAATTTTTGAGATAATTTTAAGTTATTTATATTATGAACTGTTCAAGTGTGTGCAAAAGCAATATTCTGATTTCAACATTTCAAGGTAAGTATAGTTTTTAAGCACTAACGTATGTGTTTAAAGTTATGTAATTAAAATTATTCATTGTGGATTTATTTAGATCATATAAATCTTCATTATGGAAACATTCTATTTCTATTCATCTATCTACACCTCATCATCTTATTTCTTCAAATTAACACCTATCTTTCTTATTAAACCTTTCTTGTCAAAAAAGAGTGTTACACAGAAAAATAATTCCATGAGGATCCCATAATCATTGGAATTTTAGTTTGATCGGCGAATTATTTTTACACCTCAAATAGAATTTTTGAGATATTTTTTTAAAGTTATTTAAGTTATAAACTGTACAAGTGTATGCAAAAGCAGTATTCTGATTTCAACACTAAGAGGCGAATTTGATTCTCAAGTACTAACGTAACGACATCGACTCCAACCCAGAAACAAGAAAAAATGCTGATTACCTGGAAAAAAATTCTTAGAACTATTTTTGGAACTGTCAAAGAAGGTGATCTGTGGAGAAGGCGATACAATTTTGAAATTGCTAGACTATTTAAAGAAAAAGATATCAATTATGTAAAAGCAAAGAGAATTCAATGGCTAGGACAACTTGAGAGAATGGAGGAAAACAGAGGCACTAAGAAGATATTCAAAGGGCAGTGCCAGGGCCAGAGGAAAAGAGGAAGGCCGACCAAAAGATGGTTAGACGAGGTGGAAAAGGACCTTAAGATTCTAAAGGTCCGAAATTGGAAACAAAGAGGAGACAGGCGACTTTGGAGAAAAACACTTAGTGAGGCCATGGTCCAACATGGACTGTAATTCCAGGGAATTAGTTAGTACTAACGCATGTGCTCAAAGATGTATAGTTAATTAAAATTACTCATAGTGATTCAGATCTTATAATTCTTCAATATGGAGACATTTCAATACCATCCATTTTTTTAAACTTCTTATTTCTTCACATTAAACCCAATCTTTCTTATCAAACCATTCATGTCGAGAGAAAGGTGTGACGCCAAGAAATAACTTTTTGAGGTTCTCATGTCCAAAAAGGTTATTATTTTTGAAGAAGGCCGTAGAACATTGGTTAAATATTTTCATACTACAAATAAAGTTTCAAGTTATTTAAGTTATAAAGTGTTACTGTAAAATACTTCTAAGTTACAGTTCTATAATTTGTAATTTTTTGTTTAGTATTTTAGTTAAATACCTGAAACGGTTAAAACAACTGTCATACTAATAACTGTTATAATGTAAATAACTGTTAAAATGATTTTTTAGCAGTTGGAAATTTATGAAAAATTTATTTAATTAATAACTACTAAAATTACTATAAATTAAATATTAACTTTTTTAACTAATTAGGAATTTTGTTTATAAAATAGGACTTAAACTGTTTTAATTAATAATAATAATTACGAATGAAATATTTTGATCAAGCAAGCTTTAGTATTAATATTTTGTTTAACTGTTAATGCATGTAAAAATCTATTCTTATTTCAGCTTTTCAAGCAGAATAAGATTCTATAGCACTAACGTATATGCGCTAAGACATATAATTAATTAAAATTATTCATAGTGGTTTTGTCATATAAATCTTCAGAATGGAAGCATTCCAATACCATCCATCTTTCCAAACCTCTTTATCTTATTTCTTCACATTAACTCCGCTCTTTCTAATCAAACCATTCATGTCAACAGAAAGGTGCTATAGAGAAAAATAACTCCATTGGGATCCCATCACCTAAAGGAATTTTTAAAGCATTAAGGATTAAACTCACGAACCATCTATCGGCACTTACAGTTTTTCGTAAAAATGTTATCGGCTTAGTTGTAAAAGGACTATCCTCACCTTAAAGCCGGTAATCGATTCAGACCTAGTATTGATGTCGAAGCTAAGATATCCCAATATTTGCAGTCGTTTGGAACTGGACTTGATTAATACTAAAGAACTGGTAGTTCAAGGGATAGGAAAATGTATCGATTCCTGTTGATGATATTCTGCAATATCCTTCTTGCCAGCTTGCTTCATTTCTTCCATAATTTCTAGATTTGTACGGCATTCATCGAAAAGCAATTTAGAGAGGGATTTTTCTAATATTAAAATAGATAAAGATGGTGATTACGATGAAGATATTCAGATAACACAGCCTCTGACGTATTTAATTTTGTTGGGATTTATTTCTTCAGAAGCAATTTTCCAAGAAAAATCTATAGTTGTTTATTTTGAAAGTTCATTTGTTATTTTAAATTAATGATTATTTACGTCACTGAAAATGAGTGCCAGATTCGATACAAATATTCGATCACTCGAGAAAAAGATCTGGAATTATTTGTTACATGTTTTGATACCTTTATTGAATAATATTATGGCTTTAAAATATTATTGATTCGTCTATTAAAGATTGAAAAAATACTTATTGTTTCAAATCGTAAGATAATTTTAAAAAAATATTATTTTATGTGCCTTTAGGTGAAAATTAAACTAAATATGGTTATAAGTGTTTCAAACAAGGAAATAAATATTAAAAAAAAATTTTGGTTGTAAAACAAACATAAACAAATCCAGCTGCTATTGCGTATAATTTTTTGACAAATAAATATATAATGTCAGTCACAGGTCAATTAAAACTATCTGCAATATTTAAGTAAAAGGTACTCGATGTAATCATAACAAATAAATAAATAAAATTCCATAAAAATCATATCACTGTAATTTAGTCAGAAAACAGACCTAAAAAATATTTTGTTTTCTTTTTTTAAAAAAATAAAATTTCAAATAAAAAAACACTTATGGTCAGGCAAACTTTTTGCAAAAAATATTGGGAAAATGACTCGGAATTATTACAATAAAAAAGAACAAAAATACCTTAATTTTAAAATGATATTAAAATGAGTTTGTATCAGGTTAAAAAAATACGAACAAAACACATTACATATAACACATTTTAAAAAACACATGAAATTTAATACAAATATATTTTTTATTAATTTAGTATTTAATTTTTTTTTTAATATTTCTTTCGTGAACAATTCATTATGATTATTTTTGCATTGTTTAATTTTTGTCAGAGAAATTTAGAAAAATTTAAATATCAAAATGCCTGAAACTAGGAAAAATGTTTAAAGTTCGTAAAAAATTTTAATCAACATTATTTAAAATTTAAAAAAAAAAATAATACTGTCATCGGAAAACATCACTTTCGAAAATAATAAAACATATGTTTTACTAATGTTACATAAATAATTAATAAACGAAGTTTACTAATAAGTTTACTATAAAGTTTATTTTAAGAATTATAAATAAGGAATTAAATTTGACTCAGATTAAAAATTATTACTATCCCATAGTTACCTTTCAAAAAATAAATTTCAACTTTTTTGAAATCGTATGACACATACTTAATATTTTATTTTTTTTAAATATTACTTTATTTTTAAATAACGGATTACTAATTTCAAATTTTATACTAATGTTTTGAGATTTTTAGAAGTAATGTCAGTTTCTTGTCACTGTATGTTATAAGAAGTTTTTTCGTTTTTCAAATAAAAATAGAATTGTAATCTATGAAATTGCACTTCAGGATCTCTAGAATACACAGAAATAAGTAAGATTTAAACAATTAAGAATAATTCCAGTTAAAATCACAATTAAGAGTGATTTTCCCGTTTTACTACCATTGAATTGTCTGTTTAAACCTTTATGTTTTTCTTCCCGATTTAATTTTTAGTATTGAAAAAAAATGCTCATACAATGCAAGGTTATATCTTAAATATTTTTTTTAACTTTTCCAATTTTGTTGATTTCGATTACTCTAACAAAACGATTGATGCACGAACTTCAGCCCACAAAGCCTTCTGTCCACTTATTGTACATTTTCAGGTGTTACTTAAGGCTACATCGTACAAGTAAAGAATGTGAGCCAAATACTTATTTTACGAAATTAAAAAGCAAATCAGAAAGCATCAATCTTTGAAATAAAAATGTATTTCCGTAAAATTTGGAAAGTTGGTCCTAAATGAATATGATCAACTTCCGTTTCAATAAAAAAAAAAATGCCCAGAAACCGTAATTATACATTGTTGGAATTTTCATTCTAAAAATTTTCCTCCTAAAATTACCGGCAGCGGTTTGTCCATGCAATTAACCGTAAATCGAATAGTAAATAATATATTTTACCCTTTATCAATTTTTTTAAACAGTTTACAACTAGAATGTTTAAAAAACCATGAATACAAAACTATACGGATTTCTAACTATTTAAAGCTAGCATGGTTTCAAAATCATAAAAAAAGTTTAACTGGGCATTAGAGATAGTTTAGCAGCTTTCTAGTGCTGTGAATTATGCGTAAATGAGAGAATAGTATTCCATAGCCCAGCGTTTCAAATTAGGGAGTGACGGTCGCTGGATACCTGTGGTGAAGGGAGTGGAAGAAACATTGTAGCGTTATTGCTGGGACTCGAACCACGATTTTGTCGGCAATGAGATTGACAGATCAGCCAAGTCGACTATAATATGTACTCATCTGCAAGAAGCTAAGTGGTTTTATTAGGTAGGTCCTGTTGGTGCGATAAAATTCTAGTTGTTTAACCATATCAGGTGAATACGGTTGATAAACAATTTATCTCACAGTTAACAGTTTGAATACCATCATATCTAAGGTTATTTAACTGTTTTCTTTCAATGCGCTAAAATAACAAATAAATAAATTGTTATTTAACCATTTTTTTCCAAGAACTTTCTAACAGTAAAGCTGGATTATTTTGTAGAAAAAAATGTCACTCGGACTTGAAAATCAGCCTATTTTTAAGGAAAAATCCAAAGATTATTTTGCATTTTTAATCTTTGCAAAAGTTTCCAAACAGTGTAATGAACTTCAGCAAATTTAATACAGTTGGCCATTAATTTATACCACCTCTATGCGGCTTCTATATTCTTTGCGGGGAAAAAAAAACAGTAGCCTATCAAACATCAGCAAAATTAGTAAAATCCATCATCAATTCATATGTTTGTTAAGGCTACCTAGCTCAATTCGATGATTCACACCTCTCTCATTAGTGGTTATATGATCAGGATTTGGACACATAGGTCACTAGGTCTACGCCCTAGTCTGAAAAAAAAAGAATAGACCCAATAAGAATAAATTTTTTAGAAGCGTAAAAGTAGTTCACGGTCATAGGCCATATCTTTTGCGAGATATTGATTATGGTGTAATTTTACTGTAATGCTTGCTTTATGAGCATAATTATTATTTTTTTTTTACGGTTAGTTAATGAAACATTTTTGCTGGTCACTGACCGTAGCCTAGCAATCAAGTTTTTTAGATTGAATGAAAATATTTAGAATGCCTATTAAAATATCAATTAGTCGATGAAAGAAAGACATGATTTTTTACAATAATGTTTGCTTTATGGGTATTTTTTTAGAGTCAGTGAATGAAGCTTTTTTTTTCTAGTGACTAACTGCAATCTAACAGTGAATTTTTTAGTGTGAATGAAAAACACATGTAGTCATTTAAAGTCACTCAATTTTTGTAATTCTGATTGAGCTTAAGTTTTGACTCAACCTTTTCAGTCTAGAAAAGAATGAAAAAGACTAGGTTACAAAAGCTTATTTATCTTATAAACAAAATAGTGTGTCATTAAATTTCTCTTAGCTTTAAATATGCTGGTAAAATGTGTTATGAAATATAATTATTAAAAATTGTTGTCCACATATTTGGTATCAAACAGAAAAGGAATTTTAAAATCTTTTATTGAATCTTCTGCCCCTGAGAAAAAATATCTGCTAAAATTACAGCCTTATACTATAATGACAATTCTGGCAAACTAATAATAATAATTTTATTCAATTAAAACAAAATATACAATATTTATACCATTCATTTGGTAATATTTCCTTTCATATGGTAATAGTTTACCGGAAATTCTGGTTTTCAAAATAAAAAATTTTATTACCACACATTTAGTAAAAGTAGAAAACTAATAGGTAAAATTGATCGTAGAGAGGGTTTTTATGCCATGCTCTAACGTGACATGAGAAAATTGCAAAAATTTTACCATATTTACAAATTTTTATCTACTATATTTTATTGTTAAATTTACCAAAATTACTACTAAAGCCTTTAGTAAAAATCTCCGAACGTATTGATGTTCCTAGAGCCAGAAACACGATTGATTTTCCCATTGGCAGTTTGATTTAAACTTCTTTTCTTAGTGTGAATGTTTCCTGAGTATTTAATATCTAAGTTTACCTATTACATGAAAATTAAATAATGCACTACATGGGAAGGCATAAAAAAAGATAATATTTTAATTTACTGGGAAAAAAATAATGAAATTTTCTAAAAAATCCCTCAAGATAGAATTATTATAATCCAATTTTTATAAAAAGAGTTCTTATTATAAATTGGAAGTGATTAATGGGAAGATTAAAATTTTTGCTTTGATGCTTGTTTGCAATTTAAATTAGAATATATGCAAATCATCGTAATTCCAATATTCACTAAACTTTCCACCTTGAGTTTAGAACTGCAGATTATGTATTGAACTAGATTACAATGACTGAGACAGTCTACGAAAACTGATTCCCATGTTGAATGCAGCAATTTGTCAAGCATCTGATCGAGATAAATGAAGTTTGCGCAAATCGCATAGTGATATCTCCCAAACATCTCAGTCACTTGGACAAATCTTCTTGTAGCCTATTCAGTAAAACGATCATTATGCCTGTGTAATGGTTTCAAGGGAATAGTCGACGGTTTTCTTGATTAAATTGGTAATAGTTACGTTATCCGATCATCTTATTGTAAGATTGAATAGTTGAAAAGTTTGACAAAATGAAATTTGATACATAGATATTAAGGAATTCACTGCTTTTGTGAAGCTGAAAAATGTATTTTTACTTTATGCAATTGTAATAAAAGGACAAAAATATACTTTCTATGGCATGAACTACGGTAGCATGATAAAATTACCCCTTTTTACCACATTTACCAATCTGTATAAGCCATATTTTATTGTTAAATTTACCAAAATCTCTACCATAGCGCTTTAGACAAAATTACCGGGATTTTTGATGCCCCCATTGAGCCAGAAACACGGTTAGTTTTACCATATTGATAGTTTTTACTTTTATTCTCAGTGTGTACATTTATTATCTAAGTTTAGCTATTGTATGGAAATTAAATTATGGACGGAAAAGCATAAAAAACAAGATGATAATTTAATTTCCTAGAAAACAAATTAACAATTTTCTTTTTTTTTTTAAAAAAAATCCCCCAAAATGGATTTATTATATTTTTGATTAAATTGGCAATAGTTATGTTATCCGATCGTCTCATTGTAAGATTGAATAGTTATAAAGTTTAACAAAATGCAAATTGATACATAAATTTTAAAAAATTCATTGCTTTTGTCAATTAAATTTTTTTTTTAGTTTACACATCCGTAATCGAACGGGAAAAAAGGCTGAAATCTAAATTTTAAATCAGCAATGAGGTCATTTCAACTAACAAATAAATTCGGTATAACATTTAGGAGTAATTTTAATTTATATTTTTAATCTAAATAACGCAGAGCTAAGATTTAATTACAAGCTGAATTAAAAATCTAAAGTAACAAATTAAGTAATATGGAAAAAAATGATATAAAAAATTGAAAGATTGGATTTTTACCATAAAATACTATTACCGTAATTTAACTGTGATATTTTTTCAATCAGAGTGATTCAGTGATTTAAAAGAAATTATTGCTGTAAAAATTACGTTTTATCATATTTTTTGTTCCGAAACATGTTCCTGTAAAAATGGATTTTATGGTCAAAAGAATTGGCACCCAGTGTGCCTGTACTTTTTACCAAAATTTTTTACAGTGTAGAATGCCCCTGGAAATGTAATTGTATGATTTTATGTTTTATTTCCTATCTGCTCAATTATGTTGACAGTATTTCTCTCTATATTCTAGAAACAAGAAATACGTATGTCTTATTAAAAATAATCATATGATCATATTAATAATAATTTATTCATACTTACAAATATTGTTTTTGATTGAATATTCTAAAATGCATTGTTTTATGTATGTCTTTAAGTACTTTAAAAAATACCAGTTATTTGACAGTAGAATTTTTTTCGCATTTAAATTACTTTGACAATTCATTTCATTTGAATTCAGTCACCATTAAATTCAATTTATTTCTACATTTCAATTTGTTTTAACGTTCAAATTATTAAGCGAAAGTAACATAAATATGTTATGCATTTTAATAAAATTGTTATATTTGCAGGAGCACATAAATAATGATACTAAATCAAAAGAAAACGGAAATGCTGTCGTAATCATGAATAAATTTCATTATTCATCACAAAAGATTTTTATAACTGATATGTACATAAATATATTATAGTAATAAAATATCAACAATGATAATTTTTATTTACTTTTTTTTTCTTTCTTAATACAACAAAAAGTAAAAAAATACTGAAGATTTTTTTTCTTAATTAATTTCGTATCAACTACGCTAAAAAAATATCCGCGATTACTCTTAAGAACCTTAGAAATAATTAAAAAAATAAGTTTATCAGCCTTATAAATATTATCACAGACGGAAAAAATATTAGAAAAATAACCACAGAAGAAAAAAAAATACAGAATTGTTTTTCGTAAGATAATTTTCTATTTAAAAGAATGCTCCTCACTTAGAAATGTTTCCAGATTGATAACAACCTTTGGTTGAAACCAAGTATTAAACATTTTCTTTTTAAAAGTATCAAAGTTTTAAAAATGACTTGAAATATTTGATAAAAGGGAATTTTTCTTATAATTAGCTACCAAACAAATTGTTTTATATTTCAAAAACTAATAAGCAGTAATGATCGAAAATAATGTTAAATACTGTATATGATAAAATGGATTACCTTTCGAAATTTCCCTTGAGAATTTTACGATATATAAATCTTTTCTTTAAGTTGCAATAAAAGAATAGCTTCACAGTAAATCTTAATACAAAGGAACTTAGATTCTTTAACAGAAAGATCCTTACAATGATATTATTCTAACAATATTTAAGAGATAATTTATTTTGATCATTAAAATATTTAAATAAAAAGAAATCTTAATAATTGAATCTATAAGAATTTAAGTTTTGATTATTAAATTAGAAATAATTTTTATAAATTAGAATTTTTAGCGCATACAATATATTGGATACTTCTTTTTTATGCAGCTATGTCTTTTGTAGGCATTTCATTAAACAGGAATATTTTTTTTTTAAAAAAAACAAATAAAGAGAAAGTTTTATGCACATATTATTCTTACATAGCGAAGGGTTCTCAAGATATTTTATAAAATTCCGAATAGTCAATGAGTCAAGTCTAATAAGAATGTCATCTAAAAATTTTATTTACAGATTACTCAATCACGCGAGCAAAAATTATTCAAAAAGTTGCTGTTGTTGTTTCTAATGCGACTTGCCAATACTATACAATACTATAGCATGCCTGTTTGGTGACACTAAAGGAATTTAAGGTAGGGGGTGCGTTTGTTGTCTTTTTCAGTGGCGCCATCTATGGTCAAGAATATGACTTCAGTGACACACATGTCGCAGCTCGTTTTACTAGGCAGAACCCATTAATTCTTTCACAGATTGTAATTTTGATCTGAACCAGATAATGATCAATATTTTATTCAGTACCCCAAGAGGTACCTCGATTTAGCGTGCACCAGTCACCATTTACTACACCAGGAGTCTTCAGCCGGCTGGGAAGGAACTCATGACCTCTTGGATATGAGCTTAATGCCTTATCAACCAGGATATTCAGTACCCATTCAAAAAGTAAAACTTGGTACTCACGGTCACGTGACTTATGCTATACTATATAGAAGTTTTCATTTATTTGCAGTCTAATGATTATAAGATATGCCTTTTTTATAAAATTCAATAAAAAATAATTACATTAATTTTTAATTTAAGAAAGATTCTTAACACATTTCAAATAATCGTGAAAATCCAATAGTTCAAGTCTAATAAGAATGCCGTTCAAAAATTTGAACCCCAGATTATTCAATCACACAAGGAAAGTTCACCAAAAATCAAAACTTGACTTCCATAATTCTACGTTTTTTCCCCCCTTTTTTTTATTTTGCATTCACAGCTTATTTTGTAGCCTAAAAAATATATTCAGGTAAAAAGCTGTTTCGCTTCTATTTAATTAATTATAAAACATTAAGTATTTAATGAAAGGAAATATATACTGGACTGGGACGTCAACAAAGAAATATTAATAAGTAAAATAGAACTTTATTAAAAAAAGTTTTTATCAGTTTGAAAAAAAAATATAACTTTTCGTTTTACTAATTATTAAAAAACAATTTAAATAAAATGTATTAAGACAACACTAAAAGATTTTTAAATATGATAAAAACACTGACTCCGAAATTTGCTGTGGATTTTGTTTTGCAATAAATGTAATTGTAATGCTATTATAATAATGTATTGTAATAAATTTACCTATCGAATTCATAACCCTTATTTGATTCAACGATTTCCAAAAAAGAGTACGCAGATAACATTATCATTGATCAAATTAAAACATTTCCTTAAACAATGCTTCGAAAGCCCTTCAATAAACAATGTTTCGAAAACGTTTTAAATAATATTTAGAAAAACAACTGAGATAAAAATAAAATCTTACTTAGTATTTCGGTTATATTTCATACATTTCTACATATTTAATACATTTATATTAAAAATAAAATCTTACTTACTATTTCGGTTATATTTAATACATTTCTTTTATTGTATATAAGAAAACAAAATATTTCCATATCGTAGAAAAATCCTATTTTTCATATGTTTTGTCAAATAAGCAAATTCTATATGAATCTCAATGATTATAAATCTTAATAAATGGTAACAAAACAAAAACCAAATTGACGTTCAAATTTCTAAATTAAAGAAAACGACGACAAGTTTGATTCATTATTTATTTCATGGAATTTCAAAGCGTTGCGAATGTTTCTGTTTTACACATTTCTTTAAATAAAATAAAGAATTTACACAATACAAATATATTTCTCAAGTGCTGCTTTTTTCTTTATTGATAATAAACATAATTTACTTCGCAAACATATCAGAGAAACGAGACTATTTTTATATCCCGACAAGTGAAGCAGAAAATAAAACTTGTGAGCTGATTATGTTTAAAGAAAAAGAAAATGCAGTTGTTCGGTCGAAATGTACAGGGTCCTATCTAACTGCCCTCAAAGATTTTCTTATTTTTCTTAAAATCAAAGCATTCTTTACGCCTTTTAATCTTTTGAAGGTTTTTCTTTTCCAAATCTTTCTTTTTACTCTTGGGAATTCCCTACAAAGAGTCAGATTTCTTTTTACTACCATTAAGGAAATTAAGTAGAGGCCCTTGCAATTACGGTAATTATTTTATACAAATATTGTCGCCAATTGAGAGCATTTAGAAATGCTTGATGCTTTACTTTGGCTGATTTCCTTTTTTTTTTTTTTCTTCATAAGAAATCAAATTATAGTAAGATTCTGGGCTGTGGTTTTAAAACTAAGCTATCGAAAACCAAATTCATAATTTACGATTTAAAACATTTTTTATTACATAATTTAATACATGGAGAATAAAGGATTTAGTTTTTTATTTATTTTTAGTTTCAAAATTACATTCAGAGATCTTATTTTATTTGCAGTTTTCTATTAGTTTATTAGAAATGGAAGAATTGTAAGATGGACTGGGATTTTAAGCTATGCTGATAAACACTTTGAAGCTAGTTATACCATACGCGCGACTGAAGTTATCAGCAAACTTGACTTTGGCTAAACTGAACTATACACTGTTAGTAATTTCTCGGGAAAAATGGCTAAATAATAATCTATTTAATTGTTATTTTACCATATTAAAACAAAACAATCAAATAACCATAAATAAGATGGCATTGAAACTATCAACAGTGAGAGAAATCGTTTATTAACTATTTTTCATCTAAAACGGTTAAATAACAAGAATTTTATTGCACCACTAAGCCCACCTAATGAAGAAAGTTAGTTCCTTGCAACTGCGTGCAAATTAGAGCCAAGAGAGTTAATCTATCAATATCATGACCGACAGAACGGGGGTTCGAGTCCCGGCGTTGACACCTCCATTCCCTTTAACACAATGACGAATTTCCAGTGTCTCCTATGTCTTGTTAAATCTCTATTTTTTTACGGTTTTAAGACCTTGGTAGCTGTAAGTGGTTTAAAAACGGTATAATTTTTTATTGATGATTTAATAACCATACTGGTTGGAAACGGTTTCTAAACCGTAAAGGGGAAATTATTCTTTACCGTAAATCTTAAGGTTTATCGAATAGACAGACCGCTGCCGGTTATTTTACCATAATTTTAGAATGAAAATTCCAACAGTGTATTATTTAGTTTCTTCAACTTGATTAGGCAATAAAATTGGTTCAACTTAAAGGAAAACATGGTTCAGTTTAGGCAACAATTAAAGTTGCAACAGATTTGAACCTAATGTATCGATGATTAGTAGAACTATTATGACGAAAAGACAAATGATGCTCCTTTTATAGTTTCATACTTCGATCAGTTGGTACTGATTTCATTTACCAATTGTTTTGATTAGGTGTTAAATACTAAATGACAAGCATACTTATATTTTTGACAAAGCTAATGGCAAAGCCGTGGTAGGTCAGGGGACAGAGCACTTGCCTTCCAAAAATGGGAAGATATGAACAGGGTTCGATTCCTTGCGATGGTTGATTCGAATTTCGCACCAGGCTCGCATCGACCACAGTCACTGACGTAAACTATCATCAATGGTAATTATGGGTTAGAGTTCCTGTGCTGTCAGGCTAAATGTAGGAAATTTTCGTGGTTTTCCTCTGCATGTAACTCAAATGCGGGATAGTTCCCTCAAAAGCCCTCCACGAGTTCAAATTTATCCCAATATCTAATCCAGGAGTCCCTTGTCTTCTGAATTAGGTTCAAAATTACAAGTATATGGAGTTTAACATTAGTAGTCGTCAACTGAGCATTCGGTCAACTGTTCAACGACGGTTATCAAAATAACTAATGGCAACATATTCATAAAAATCGGTATGACTTATCGAAGACAGATTAAGTCTACAAATGAATGAATGACAAAGATAGATAGTTAAACTTTATTTTTTCCCTCCCAGTAGAGATTGCTGTGCTATATATATATATATATATATATATATACATATATATATATATATATATATTTGTATGAGCTAATAAAAATATCATTATTTAATATCAGAAATATTTTAATGTGTAACAAAATGACATATTTTGACCATAATTAAGACTATTTAAAAGAATACTTTTTAAAATAAAAAATTCCGAACTCCGCTCGATAGTTGAACTCATGAATTGTTTTCGATCAGTTTTCAGTCTGTCAAACCTAGAAAAAAATTTAATGCCAGTTTGTTCCAAATTATGTTTGCCAAAATTTTATTTTCTGAATATATATCTAAATTCAGGCAGATTTATTTTATCTTTTTAAACGAAATTACACTAGTTAAAAAACGTTAATAATCATCCGTATAATTAAATATATATATATATAGTTAAAAATTTGTCAATTTTTCTTAGAAAAATGTGGGAGTAAGTGGTACAAAGGAAAAAAAATAGAGCTTGAAATCATTATTTTAATTCATAAAATAGCAGGTAATAAAAGATTCCAGGAAAAATTGAAATTTTTCAAAAGCGTAGCTTTTGTCATATCACTATTGTAATATAATAAGCACTTTATCATCGGAAATAAAATATTGATTAAGTAAATATCCCATTTACTTCAAAAAACAAAATGAAAGTGATATACCACTCATTTTCCTGAATATTTTATATATCTTGTTCAAAATCCAATAACGTATTTTAAATTACAGGTTTAAGATAATGCGTTTTCTTGTCTAAAGGCAAAACAACGATATTTTACTTCAAGCTATTCAAAAACTGCATTAAGAAAATTTATTCGAAACTTTATAGTACTTTATCAAGTATGCACAAAATAAATACTATATTAAAACAGTTTTTAGATTCTTTGTGATTCTAATTTGAAATTCAGATTTTTCTATTTCGGTTTATATAAAAGAAAATTAGAAATAATTTAATTCACTTACAGTGAAAACATTCACTGTAAAACTTATTTAAATGGGTTTTCTGAAGTTTAAAAAATCTTGATAGACACAATTTCGTTGTAAAAATTTTAATTAAACTTTCTTTTTATGGTATCTAAAATGAAAAAAAAAAAAAGAAAAGTTTTTATATTACTTTAACGAAAGGACTTCTAATGTCAGTCACTCAAGCCTGATTAATATTAACTATTTTTTTATTTATGTTTGGAAAAGAAATGGTAAATCACTTAATATTTATATAGTTAAAAATCTTAAGCATGTAACTCAGTTAACATTTTTAGAAAAACAGGAATAATGTATCCTAAAAGAATTCGAAAAAAAAAAAAAACTATGAGTGACTGGTTCTTGAATTTTTTATATACTGATCAATTATTCATTTCTTGGAGGAAAAAGGAAAGAAAAACATAGAAAATAATTTCTGGTAAAATTACCATACTTTACGGTAATGACAATTCTGGCAACAAAAAAATACAGATTTTAATTAATAAAACAAAAATAAACGGTATTTAAACCATTCATTTGACAGTTTTTCCGGTATTATAGACATAATTTTCCAGTATTATAGCCATTGTTACCAAAATCATAGTTCTTATTGCCCCACAGTTTGTACAATACACAAATCAGGAAAGTATTTTAACTGAATAATTGTTTTTCATGCCATGATCAGTTACTTTAAAAAATTCCAGATTATATTACGGTGATAAGTGCTGAACTCAGGATGGCAGTCATTTTTATCGCAACATGTTACGTAACAAAAATATTATGCACCGTATATTTTACAGTAATCACTGTAAAATCACTGCACTGTAAAATAAATATTGCTGTAAAAAATACTGTATTGTATTTTACGGTAAAAATTGATATTAAGATTGATGCATCCAAAGAACCGATACTTTATATTACAATTTGAAGCAGAAATTTTCCCAGTGTAAGATACCACGATACAAAGATAAATTTTTATATTTAACAAATTTTTCTCATATTTTGAAACTATGCTGTTAATTTTATTAAAAACATTACTAAAACGTTCTATAAAAATTATTGAGATTTCAAGTGCTCTCATAAACCAAGAAACATGGTTAACCATACTTTTATTTTACGGCCCATGCTTTTTTTTCTTCTCAGTTTTGACAATACTTTTGGTTCTTAGAGCGTATAATAAAAATTACTGTTTTAATATCTATTTCAGTAATATTGTGCATATCAGGTAGTATGCCATAGTTTAAAATTAAATAAAAGTAATACACTATCTACTAATAAGTATTTGGGCACGTGTGTTTGTAAAGAAAAACAAACTTCATATATAATCAATAGTTGGTTGAAACTTTACGAGAGGCAATTACAGCGTGAACCCCCCGGGGCATCCTGTCCACAAGTCCTTGCGTGACGTCTAGTGGTATTTTCTTCCACTCGGCTTGGAGAAGACATGTAAGTTCCCTCACCGATTTTGGACGGGTAGTACACCCCTTAATTCGGCGATCCAACTCGTCCCAGAGGTTCTCGATAGGGTTCAGGTCGGGGCTCTGGACAGGCCAGTTCGTTGGATTAACCCCATTAGCACCATATCAAGCCTTGGTGACCCTCGCAACATGACAGCTGGCATTGTCGTCCTGGAGGTAACAGGGGTCCTCCCGTAAAACTGCCACAACGTAGGAAGCACATTGTCATCCAAAATAGTGCAGTAGGCATCTTGCATGGGACTAATGCCGATGTTGTTCCCTACACGATATCTACCGGCGCAGGGCGTGACGTATCTCAGGACCGCAGATATAGTCATTTGCATAGGTGTCCAAATACTTTTTGGTAGATTGTGTAGATATTTCAACATGCAAATAGTTTTAATTTCTATGATAATCGAATAATACTGAAATGAAAATATTGTAGAAATCGAATGCTTAAAAATAAATTGAAAAAAGAATTGTTTACATCTTTGTGTTTAGTAGAACAAAAAGGATATAAAAAGCAATTTTTATATCTTAATATTAAATTGAGACTTAAGCAATTGGAGAAAAGCAAACTAAAAAATGTATTAAATTTATATGAAGTTAAAAAATTTTTAATAAAGCTTATTTTTCTGCTTTATCCAACTTTCTCAGAAAATCAAACGAGATGTTATATGATTGGATCTTTGGATCTATGTATAAAAACTCTATATTTTTAATATATTTTTTTACATATTCTTCTACATATGGCAAAATTCTTTAAATCGTTTACTCGTTTATACTCCTAATAAAATAAATATTAATTTAAAAAAAAAACCAGCTTGACTTTTATGCTTTTTCCTAATGAAATTAAACGAGAAAAACTAAGTTGTGTTAAAATGAATATTTTACTAAGCTTACATAAGTTCGAAAAATGTATGTTTGTATCAACTATTCTAGCAATCTGTCTGTTACTTAGAATTATTATATTTTCAGTTGATGAATGATAAAAATAAGAGTTGAGTTTCAGGAGTGTAAATTCATAGTGATATTTTAGTAAACGTTTTTCTGCATCTTAATAATATGTAATCAGCTAATGAAGGGCAAAAAAGGGTTGATTTTAAAGAATCTAAATTTGTATTAATATCTATAAAATAAAATTTGATGCCATAAATTAATATATAATTAGCTGATGAATGCTAAAAAAGTGTTACGTTTAAAGAATATAAAGTTGTACTGATATTTTAGCAATCATTTCATGCAATTAGTTAAAATATAATCAGCTGATAAATGACAAAAAAAGATTGATTCCTAAGAATTTAATCTGTATTAATATATTAATAAACTTTATGATGCAATAGTTTAAACTATAATTAGCTGATGAGTAGTTAAATAAAGTTTTAGCTTTCAGAGTATAAATTTGTAATATTTTTTTAAAAAACCATCTGATTCATAAAATTAAAATATAATTAACTAATGAATTTGGGTAAAAAGTGTCAAAGTTTAAAAGTATAACTTTTTATGATTAGTTTAGCAAATTTTTTGAATTAATATATAATCAGCTTATAAAGAACGAGAAAGCGGACATCACGTTATTTTTGAACCTTTATAGAAATTGTAAACTATGACATTTAGATTTCTTTTTCAAAATACAGGTATAAATTCAGTACTTATTCCTTGGTGCTGTAAATAATAGGTTATGTTGTGAATGAAAGATATCGGCAGAATACAGCACAGGAAGATAATGGCAAAGATGTTTCGTGATAAATGTTCTTATGACCAAAGAAATCCGTTGATCGATTTTCTGAAAATACTTGTAATAGAAAACTGCTCTAAGTACAGTCTTCAGTTGTGATGGACAATCCGTTTGTGGGTGGGGGAGAGATTGATGATGGGAATTTTCGAACGAATAATCTTAAAATTTCAACTTCTATTCCCTTTCAGATAGTGTAAATCTATATTTTATTTAACATAAAACAAGAAGAATTACTATATAGTAGAAGAATTACTTTTTTTTTTTATCGATTTGGTCAATTTTTACACATAATTTTAATACAAGAAAGAATGAAGAATATTTATGATTCTGTGTTTATTCATGAATCGTTATGCATAAATAAAACTTTGCACTGTAAAAAATGGACACTTAATTATCATTAAACTTTCTATTGTTTTTGACGAAGCTGTTTCTTGAAAAATTTCGTCAAAAAGACAAAATAACTATCATCACTTCTTTAAGGAAGCGAATTTCGTCAAAAATGAAAAAAATAATTGTCATTGTCTATTTTTCCAAAATCATTTCGTCAGAATTACTAAATAACTATCATTAAATCTTTAATGAAACTCATTTCGTCAAAAAGAAAGAAAAATTTCGTCATCTTAATTTTTTCCAAAAAAAAAGATAAATAAATAAATAACCACTCGGATGGTAATGTTGATTACTCCTTTGCGGGCACCATATAGGTAGATCAACGCCCCCTAGCGACACAAGAAAGACAAACAAAACAGAGAGATGAATTACATTCATGACAGTTGCGTGACTCAAACCTGGGACCGTCCTGGAATGAGGTCAACACCTGGACCACCGTACTAGCCGGTTGATTTATTTCGTCATTCTAGTTTACCTCGTCTAGTCTTCGTTTTAGTTGACATTCTCCCAAAATGCACAGCAATGAGGTTCCGAGTAGAGGTAAAATTTTCGTCTTATAGTGATACGTTTTGTCAGTGATTTCTTCACGAATCAAGTGATTTCGTCACGAATGATTCTGAAACTTGACGAATTAAAGCTGAAGGATTTCTGAATTGTCAAATGACAACGTTTATTTCTGAGAATGTAAAAGAGGATTTGATCTCTTTTTTACACACATAGAAAAAAAATGTATTTTATGCTTCATAAAAATTTTTTTAACTTCGAAAACTCCGTTAAGGCTTTTTTTTTAAGTTAAAGAAATAACTCTAAGATGTATAATATCCAGACTTGAAATTAATAGTTTAAAAATCAGATCCTAACAATGCCTTATTTTTATAAAATTTTCCGAAAAGTTTTAGCGTATTTGCTTAGAGGTAGCTTAAACATTATTGGAAAATAAATATGAATAATAACTGTTATAAATTTTGTTACTCATCTAGTGTAGTTTACTAATTTACTCGCTCTCTTTTCAAGAGGTATGGCATGAACGAATAATGCTAAAACTGACCTTTTACGATGTACTTTTTCTCAGCATCTAAACTAGATATTGCTTCAGTTTTTTTCACAGAATATTTACATGTACATGTTTGCATTGTGGTAACTGTTAATACATGTCTTTGGTAGAATTGTTTTTAAAAAAAATTATAAACTGAGAACTTTATTTATTTATTTATTTTTAAAAATCTCCATAATTTTTTAGCAAATCTCTTTCATAATGAAAAAAAGTGTTCCTGTTAACGCAAAAACATTATCACAGCATGCAACTAATATAATATCAAATATTCCTAAAAAAATTGCAAAGCGATATCATTAGAAATTTCTTAGAATAGGTCCATCTGAAGATGTCAGTTTTTGCATTATTGACATATGCCCTGATTCCTCTTAAATTGCTCATTTAATCACTCTTTCTTTAATTCATTCCCTTATTCGCTCATCAAAACTAACTCATTGTGAAAGTCAGCAGCTAACTGTAACTGCACTCATATTGCTCATGGGCTGCAATAGTGGCACAACTAAAAAACACACGTTTGGATCAGGTATAAATATGAAAATAAACATTCTTTTCAGCAGCAATACTAGCACAACTCATAATTCAACATAGACGATAATCTTCTTTCAAGCAAACTAAAACTCAATTCTAACATACTCACTCACTTAAAAATTAACTCACCTACTCACTTATTCAGATGGATTTCCCTAAACTCGTTTATGCGTGATTATATGTAGTTTAAGGGAAGGAGCTTTAACTTTTGCATGCTAAGTCTAGCGAACTTTGTATGTCTTTTATTTAACCGTTAACATTTACCATTGCAGTTAGTATTGTTTTGTTAACACATGCCAAAAATCTGAAGATAATTTCATTTCGAATTTAAAATTAGCTCCGTGCTTAAGGGTTTGGTCATTTGTATTTTCACTCCAGTACTTATATTTAAAAAATGATAAAAAATAATGATATGAATGAATGAATGAATGAATGATAAAAAATACTACAATTTTCAAAATAGACCAGAATAAATATATATTTTTTTCCAATTTGGACAGTCCAAATTGGACAAAAAATCCAAATTGGACAATTTTTTTCCAATTTGGATTTTTATAAAAGCTTGAAGCAGTCCCATCTTTTCAAATTGTTCAGGAGTATAAAGTATTTTTTTTAGATTCTTTTTGCAGCAAAACGCAATGATGTAAATTTCGGCTTCTTATCTAGACATCTTATTTATCATATTGCTATCTAGTACCTCTCTGGAATCAATACTGATGAGACGTTTGATGTTAAAACATCCCTTTGAAAAGTTTTGGTTTATCACTATAATTCTTCAAGTTCTCCGTACATAAATATAGATTGAATGTCGGATGAATGGTATGTTTTTTTCTTTTTTTGTAAGGCGGCATAAAGTTTTTAGAAGAGTTAATGAAATCGATTTTTTTTTTAAATTAAACATGTATCAGAAATATATCTAAAAAAGTTGATGTATGTACAGATATACTAATTTTTAGTAGATTTTTCTTATTTGACTAGTTTCTTCCAAATATATAATTTTTATCACATTGTCGTGCTTAAGGGATTTTAAAACGCTGCTCTCAAAAAAAAAAAAATATGATGTATTTCAAATTAGTTTTTTCAGGAACTATTAGACCGATTTTGCTCAAATTTTGTATTTTTTAATGTAATATCACATTCGTTAAAATGATGTAAAAATGTTTATACTTTGCTTTTCAACGCTTTTTCATCTGTTATTAAATACGGTCATGAAAAAAAAAACAATACATTTTTAATATAAGTTATTTTTTGGTTGAAATTACCTTTAGATAAACGAATATTATAGTTGTGTGCAAAAAGTTTTGATTTCGCTTAAAAAATTCACGAGATATAGTTAAATACGAACAAATTAAATGTAATATTAAGGGGTCCAAACTTTGAATCACTCTCCTGACTAAGCCATTTTTACCATATTCTCCAAATTGCGGCTATCCCCTATATTTGGGGGGCCAGCAATCGAATTCATCGAAAGAAGGTATGTTTATTCAGAGAAAAGGCGTTTTTGTGTGTGATTTCATACCTTAAATTGTAGTGTAATTTTATTATTTAGAATATTTCAGAACACCCCCCTTGAACCATTAAGATTGAGCTCAGAGCTTCAAGATCCAATAATTAGATCAAAAGTTTTTCAGAAAGAACCGTTAATTGATTTGCCCACTGTACAACAAGATTTGTAGAAGGCTCTTCTCTAGATGCATTAATTAATCTAATTCCTTTTAATCTTTCCCTGCCCTTATCCTTTATCTGAAATGGTTTGAGCACAAAAAGACTTAAATCCTACATTAGCACGATAAATGATTAGTATATTTTTGAAAATAATAGTTTTAACTTATAAACTTTTTTGAAAGAAATTTTTCTAAGAATTTATGCTTTAATTTTATGCACCCTTAGGAACATTTTCACATATAAAAGTATTTTTAGATATAATAAATATGTTACACTATTTTTAATAACCAACATCTTAAACTATTTATTCCATTATAGCACGCTTATAATATATGATATTGTTTGTGTTCATAAAAATTTAAGCATGTTTTTTCCTTCTTAGCAGCGAAAAAATGTAGTTATTAATTTAAATTAATGCTTCTAGTGTTAACAAGCTGATATTGTGTTTAGCAGTCTTTCATATAACATAAGATGTCATTAAATATTTTTCTACTAGCGAAACGAGGAGCAAAAATTCTTATAGGCTAAAATAATGATGTCTTGTTACTTGATTATGTTTCCTGCCTTAATTTGCATATTTATCACATTTAATGCCAAACATGAGAAAGATGGCAGTAGAAATTATTGGATAAAATGCACGAAAATTTTAGTTTTTTTTTTTTTTAAGTAGGTGTCGAATTTTTACTGATTCTAAATATAGAGATTAATTTGTAAACATTTTGATCAAGTTAAACACCTTATTACCATATTGCAAGAGCAATTTTAATTAATACCTTCTCTGAAATTCATTTTTAATTCCTCATTTGTTTTTAGTAAGTTATTATTAAGTTTATCAAGGTAATTTACTAAAAACATATTTCCCATTTCTACATGTTTCGTTATAGCTTTAACACTTAAAATATAAAAAAAATTACTTTAATGAAAGTTTTTAATGACTTTTATATCAAATTTATATGTAATTCTTTGAATAAACTTTTAAAAAAATTCAAACAAATAACTAATATTTGTTTTTTTTTTTTTTGGAAAAGCAATAAGTTCTAAATTTCATTCATAGTAAAAACTCCAAATCAGTAATATGTGGATAAAAAATGCCCGATTACACTAGGAAACAAAATTTTATTTGCGTTTATACAAACACTTGATTTTGCCTAAATAGGGTGTGGGGATTTTAAATCTGATATCAGCTTTGCTTCTTAAGCTGCATATTTTTTTTAGTCTTTTTTTTTTTTTTTTTTTGGTCGAAACATGCAAATTTTTAAAAGTTATATATTACAGGGAGTCGCATAAATGTTGCGACAAACCTCTATGAAACCTCTTGATTTTGTTTTAGAACTATATTATCAACAAATTTTGAGAATAGGAAATTAATACGATGAGTAAATGTTTGTATAGTAGATTAAAGATCTTATTAGACAAGAAATTTACCGTATTTGAGGCATTCCAGGCTTCATCATTCGTTTTTCCAAGTAAAGAATCTATTTGTACAGCAATAATAAAGTCTTTATTTGGGTTATAAACAGAAATGTAATAACTGCAGGTTGTAAGAGTAGAGACTAACTTAGAGGTATATCTGATAGATAAAAAAATTATATTGCAGTTGTTTACATGTTTGTCAAGATGATACACTCTTTATTATGAGTTTATTAGTGGAACTTCCATTCCAAGTAAGGCGTATAGTTACTATAGATTTCGACTAAGCTAAATTTTTGCAAACTTGAGTTTGTGAGCCGTGATGACTCAGGGGATAGAGCGTTCACCTTCCATTTCGGCGAACCGGGTTCGAATCCCAATCCATACGAATTCCGCATCCGACTTGCACCAACCACAGTGCTGACGTGAAATATCCTCAGTGATAGACGGATCATGGGTTAGAGTACCCTTGCGGTCAAGCTTACAGTGGGAGGTTCTCGTGGTCTTCCTTCTAGATTGGGTTTAAAATAACATGGCTACGGAGTTGAGCATTAGGAGTGGTAAACCCATAAAATTGGGTCGTCTGTTCAACGACGGATATAAAACTTGAGTTTGTAGGCAAAATTTATTTCTGATTTTCAAAAAATATATTGTCGACAGATTGTAAGAATATGAATTTAACAAAATATTTCTGTTTTTCTAACTAACTAGAAAGATTCTTTTTTTTTATTTGTTTAATAGTTTAAATTTTTAAAACTCTCTGCTTCGCTAATGTGCCTGTTTAAATGCTTTCTTTTTAAGAACTTTAGATTCAAAAATCAAATCTTGTAAATATTCTTGCATATGTTACAAAGGGAAAAAAATCTTATATTTTTCATTCAATAAGTTTTTATGAACGATGCCTAATTTTCTGGATTACAAAACTGCTAATTGGTTTAATACAAATTGAAAAAAAAAAAAAATATTTGTTAAAAAATAATTAAAAGTAGTCAAAAATATTTTTAAAAAATTTTAAAAAGATTATCAAAAAAAATTTGACAAAAATTGTCAGAAAATTACCAAAAAATATATATTATAATAATGCTTTTTGTTTAATCTCATTTCGAGGAAGCTACAGGATTTTTGTTATAATTGGTATAAACGAAATTAACGACAAAATTTGATGCCAAAATAATGAAATAATGCCAAAATAATGAAATAATGCCAAAATAATGAAATAATGCCAAAATAATGAAAAATACAAAATTTTAAATCAGATAATACAAAAAAAATTGTTTTTGTTCAAATCAAAAACAGAATTTAAAGAAATTTTCGTAAAAGTTGATGTGTTTAAACAGTTTCAACAGTAGATACTTATAATCCTCGAATAATAATACTTTTTAAGTAGTGTTTAATGAAATAAAATTAAAAAATAAATCGTGAGTAAACGAAGGCAATATCGATTGGATTTACATAGGATTTTTAATAACTTATAAAGTCAAGAATTGAAAACTAACTCACGATATTTTAACTAAGAAAAATGTCGTTAACAAAAGGGCTTTCTTTCACCCTGTGTTTTAAAGTAACAGAAGGGTTAAGATGAGCAATACTTTATCATAAATAATGGCAGTTTTTAAACAACATTGATCTCTAATTTCGAGAAAAAAAAGAAACACTGTAAATAAAAATTTTCAATTTCAAAAAAGATATCATTAAATTATTTTTGATAAAATCATAATCTTTGACATAAAGAATTGCAATCGCATTTACAAAATTTATTTCTTAAGTTATATTTTTAGAACTTGAATTATGAAGGATTTGGTCATTTTCATAGTTTTTTGCTTTTAATTAAATATTTTTCTGTAATTAAAAATCTCATACTTTTATTTTCTAAACTGCATTATTTTTTTAAATTCTAATTATAATTACACTGTTCGAACTTCCATTCTAAAATTACGGTAAAATTACCGTTAGCAGTCTTTCCACCCAATTCACCATAAAGTTTACGGTAAAGAACATTTTTTTTTTTACCTTTACAGCTTTAAAACCGTTTACATTTAATATGAATAAGAAACCATGAATTTAAAACTATACGATTTTTTTTATCATCATTTTGAACTAGCATGATTTCAAATCCTTAAAAACCGTAAGAAAGAAAACCGGTTTCAAAACGGTAAGGAAGAAATTTAATTGGATATTGCAAAAAATTTAACTGGGCTAAGTTTTCGTTAGGTAAAGGGATATGGAGTTATGTTGCGTTGGTTGCGTTTTATTAAATGAACCATGGAATGTGGTTTAATAAAATAATCTTTTTCCCTATCGTAAGAGATAGAAAATGCTACACTTTTTGTGTTAAGCAGCTTTATGGTGCTGCGATATATACCATATAAAGTATTATATTTTAAAAGTCCAGGGTCACAAATTTGGGATAGCACTCTGGAAATTCTTCATGTGTTGAAGGGAATGGATAAAATATTGTGGTGTGAATGCTTGGACTGGAACTATCATTCTTTTAATCATGAGATTGCCAGATTTGCCCTCTCGGCTATATTATGTACCCAGCTGCCGTTTCATTAGATGAGTCTAATTGGTGCGATAAAATTATTGTTGCTTAAGCGTATCTGGTGAAAAAGTTAATAAACAATTTTTCTCACAGTTAACAGTTTGAATACCATTTTACTTTAATGGTTATTTGACTGCTTTGCTTGAATTTCGTTAAAAAAACAATTGTATTAATTATTATTCATAATCTTTCTGGAAAATTACAGTGTATAAAATGCTATATTCTATCTTGAAAAGAGCGTTATTTTGTGTAATAGGAATTGAATGTCTCTGATTTTTAAAAGAAACGCCTCAAATAGAGAATCATCTGATTCGAAACTAATTTACATTGAGATTAAATGTATGTCAACAAATCTTAAAACCTTCTAAAGCATAGAAAAATACTTTTAATTCTGTTTACTTTGAAGGTAACGGAAATTTATTCTCGACAATTTCCAATTGAAGGTCTTTTTTTCCAATTGTTTTACGAATAAAAAAATCGTAAATTTTCTTCCTTTTTTTTTTCTAAATAATTTTTATCCCTATGTTTTCACGAAGTGAAATCGAATTTAAAGAAAATAAAACAAACCTCAACATTGTTAATTGGTTTGCATTTTCGGAATAAACAATTTAATTTTATTTTTCCCTTCTTTAATTAGCTCCGGGAAATTGTTTATTGCTCAAATATTTGAATTAGTTAAATTTATAAAATAGAAAAGTTTATATTTAAGTTTCTGGATTGCTTACGAAGGGTTTTGAAGTTTTTTTGAAGAAAAAAATTTTAAGTGTATAATAATGGTTTCAATATATTTGTTGCAATTTTTTAAAAATTATTATATATAATAAAATTTTTAAAAATAATTCCATAGATACTATATTTTTTAACACTTTTAAAATGTATAATTTCGTTAAAAATCTTTACAGTCATGGTTAATGTGAATGATTAAATATTTTTATTGTAAAAAAATTGGTAAATGTTTACTGCTATGATTATTAGGAATCATAAAATATTTTAAATTTAGGAAAATTGCTATTTGAAGTGTTATTTACGGAAAAATTCTTGAATATTTTAAATTTAAAAATATTATTTATCTAAAATGTAACAACTAATAAATAAAATGACACAACTGTCCCAGCTAAAAATAAACTGCAGTTTGTAAACTGCAGTAATTTTGTAGTAGTGCCAACCTCAACATTTTTACAGTAAACAATGCCGAAATATCAGTATTTAGTGGTGCCATCTAGCGTAAACTATTGGAAATACTATACTTTTTGTTTTGAATTATTTTCTTTTAAATTTAAACTACTTTCTTGATCAGATGTATCAATGAAGAAGCATAGCACTCGTGAAATTTTTATGTTGTTCAAAAGTCAACGCATTGAACCTTGGGATTCGAACTCCCATCCTGACGGCGTGTGATTAACCGATTAGCCCTCTCTGCTACAGCTCTGTGTCAATACCGATGCATGGAACTGGATGTTTTCATGAGGTGGATCTTGTTGGCTCAGATAAAGTTTTTGTTTATTAAATCATATTCCGTGAAAACACAGAGTTAACGTAGAGTTCTCAGAGTTAACAGTTTAATGCGTCATTTTATTGCTATCTAATTTTTTAGGTTGTATACGTAAAATTTTAGTACTGTGTCTTCATCCGAATTAAAATCTGGGATTTGCACACTGTTTCACATTGTTTATACAAAAATAATCTTTAAGGTTGACACATTTCTTGCCAAGAGTTCCTTAATCATCAAACTTATTCAATAAAGTTTTCATTGTCTTCTACACAGAGAAGAAAAATCTGGCAAAACCACTATCACGTATGGTAAAAACATTTCTGCTGAATAAAATGCAAAACCACAATTCTAAGATTTAAACCAAAATACGCGGTATTTAAACCATTCATACGGCAATTTTATCAACTGTTGTTGTTATGGGTTACTGAAAACTCTGTTTTTCTAAATGATAATTCTTATTACAATACTAACCTAGTAAACGGTTTTTATGGCATTCTGTAAAATAACAAGATTTTTTTTCCAATGCCCACCAGTAGAATGACCTAGGTTATACAGGCATCTGAAGGGCAGATTTGTTGACCACTCTTTCAGGTGCACCATACATTAGCTGGGCCAACGTTGCTCCACCATTAAGGACAGATAGTACAGAGAATGAAAGAAACTCCGTGCCTTGCCCGGGATTCAAACACAGAACCTTTCTGATGCAAGGACTGTTCCCTGACCCCTACACAGGCCGGTCGGTGTAAAGTGGCAAGATAAAATTACCAAAATGATCTTCAGAATTATCAATCATTTTACTTCTTATTTTGTAATTTTATCCATTTGATGATATCTTTGCCCCTTTCTAAATTGAACGCTGATAATCTGTTTAGATTTCTACGGTTTATTTAAAACAGCAGCTTATTTGAATGGGTGATAATAATTAGAGCACTGTTTATTAATTCTTATTCTTATTTAATTTCTCAATTATAACAAGGGTTAAAGAGACAAAAAATGATACCAATCAGAAATCAAATTAATTTGTTCACTGATAAACATACGCTTTGATTTAAACCCCCTATCTCTATTTTAGATATTGTTTGGTAGACAGCCAAAAGATGCATAAAAGTAATTAAAGAAAATATAACTATTCTAAGTATTTTGATGCATTTATTTATTGTTAAGCATACATATGCAGTGCTAATTACAAAGAACGAATTCTTTTAAGCTCTTGCCAAGTTGAAGAAAAGATTGCTTAAACTATAGATAAGCATTACAGATATGCATCGATTGCAACGGTGGTGGAAGCTGGTTCAAATCCCTCCGTTTCCCAGACTGTATCTGTGTGCTATATTTCTCTATCTCGTGCTATCTTTTTATTGACTTGACAAGGGCAGACTAGACAAGCTCTGTAAAAAGCCTCCAGGCTGAGTATGTGCGCGTAATAGTAATTCTTTTTTCGATGCCAACCTGGAGAATGACCTTTCGTCATAAAGCATCTGAAGGGCAAGATTGTTGGCCACTCTCTCAGAAGCACCATATTAGCCCTGATGTAGTATTTATATAGTAACAATTAAGCTACATATTTAGTTTAGCATTTTTACTTTTACAAATTCCTTCTTTTTATAATTTTAATGTTGGTAAATTTTTATAATTTTAAATGTCCAACTTACAGCTTACATAGGAAAAAAACAAATAATCACAGAGAAACAAAATTAACAAGTGCTTGCTAAATGAAATACAGATCAAAATGAACTATTTGATTCGACTTAAAATTACATAATTTTACTACATTTACTAGCAAACAACATGGTTATAAATACCATATTGTATTGTTAATTGTTAATTTCTGGACACGGTTTTCTATGCAATTTTAATACTGATGTTGTGCCCCAACTTTCATAGAGGTTTGTCGCAACATTTATGCGACTCCCTGTAATATATAACTTTTAAAAATTTGCATGTTTGGACAAAAAAAAAAAAAAAAAAAAAAAAAAAAAACTAAAAAAAATATGCAGCTTAAGAAGCAAAGCTGATATCAGATTTAAAATCCCCACACCCGATTTAGGCAAAATCAAGTGTTTGTATAAACGCAAATAAAGTTTTGTTTCCTAGTGTAATCAGGCATTTTTTATCCACATATTACTGATTTGGAGTTTTTACTATGAATGAAATTTAGAACTTATTGCAAAATGCTAAACTGATACTTATACACCCTTTCAATCTGCTTTTAAAATAATCCTTTCAATATCAAAGTTTAATTCTATTGACCATATCAAATTTGGGAAATCTAATCTAAGAAAAAAATAAAATTTTTAATATAATATTTTAACGTAGAATTACGATTGGCTAAAATGAAACCTAGCATTTATCAAATACCCAAACCAGTTAAAGGTCTTTAGCCGATCAGATAAACAACTATTTGTCTTAGTAGTTTCCTATTCTTACAATTTGCTGATAAATTATCTCTCAAAATATAATATCAAATTCTATTTATGAAATCGAGTTTGCGAAATCAAAGGAGTTGAAATATTTACATTAACATATTGTTTTAACATCTTATTGGCTACATGGTTATTGCTAAAGGATTATAACTTTTTTTATTATTTTTAAACGTTATGAAAAAAAATAAAAGATTAACTGTATTTACCATATCAAATTTATAAAATTCAATCAATGACAAAATTTTAAATGTACAAATTAGTTCACTATTTAGACTAACAATTGAGTAATGAAGCCTAGAATTTATAAAATTTATGAAAAGAGTTGTTTTAACAGAATCTTTAATCTATCAGATAAACATATACTCGTCTAAATAATTGCCTATTCTTGCAAATAATATAGTTCTGAGCAATAATATAGTTTTGAATAATAATATAGTTCTGAGCAAATAATATAGTTCTATTCTTGCAAATAATATAGCCACTGATAATATAGTTCTTAATAAATGAAAATTAGATTACATTTATGAAATTGAAGAAGATGATGTATTTACATTAACATTATACTCTAAAAACTTATTATCTATATGATGATAACTAAAAGATCAAAATGTTTTTCTAATGACAAATGGTAATGGAAATGTGATTCGGCAAATTACCGTTATTTAGACATTTTCTCCGAAACCCTTGTTAAAATATTGCTTTAAAAATAAAGATTAATTCTTTAAAAAAATATCAAATTCATGAAATCCAATCTAACCAGAAAATATTTTTCTAGAAATTATATTTTTACATGGAACAACATTAGACTCAAAAAGCATATCATGTGTCAAATACATAGAAGCAGTAGTCATTACAAGATCTTTATTATATCAAATGAACATCTACTCATCTTCTTAATTTTCAATTCTTACAATTCGCTGAAAATATAGTTGTTACGAAATGCAAGATGGATTCCATCTACGAAATCAGATATAAGAAATAAAAAAAAGGATAAAATATTTTCATGAAAATAATATCTATAATCTTATTTTCTACAGGGTGATAGCTAAGAGGCAAAAGGATTTTTTTTATTTTTAAAAAATGGCAAATAAAGAAACATAATACCATCTTTCCTGCTCGTTAATGTTTTATTTAGTAATTCTTCTAATTACTTCTAATTAGTAGTTTTCGAATTAGAATCTTGTAACTATTTTTAATTACTTCTAATTATTTTCTAATTTTGCATTCTCTTACAATCTGCTTTTACAATGCACTTTTTAAAAATCAAAGATTAATTCTATTTACAATATCAAATTTATAAATTCCAAACAAAGACGCACATATCATAAGACAAATTAATTCAAAAATTAGAATAACAATTGAGTAATAAAACCTAGAATGTATCAAAGTATTGAAAACAATTGTTATAACACACTCTTTAATCTATCAGGTAAATATCTACTCGTCTTGTTAATTTCCTAATCATGCATTTTGCTGATAATATATTTCTTCAGAAATAGATAATATATTTGTTAAGAAATGGAATAAATTGGAATTTATTCAAAAAATCAAATTTAAGAAATCAAAAAAGATGAAATATTTACATTAATATTATGCTCTAAAATCTTATTATATACATAGTAGGAACTAAAAAGACAAAATGTTTGTTTTAATGTGACAAGAAAAAAAAATCCTAGGACCTCGTTTACAAGAGATACAGTAATCAGGCTAATTGCTGCTAGATAGACATCCCCTTACAATAGATTATTGAAACACTACTTTAAAAAAATTAAGCAATATCAATACAATATACAATATTAATTTTATGAAATCCAAACTAAAACAAAACTGTAATTCTAGAAATTATAATTTTGTGTGGAATAAAAATAGATTAATAGGGCATAGAATATATTAAATGCATATAAGCAGTTGTCAATACAAGAACTTTAATATGTCAGGTAAATATCTATTTACCTTAATAATTCCCAATTGCTAGAATTTGCTGATAATTTATTTCTTAAGAACCGAAAGTTGGGTTCCATTTATTCAAATCAAGTTAATGAAATCGCAAAAAGATGAAATATTTGCATTGACGTTTTACTTTAAAATCTTATTATCTTCATCTGTATAACTAAAAAGCCAAAATGTTTTTATTTTATTTTTTTAAAAAATGACAAAGAAACGAAATACCATCTAAGGTTCTCGTTTACAAGTCATTCAGTAATCCGGCTAATTACTGCTAATTAGACATTCCCTTAAGAATGAAGAGCTTTCCGTTTCCGTATTTCAACAGCGAGGGTGAAATGGAAAGGTTCTTTTAATTAACAGTCTCAAGAAAACACACACGTTACTTGTATTTGCAGTATCCTTTCTTTCTATTGTTCTTTTAGCTCTAATGATGATTTAATTTTCAGTGACTGGAGATGCTTATCTGGTACAAGATCTTTTGATAATATCAGGATCATTATCACAGCCCTGTTCAATGTTTTGCCATCATTTCATAATATCTGAAGATAGGTTGATAACATCAAGGATCATTTTATTTACTTAAATCGGAGATTTAGTTTTAAACTCTGCATGTGCTTGGGGTTAAGTAAGTTTCGTCTTTGGGTGATACTTTTAGAAAATAATAATATTTCATTGGATTTTTAAAGAAAAATTTATTTCCCTTTACCCGTCACTTCCCGACGAGAAGAAGGAGCACTTTCGAAAATACACATACATGAAAGTTTACCACACAAGCCAAATATTATATATATATATATATATATATATATATATATATATATATATATATATATATATATATATATATATATATATATATATATATATATATATATATATATATATATATATATATAATATATATATATATATATATATAATATATATATATATATATATATATATATATATATATATATATATATTATATATATATATATATATATATATATATATATATAATATATATATATAATATATATATATATATATATATAATATATATATATAATATATATATATAATATATATATATATATATATATAATATATATATATAATATATATATATATATAATATATATATATATATATATATATATAATATATATATATAATATATATATATAATATATATATATATATATATATATATAATATATATATATAATATATATATATATATATATTATATATATATATATACACCGAAGAGCCATTACATTATGACCACCCTCCATCTATATCAATGGGCTATAACCCGGTGGCGGGGGTAGTATGGTGCGGGCAATGTTTTCATGGGGCACATTAGGACCCATAATCCTAATAGAACAATCCCTGACGTCTGTAAGCTACTTGAGCATAGTTGCAGACCAAGTTCACCCATTCATGGCAACAGTTTTTCCTGCGGGGGATGGTGTTTACCAACAGGATAATGCACTATGTCGTAAGGGTCGAATCGTCATGGATTGGATCGAGGAACATTCCAGTGACTTTCAAGTCATGTCTTGGTCCCCAAATTCACCTGACCTTAATCTAATGGAGCATTTGTGGTCCTACTTGGAAAACCAAATTCGTGCTGCCACGCTACCCCCTCGCAATGTGAGGGAATTGCAGGACCAGTTGGTGAGCGCTTGCTACCAGATACCTTAGACTACCTATCAGCACCTTGAGGAATCAATGCCACGGCGGGTGCTAGCAGTTTTGAGGGCTAAAGGTGGTCCTACATGTTATTAGCAGGATGGTCATAATGTAATGGCTCTTCAGTGTATATATATATCCAAATTTAAAGCATTTTTTTCTGAAGACATATTTAATGATCCCGATGGAACTTGTCAAATGCATTCCTAATTCATGAAGAATTTTTATGTGAAAATTTCATGTTATAACTTATATATGCTAAAAAAGAAAAACATAAATACTTTGACAAATTCTAATATGGATATTTTAATTAAAAGAACATGCATAATTCAATATGGGCAATCATTAATTTAATTTTCTTGAAAGTTAGAAAAATCGTCTTTTTAATTATATATCATTTTTTAAAAAAAATATTCATGAAATAAGTGAGAACAGTTTTTGTAAGCGGCTTTGTTGCCAAAAATATAAATAGAAAGTAAACGTAAGTATAAATAAGTTTGATAAAAGTGTTCCACAATAATGTATAAGTTAGCTTTTTAGTTCAGTGAATGCTGCATGATCTGTTTGCATTTTCGCCAGCATGTTTATAATGCAGCCACAAGACAGAAACGTCATATCAGTAAAAGTATGATAATAGTAAATACATGTAGTGAATAAATGTAACCTTTAAAAGATTGTTTGAGTTGGAAAGAAGTGCATAGCCTGCAGTTCTCTAAGATTATAATGACAGGTATTAGAAAAGCAAGAAAATTAGATCATTACCAAATAAATGATTAGCCAATTACCAATAAGATCATTATCAATTAACACAAAATAAATACTTTAATCTGTTGAACTAATACACAGAGAAAATAATTCCGTTAAAATTACCGTACATTATAGTAATGTCGTTTCTGGTAAAAGAAAAAAAATAGTTTTAGTAATAATAACCTAAATATAAGGTATTCATGTGGTAACTTTTTCGTTTATATTGCAACGGTTAACCGGAAATTATGCTTTTCAAAATAATAGTTCAAAAAATAATTCATAACATAATTTTAACATAACGCTTTACCGATTTTGATCAAAATACTTCCTATTATCTCCAAAAACACTTTAATTATCTATTTTATGTATTCTTTAAATTATTTTACATTATTACATAATTATTTCATGGGATGCTGAAAGCTAACACATACTTTCTTTCAACTTTTTATTATTTATTGATTTATTTATTTGAAACTCAATTATTCATTTTGCTAACAAAAGTTTACATAAAGATTAAAAAGTCATTTTTATAAAAATCATTATTTCAGTATAAAAACAAGTTTTGTAATAATATTAAAAAAGAATCATATTTATATTAAGGTATGTCATTTTAAAACGAAGTTGTTTTCATAGTTCTTATTTTTACAGCTTTACGAATTTACAATTGAAAGTAATTTGGATTTCATTTAATTTGTGAAAACTAGTTTTATAATAAATAGATCCTTTATAGCTAGAATAGTTAAAATAATGTTTTTAGAAAGGTGTTTAAATATGATTTGTAATAGTCAAATTTGGTCACAGGAAAATGTTTTTTCATGGAAGTTTTTTGAAAATATTAATGTTTTTGCTTATCAAATGAAAATTAAATTATCAAACAAATCAAATAATAAGTTTTCATTCTAAATAATTGTTAGTAACACAGTTAATACGATTGTTTTATTGTAATTTTTCAAAGTAGTTTTATTTTTTATTATTGAAATCATTCGAAGTAATTATGCTGAAAAATCTGGCATTCACTTTCTTAAATTTCTAACCTAAAATTTCAGTGATATTCATCACAGTTGTATTTAATGTACATATATATATATATATATATATATATATATATATATATATATATTGTGATTCATTGTAAATTTCAAAATTAAGTTTCTTTAAATTTCTTAACGTTTTTAATTGTGCGAATTAAATTTATATTTCAGAATTGTTAAAAATAATTCATTCAAAAACTTATAACATGTAGATCAATATAATTTAAGGAAAATATTGGGGAATGACTGCTAAAAAGGCAAAAGACATAGACAGCACCCAGGTAATGAAACCTCTCTTATAAAATTCACGCTTTTGACTCTCAAACTGTCGTGAAGATGCATTCTGTTATTTTTGAGAATTATATCGTCACAATATCGCATGATTTTAACAAAACACAAAATTTTAAATTTTTGACGAATCTACTTCCTCATCGTTAAATAATATGAGTGCATTTCTGGATTTTATGTTGTTTCTCTTCGGCTAGGTAGATATTATTGCAAAATTTAGTTTCTACGGTAGCATTTACTGCTACCATAGAAACTAAATTTTGCAATAATATCGTACTTACAATTATCGTATATAATTGCGTACTTACAATTGAAGGTCACATACTGCAAAAAAAATTATATATATATTATCTAATTACTCTGAAATCCATTTTTATCGGAACATGCTACGGAACAAATATCTGATATACTGTTATTTCTACAAAAATAATTACTGTAAAATGTCTGAATTATTCTTATTAAATTAATATTACTGTAAAAATTTAGGGAATAATATTAGATAAGTAGAGGTGGATTTTACAGTAAGATGAATTTTAGGGATGAGGCACCCAAAGTGCAGGAATTTTATACCGTAATTTGATCTGGTATTTTTAACAGTGTAGTAGCTTTTCACTACAGTGACGTCATGACCAGTTCTTCATAATTGTTTATCTTATTTCCCTGGTCACAAATAATAAAATGTGGCCGTACTTTTCTTATGTGGGCATTTATTTCTGTTATCTACCACTTTAAATTTTAAATAGCACTGTGCTTCAATTTCTGAGTCAAATATTATAATTTATACTGCTGACAATATCATGGTAGACAAAATTATACTTGTTTCTGCAAAGAAAATAATAATATTGTTTATTTACAGCATTTCTCAGAAAATTCGTGAAATTTTTGCACCCATATATTCAGTGCAGAAAATTATTCGGTAATTAAATATAAATATTAAGCAGACTAACGCTTTAAATAATTATATGCTTTTTCTTTTCCAAATCTTTTCGTTATTTGCAATTTAAAATCCTGCTAATTAATAATTCAAAATATGGTTATAAAATTTCATTCGTAATACAGGAAATTTTTCAAGAATCCAAATAAAATACACAAAGAGCCCAAGAATCTGAATTTTATTTAACTTCTTTTTAAAATAATTTGCTACAACAAACAGAATCTGGAGAAGTAAAAATTGCACTTAAAATCGAATTGGTAGATTCATTAAAAAGATCGATTCTAGAGTGCTGATTAATGAAAAGGTCTGTGGCTCTTCTGTCCTTTTAAATAATGCTCCCTTAGGCGAAGTTCCCTAAAATACAGTTCCTAATGGCAGATTAACGTCCCTGCTAACAATGGTTTGCTATCGAATTTCCTGGAGTTTTTTTTCCCCCAATTTTATCCTGTGCCACTAATTTGATCAGGATTCGCATTACTAACATGGAATGCAACAACTCGTCTTTTCATAAAACTCCTTATTATCCCGCTCCCGATTTACTTTTTTTTTATTTATCCTATTTTCTGCCGCTAATGACACGGACTTTGTCTCTTGACCACTCGTTCTCTCTGGCTGCTAATCAATTGGAGGCTTTTCTTTAGATTCCATCGATTTGCGTCATTACGATGAGTTAGTTGGTGTCTATCCGGGAAAACTGGACACGTAGGCGCCTGTACTCCCTTAATATAAAGATACCGATACAGTTTCAACGCTTTACCGTGTTTATTCCGATACTTTGTAGCATTCTATTAGTGTATATTTATTGTCTTATTGTTTATAGATCACATAAAACTACAGCTAGAATACAGCTTCTGTATTGAGACTTAAAGAAATTGGATACACACTCCATTGATGGTGCGTTTACTTAACCTAAGTGTTCTTCACTAATAGTGCTATGTGGAGAAGACTGCAGGTTAAAATACGAATTTTTACGCGCAGAACCGTCAGTGGGTTTAGCGTCAAGTTTGGTTTTGTTCGAAAGGTTTCAAAAGTATTTTAATATTCGTCTTAAAAATGTCAGCTTTATTTCGCTTCAACTGATAAATATATTTCGTGTTAAACACTATTTTAAAATATGAACCAGGGTATCCATTGCTAAGCCAGCAATAGCCTCATAACCTTGCCGTGGTCTCTTCTTCCTAGCCTAAGGCGCAAAAAGTAATTTGATGAGCTATAAATAAATTAATTAAATAACTTATAAGGAGTAAAAAGTGACTCTTTAATAAAGTCAAGCAGTGTAATTACCATGTAACGGTTTTCACATTCGATGCAATAGGGAATCGTAGAAAGAATATATCGTGAAATATTTAATTAGTGAATTAAGGGATAATTAAATGAAACATTTATTTAATGAATAAATGAAGAAATAAATGAAAAATAATTTAATTATTAATTTAATGGAGAATTAATATAATTTAATTTTAAACTATAGAAAATATGTTTTGCTTAGTTTAGCTGCAAAAATAGTTATCAGGCAACGGCGCAAATATAGAATTCACTGAAAACAGTTATTTAGGTTCCCAATCAAAGTTATAAATATTTATTGGATCTCAAATTTTAGGGATTGTCTGCTCATAATATTTTAAAATATCACTATTCATATTAAAATATTCTTTGTTAAATTAACATTTTAAACTTGAAAATACGAGTCTTGAGCTCTAAAAGACATAATAAAGCATGCTAAGAATGACTAATACAAGCTAGAACATTTAAATGGCCGTCTTTGAATTAACAAAAGGGCTTTCTTTCACCCTGTGTTTTAAAGTAACAGAAGGGTTAATTATTAATATCTAACAAAACGATGCTAGTTGACCAATTAAATTATGTTTTAAGGATAATATTTACCATGGGGAACCTAATTAGGCATTTTGAACAATAACTTGGAAGTATAATATTTAATATTATTTGAGGTATTTTTGTTTCTTGATATTCCAAATCAAGTAATGTTTATTTTACAGCTTTATTAATTAAACCCAAATTTTGACAAGAAAATTCATGTCTTGAGCTCAAAAGATAAGTAAAACTGTGAGAAAAAATAAACAACAAAATTTAAATTACGAACTTTCCTTCCATCTTTATAGAAACGAAAGAACTTATTTATCTGTGAAATATCAAGCAAATATATCTGTAATTTATAATATCTTACACAAACAAGTATGTTAGTTTAACAAATTAAATGTCGATTTTATGATACTATCATCCATGGCGAACTTTATATATTACTCGAGAAATAGTTTTAAACTAATTCGAGTTTTTAAGCAGTTGCATAAATAAAGTATTTACTGTTAAATCTAAATAATTGGCTTATAAAAGATAGTTATGGTTACTGAAACAAGTGGATTATTTATTATTCATATCACAAATAACGGAAACGAAAATTTATCTTAAATTATTCAACTTCAATCTACATTCTTTAACTTAAAATATTCATCTTAAGTGTAAAATTCAAAAAAATAAATAAATAAAGCAATGTGTAATAAAAATAACTAAACTAAATTTATAAATTTTTATTTTTAAAGTAAACTAAAAATTATATATACACGGAGAAAATAATTCTGGCAAAATTATAGTATTGGAAAGTAATAATATTTCTGTTGAAAAAATATTTATGGTTAATTAAACTAAAATATACGGTATTTAAACCATTCACTTGGTAATTGATCAATTCAACTGTTTACCAGAAATTCTGATTTTCAAAATAATAGATCTTATTACTACACATATAGTAAAAAATACAAAATTAAAAATAATTAAATTTAATTGAATGAATGGTTTTTAAGACATGCTCTAAACTGTCATGATAAAATTACTAAATTTTACCACATTTATCAAATTTTATAATTTATTATGAAACCATATTTTATCAAAATCAAAACACTTTGGTAAAAATTACTGAGTTCTCGGTTGTCCCTTAGAGTCAGGAACACGTTAAATTTTATTATATTTTGATAATTTTGACCAGATTTTCTTGCAGTGTAGTACAGTATTAATTTAAACAACGGGTAATGAAGCATTTCTGTATAAATTATCACTATTTTTTTTATTTTTACGATCATTAAACAACGCATTGCATGTTTTACTTTAGTTTGGTTTTCATTGAGGGAATTTACCCTTTTAAAATGTTCTTTACCCTTTTATAGTCATAATAATTTATTTTTATAGACATAATATTTTTTTTTTATAATAATTAACTTTTATAATAATAGAGTCGAAATAACAGCGAAAATAAACTACATACTTGGAAAACTATGTAAACTAATAAAAGTTATTAATATTTATTATGTCACGAATTTGAGGGATTATCTAATATTAACATCTTAAAATATGAAGTAACATTTATTTTACAACATTCTTAATTAAATCCAAACTTTGAAACCCAAAATAAATGTCTTAAGCTCAAAAGACAAGATAAAACTTTCAAAGAATGAGTTATACAAACTACAAAACTCAAATTACAAAGTTTATTCCAGCTTTCCATAAACAAAAAGGCATCCTCACCCAAGTGTTTTAAGGCAATGTGAGCTTTAATTTCTAATATCTAACACAAACAACTATGTTAGTTTAACAAATTAAATGACAATTTAATGAGAATGTCTGCCATGGGGAACTAGTCTGAACATTTTAAACAAGAATTTGCAAGCGGAAAATAGGAAGTACAAAATAATTTTATATTCGTCTTTTCTACAGGTGTTCTAATATCAGCTTCGGAAAGAGTTTAATCCTCAAGGGACAGCCTTCCAGGCAGTCCTGCACATTCAATTAACTCTAATCCTGCCTTAGTTGGTTGGACTTGGAATAAGGTTGTTCGCATTAACTACACCTCTTGGTTTAGGAGTTTTATTCTGAGTTTTTATTCACCGTCAAAGAAAGTCGATTTACGGATAAACTTTGTCTTTCTAAATACATTCGATTTCTTTCTAATAGTTTTCCTTGCTTTTAAATAAGTTTACATAGGTTACTAACTTTCAAATCCTTAATCTGAATTTATTTTTAAGAACTGGGAATATTTTTTTCATTTTTTAATGAAAATGAATATTCAAGAAGAATATCATTAAATAGGTCTTGACCTTTAAAAAAATTAAGAAAAAAAATTGCTTGACTCAGTTTTTTATTAATTGCATGAACCGAGATAAAAAATATAGGAATGTTATTCCTCTAGATTCCTGTTTTAAACATAAGGGGAAAATAAAGAAATAAGTGCCTATTTTAATTAATTCTATTGCCCTACACTTGTAGGGCATATAATAAAATAAAACAAGTAAGAAAAAAAAAAAGGACAAATATAGTGCTTATGTAGCAAAAACGGTGAATATGCTCTTGCCTTTACACTTACCTTTGTATGGACAATTAGGTTTTTGTTATTTGGAACCATTATTTTCTAGGATAATTAGTCTATTGATTTTTATTTATCTATAATAATTTAGCATGATTAGTTTATTGATTTACATTCGCATCTTTCACAGGTGTTCCAATATCAGCATCGAAAAGAGTTTATTCCTAAGGGGACAGCCTTCTTGGCAGTCTTGCACATTCAATTAGCCGTAATTCTGACTTAGCCAGTTGGACTTGAATTAAGGTTTTTCGCATTACCTACACCTCTTGGTTTAGGAAATTTTATCCGAGTATTTATTCATCGTCAAAGAGTGTCGATTTACGGATAAATTTTCTCTTTATATTTACATTCTATATCAATCTAGCAGTTTTTCTTGTTTTTTAAATAAGGTAACATAGATTTTTAATTTTCAAAACCTTATGTTGGATTTTTTTTTTTAAAATTGCAATAAGTTACAAAATATTTGTTTCACTTTTAATAGAAAGGAATATTAAAAAAAAATAACATTAAATATGAATTGACCTTAAAAATAAATTAAAAAAATGACTAACTATTTTTTTATTCATTGTACAGTCTAAGTTGAAAATCTAAGATTGTTATTCCCTTTAAATTTATGTTTGAACTTAAAATTAAAATAAAAAATAATAATTAAGTATCTACGTCTTTTAATCGTATCTCCCTACATTAGTAGAGATGGTAATAAAGACAAGTTAGAAAAAAAAAAGACTAAAAATATGTTACATTTGTTCCAAAAGCGGTGAATAAGTTCATGTCTTTGCACTTACTTTAGCTGTATGGATAATTACGATTTCTTTAATTTCGAACTATTAGTTTATAGGCTAATTAGTTTATTGATTTATATTCATCAATGATAATATAGGATAAGTATATTGATAAACATCCTTTTTTTTCTATTGACGTTCTAATATCAGCATCGGGAAGAATTTAATACTCAGGCAATAATAATAAGCAACTTAATAAGCAATCCTGCACAGTCAATTAACTCTAATTCTGAAAAAGTCAATTAACTCTGTTGGACCTGAAATAAGGTTGTTCACATGATCTACACCTCTTGGTTTAGGAGTTATATTCTGAGATTTTATTAACAATCAAATTAAGTCAATTTACGAATAACCTTTGTGTTTCTATTTACACTCTATTTCTGGTCAGTTTTTTCTTTTTTTAAATAAAGTTATACGGCTTAATAGTTTTTAAAACTTATGGCTGAATTTATTTTTAATAATTTTAATAAGTTTTGAAACTTGTATTTCACTTTTAGTTGAGGGGGTTATTATAAAAAACGGCGTGTTGTTACTTTTAAATACGTTGTGACCTTTAAGAGTATATAAAAATATCGTCTAAATAATTTTACAGAATTTAGATTTAATATTCCTCTAAATTAATGGTTCAAATTTAAATAAAAATAAAATAAATAAAAATGTCCCCCCCTACTTTAGTCATGTTTTTCTACATCATCAGGGTATAATGAAATAAGGAAAAGAGAAAATGAAACAGAGAAATGAACAATGAAAAAGACTGCAAAATTTTACATTGTACAAAAATCATCGAATATGTTCTTGCTCTAGATGTTACTAACCTGCTTTTTTTGTATGGGTAATTATTAGTTTGTTTTATAAAGAACTATTAGCTTATACAATAAATAATCTACTGATTTATATATCTCGATAATAATCGAGGAAAATATTTTTATTGATTTATATATTTTTTCTTTGCGTGTTCTAATACCAGTATCGGAAAGAAATAAATTCTCAGAGAGCACCTTAAACCTAGGTTTGATTTTCATCTCAATTTACGTTTCAAATTTAAGTTTAAGCAAAAACAATTTTTTAAGTGCCTACTTAATCAGATTTTTTTTAGATTATCGAGTCAGTTTCTCATGACTTCAAAATGTTGAATTTGTGCTCCTTTAAAACCTACTAGTTAATACTATATGTCCGCACTAAATTGTGATATATTTTTCAGTTATACTGCTCCATACATCATTCTAGCGTGACAAGTTGATTAAATAATTATTTCCGAACCAAAAACTAAAATAAATACAGTTCATTCTACATTGGCTAAAAATAGACACTTGTGAATTCTGTATCAACAACAATATATATATTTTTTTCACCGAACAATCATTGAGACTTTTGTTGAAAATATATTTTTATTGTTAAGGAAATAAACTTATTTGCAAGTTATTTTACAGGAACTAAATATTTATACATTTGTCATCATAAGTTATAATTCATATTTTAAGCGTGATTAATTTAAAATTGCTGACATGCTTTCCATTAAAAATGAAATGATACGTGTTGAAGTATTTAGAATGCAATCCTCTGCTAAATATAATTCTTTGCTATTCACACGCTACTTACATCTTTAATTAACTGAGTATCATTTTAAAATTCCAGATGAATTCTTCGAGGAAATACTTTAAATTTGAGCGTAATGCCTTATAAAATAAATTAGAGGGATATTCAAGACCTTTTAATTACGTTCATGTTTAACTAAATATTAAAACATAAGCAGGTTTGAAATAAATTCCCCTCTTTATTTGCTATGTACAGTATAGCTTGAATCTGATTTAATAATGTTAGAATTCATAATTTTCGCTAAACTTTTCGATTTTTCACAGGAAGCTGATATTTTGAAAGAAGATGAACATATAATAAATAAGGCGTTAAAATAGCAAACGCGGAACTGACACCTAGTTTCCTGGCATGAAATATTTTCCATTGGGAGGAAGTTAAGAAAACGCGTGCGTTGACATGGTTCCGGAATTTCCGGCGTCGTATGACATCTAATTATCTTTTCTAAAGTTTCATTTCATTGAGATGAAATGACGTTATATAAGAATTTTGTTACTTCTTTTTCTTTGTGAGAATTGGAAGAATTTTCCAACGAAAGAGATTGTTTAAAACTAAAAGCGATTGTCTTAAGAGAAACTGTCTTTGTAAGTTCAAGTAATATTTTCTGAAAATTAAATTTTTTACATCACATCGATATTAGCAAGCCTAGAGTAACGGACATTTTTGAGACACTTTTCCAGAATAATTCTTCTAAAAATACGAAAAGAATTTTACACATTCTTTTTTGCATCGATTGATAAATGCCTAATTTTTCAGTTATTTTTTTATTAACATATTTTTTTTGTAACGACAGATACTGAACTCTCGAAAACGTTGCTATTGATCGTAGCACAGTTGGTCATGGAGGAAAGCAATATTGCACACGCCACACTGCCACAAATACCGTTCATTGGGGGAGCCACTTTCACAAAACGGAAGACAAAACACAGAGAGAAACTTCCTTGCCCTAAACGGTATTCGAACCATCAACCATTGGTTTTTTAAGTCTGGCACGCTAACCTCTCTGCCACCTTGCTTGCAAATGCGTGAAGTTAAAGAGAATGTTAAATAACAATTTAGTGAACCCGGAAAACAGTGAAAGCAAACGACAAACATGTACAATGCGCAATAAAACAAACGGACCATCCTCAGTAAGTTTTGATCCAATGATCAGATCTTCACGTTTTAGGACTGTATCTTACTTTTTCAGAAGGGGAGAACCTGAAACATGCTAATTAATTAGTGCAGACTTATTTTAAATTATGAAATCAGAGACAAAAACGTACTTTTTCCTGAAGAAACATACCTTTTCTTCCGACAGATTCAGATTTCTGACCTTTATGAGGGGTAGCCTCAATCTGGGAAATATGGTCCCAAAAGTTCTGTCAGGGAAGTGATACAAAGATTGGACCTCTTAATGGTAATATTACTTTTTGTGTATTTCACCATATCTTCGAAACATTTTAGCGTACTGAAGCATTTTTGCTCGGGATTATGAAATTCATTTATACAAATATTATTCCAGGCAAAATATATCTTTTAGTAAATAATTTTGTCTCTATTTTTTATTTCTTTATTTAATAATAGTCGAAAAAATTTAAATAGAATGTATGCAAGTTTTGCATCATTTTAAAGAATGTAATTCTACATGGTAAAATACAAAATTTTTTAGCGAAATTGGTCGAATAGCTCCTGACACATCGAATATTTAAAAAAGGTTTTTTTTTTACATTTTGAGTACTGTAGTACATTCGGTTATTCTGATTACTTGTTCCCAATTAAATTTCTAATCAAGAGTTATTGGGTCTGCTGTATTCCATGCAATTCCTGTTTCAATTTCCTGTTTTGAAATTTCAGTTTGAAGTAACTCCAAAAGGGAATGCTCAATGAGGGATATTGTCTTTAACGAAGCATTAAAAATTTATAAAAAATGCATAAAATATATATTACACATACTCTTTGCATCATCTTTCTTTCTTTATTTATATAAACTGGGCACCAGGGCCGCGAAGCGTCCCCTTATCCCATTCATTAATTACATACAGTAAGGTAAAATTCATACATTAAAAAGCAGAAATTATACAAAACAAAAATTATCTAACAAAAACTAAAATTATACAAAACAAAAATTATACTATAAAAAACCAATATTATTCAATAAATAGCCAAACTTATACAAAACAAAAATTATACATTAAAGAGCAGGAATTATACAAAACTAAAATTATCTAACAAAAACTAAAATTATACAATAAAAAACCAAAAATATACAAAACAAAAATTATACTATAAAAAACCAATATTATACAATAAATAGCCAAAATTATACAAAACAAAAATTATACAGTAAAAAAACGAAAATTATACAAAACAAAAGTTTAAAAAACCGAAAATTTCCTTTACGACAGTACAAGCTGGAAGTATTGCATTATATATATAATAATCATCTTTTAATCGCGAAGCAGATAAATATTTTTGTAAAATGTTTCCACATTTAATAGACATTTCATTCCAATCTATTTATGAAACACAATTAGGGAAACGCCCCTTCAAAAAGTCCTAACAGGGCAGTCCCAAACCGCAACATGTTATACTATACCATTTATTCAATTTGTGGAATTTGGCATTATTAAGGAAGACTGATTAAATTTTTCGCCCAAAAATGTTTTGAAACACTTGCATTTCAAGAGATGTTTAACGTTCACTTGATGCAAACGGAAAAGTAGTATCCACAAAATCGATTCTGTGTGGTAGTGGCACTGTTCATTTTGTCTAAAGCGTTATCGATAGATATGCAACGCCTTGCATTATTCAAGTGGGCTGCAGACATAGAGCCCTGTTATCGACTTGCAAACAATTTGCGTGCCGAATAGCAAACGGTCTTCTTCTTTATTCTCTAGAATTATTCTGATATCTATATTAAATTTCTGCGTGGTGGAGGTATTGTGAATAAGTATTTTCCTTTCCCTGACTATTTGTGTGAAATGTTGATTGCGGCGAAGAAAGAGTTCAATTAATATAAAATCTGATGAAGAGACTTGGTGGAATAAGGGCATAAATTTAAATTGTTAAACTTCATTTCATTTGATTAATTTTGTATGCATTGAAGAATTTTGTTTCGAAGAATAAAAGAGTAAATTTTATTTGGATAAACTAATTTTAATATTTTGCTTCTGGTAATTAAAATATTTATATTTTGTTTCGTCACTTTATTTTATTTTTTTTTTTTGAAATGATGTCTTTATTTTTTAATGAGGTACCGCATTGCATTTGTGGTGGATCTGCGTTCCATAGCTGCTTCACTAACCTAATTTTTCTGCTTTGAAATATCTTTTTGTTGTTGAGAGTTGTTATATACAGGCTGTTAAGGAATAACTAAGAAAAAGTTTAGACCAGATTTTCTTTTACGTATACCACCAATTTTGATTTTTTTTTTTTTTTTTTTTTCGTTATGTATAAATCCAATTTAACATTCAAATATTCGGTGCGGGCATTCCTAGTCAAATGGTCTCGTTGATAACAATTTGCAGCTCAGTCGAAACCTATCTTGACTATAGATTGTTCTTTATTACCCGGGTTGCTCGACTAGAATAGGGCTTATAAGCATTCCTTCTATTCTCAGAAATGGCAACTTGCTTCCGACAGCTGATAAATATTTTCGAGTGGCAGACTTTTTTTTTTTTTTATAACCGTCGTTGAACAGCCGACCCAACTTAATGGGTTTACGGCTACTAATGTTCAACTCCGTAGCCCTGTAATTTTGAACCCAATCCAGAAGACAAGGGAACTCCTGGATCGAGTATTGGGAGAAATTTGCCTTCGTGGAGGACTTTTTGATGGAGCTAACCCGCATTTGCGTTACATGGAGAGGAAGACCACGAGAACCTCCCACGGTTAGCCTGACGGCAAGGGGACTCTAACCCATGATCCGTCTACCACTGAGGATATTTCACGTCAGCACTGTGGTCAGTGCAAGCCGGATGCGGAATTCGTATCGACTGGGATTCGAACCCGGTTCGCCTCATTGGAGGGCGAACGCTCTATCCCCTGAGCCATCGCGGCTCTGTGGCAGACTTTGAATGTATCATTCTTGGTTTAGTAAATTCGACTTGTTGGGTTTCTACTCACCACTACTTCTAAATAATACTTCGCATAATACTACGCATACCATGTGATACTACGCATTTTTTTACTTTTGAACTGTGCAGAACCTTTCAAAATCTGCAAAAAAAATTGAGAGAAATCTGAAAATCTTAAAGTTTTAATATGCAGTTATAAGTGATATGCCACTTCGTTACAGTTAAGCAGACCTGCTCATTCTATTTTTGATTCTTCTTTAGTTATTCAAGAAAAGTTTTTGAAGCATTCACTAAAGCAACCCCACTGCCTGCTTACCTCAATTTTCAACCAAAATAGTGCTTAACCAACGCCACCTATAACTGAAAGCCTCCACACGGTTTTTTATAGATAGTCCGATCAGACCACTGTGAAGGATATCCACTTTCCGAACGAGTCATTTAATACAAAATCTAGCTAAAATAAGAAAGTGGTAGCAAATATATGACTAAACATTTGTTTTATTTAAGAATATTATTGGTTTGTCAACCACTACAGATTCAATTCTCAAATATATATGATAAATTTCTTTCCATTACTTTTATAAAAGGTTTTGGGTTCATGCGCACAACTGGTTCACTTTTTAAATAGTCTGCGCGGACTACTTATAAAACACCGTGTGGGGGCTTTTTGATGTAGGATGATGTTAACACGTTGAGCACCGCGTCAGCAATCGGTGGCTGACACTGGACTTTCCAATTAGGCCGCGTCAACCACCGGTGGCTGACACTGAAATTACATTTAGGCCGCGTCAACCACCGGTGGCCTACACTGAAATTACATTTAGGCTGAGTCTGCCATTGTTTGCTGACACTGACCTCTCACATACACCGCGAAAAACAGCTGGCTGACAGCGTATAACATGATATAGAACTATAAAATTTACACTCTTTTATGGAATTGCAGAAAATTTATTCAAAATTTACTTAATTATAGTGATTCTTGGTTTAATAAATTCAATTTAGTATATTTTTATCCACCACTATTTTTAAACAATTCGTAGGCAAATATAAGTCACCACTTTTTTCAGATATGTCATGCTAAACATTTTATAAACTAGCAAAATTTTTCTGCATCTGCAAATTTAGTTTGTAGTTATTTACCGTGTGGCCAGACGACCAAGCCATCTAAAATTTGCGTGGCATTCAACGTGTTAAGTACCGCGATAAATGGGATGGGTGCTCAGTAAAATTAAAACACTAGGATCATGGTTACCGGTTTAAGACGAGCACAATTCCTCTCCAAACGCGTGGAGGTAGCAGGTTCGAATGAAACTGTTACCCTGGATTTATCTTTGTGCTGTCCTTCTATGTATTGTCCTACCAGTAATTCTATTTGACAAAGGTTTATCAGCAATAATTGGGCACACAAGCCTGGAACTGTATATTGTACCAATAAATCACTAAATAAATACTGTATTAATACAGGTGTGCGTTTTAAAAAGCTGGTAAAATTTAACGAATATCTTCAAATCGTAGTTCGTAGCTCTCTATCGTTACTAAAATATATATGATAAATTTCTCTCAATTACTTTTATAAAAGGTTTTGGGTTCAGGCGCACAACCGGTTCAATTTTTGAATAGTCTGCGCGGACTACTTATAAAAAACGGTGTGAAGGTTTTTTGATGTAAGAGGTGATGATGCTGCCAGTTCAACGTCTCCTACAACTGAAAGCCTCCACACGGTTTTTGTAGCTAGTCCGATCAGACCGCTGTGAAGGTTAACAAGTTTACGAACGAGCCCTTTAATAGAAGATCTAGTAAAAATAATTAAGTGGTAGCAAATATATGTCTAAAAATTTGTTTAATTTATGAATATGATTGGTTTTTCTTATTTACTTGTCTACCACTACAGATTCAATTCTCAAATACATATGATAAATTTCGATCAGTCACTTTTAAAACAGAAATTGGAATCATTCGCACTACCGGTTCGCTTCTTAAATAGTCTGCGTAGACTACTTATAAAAAACCGTGTGGAGGCTTTTTGATGTAGGAGGTGATAGCTAGTTACGCATTTATTATCACTTTAATCATTCAATTTTAGCTACAACTATGACTTACGTTTCAAATCATTCCATTTTAAAGCGAAAAAATTTTTTGCATTTACTTTCAATAAGCAAACTGAAAAAATAGGATAGAGAAATTAGCTAATTTTAATATATTTAAACAAAGTTTTCAATTTTATTGATCACGCCCTACTACATTCTTAGACGCCTAAGGCGTCACCTTCTAAATCAGAAAACCACCACACGGTCTGCTCAGATATTTTAATAAGCGAACCAGTTGTGAGCATGAAATCAAATTCTATTTTAAAAGTCCTAGTCCTAGTGTTTTGATTTTATTGGGCACCTGGGCCGCGAAGCGGCCCCTATCCCATTCATCTGGAATTTTAACACAGTTTTGGTTCAGCATTGAGATGATCAGGCAGTGGAGTTGCTTTTATGAATGTTTCAAACACTTTACTTGAATAACTAAAAAGGAATCAAAAATAAAATAAGCAGCTTGCTCTAAACTGTGTTTGTTTGATTTTGGAGTTGTTCAAAACTGTATCAGCATGAGGAAAAGTTATTTTCAGAAAGGTTGATGAAATTATTTGTTTTAATAGTTATGATATGAGGCGTCGGAGGTGAAATGTGCAGCTATTGGTCCGTAGTTTTTATCTTTGATATAATTTTCAAATTTAAAGACTTCATTAAAATTTGCTGTTTTACATTCTATGGCTTTATCGAAAAAATCTGCGTTTAGCTTGTATATATGTTGTGATAGAGTTGGTATTTTGAGGTCTGCATGTATATTGGTATTTCGTATGAACCATCTTGCACTGGTTATTTTTCTAAGGATCTTTGTTTGGCATTGGTTTAATTTCTTCAGTAGATGTTGAGGTATCGTTATCCAGGCAGGTGAGGCATTGGTGAGTATTGGGCGGATCATTGCTGTATATAGTAGCTTCTTTAGTTTAAGTGACATATTCTGATTATATATTAATGGTTGTATGACTATTATTGCTGCATTTGCTTTATCTATTGGGCTTTTGATATGATCATTCCAGGTGAGTTTGCTATTGATTATAAGGCCAAGATAATTTGCTTTTTTAACTATTGGTATTGGTATATTGAACATTTTTGGTTGAAGTTGTGGAAGTATTTTAATTCTTCTTTTTTGTATAATTAATATTTGTGATTTTCCAGCGTTTACTGCAGTTTTCCATTTTAAGCACCAGTCTTCGATTTCGTATATATGGTCTTGTAGTTTCTGAAGAGCATGATTTGGGTTTCTGGATTTAATAATAATACCGGTGTCATCCGCGTAATAGGCTGTTATGCTATTATAATCGGCTTTGTTTATAGGAAAATCATAAGTGTATAATATGTATAAAATCGGTCCCAGAATGCTGCCCTGAGGTACTCCGGCTGTGATGTTTCTTTTTGTCGATTTTTTGTTTTTGATGGTGACTTGAAATGTTCTATCAGAAAGATAGCAGGATAGGAGTTTGATAATGCCGGTTGGAAAATTTAGCTGTATGAGTTTATATATTGTGCCAGTATGCCATACTTTATCAAATGCTTTGGATATGTCGATCATCAGGAAGGCTATTGTTTCCTTATTTATGATTGCTCTGCCAGTATAGTCTATTATTCGGAGTAACTGTTTGGTGGTATCTAAATTTTAAAAGTAGTTTAAAGAAATGTATTATATTTAGTTGAGAATTGAATCTGTAGTGGTTGACAAGTAAAAAAGACTAACCAATCATATTCATAAATTAAACAAATTTATAGTCATATATTTGTTCCAAATTTCTTATTTTTAATAGATTTTAAATTAATTGACTCCTTTGTAAATTGGTTTACCTGCATAGCGGTATGATCGGACCATCTATGAAAAACTATGCTGCCCGAGGCAAACTTGTATTTATAATATTAGGATTTAATAAGCTTCCGATTTCAGCATCTTGGAAAGTAAACGGAAAGAAATGCGCTAGAAAAGTTACTAATTTTAACCTTTGTTAATAGAATTTTGCTTTTATATTAATCGCCATTTTTTACATTTTTAGTCACCTGTGGTATCCTTGTGTTTACAGTCTCGTCCAACATTGAATTGAAAGAAATATGCCAAAAATGTTACCAAACTGCATCTCGTTAACTATATTTTTGCTATTTATTTATCACTACTTTTCAAAATTTTAACCACCTGTAACATCCATCCATGCAAGGATGCCAACTGCTTATATCTACCACACTGCCTGTTGACCACAAAGAAGTCACACAGTGCTATATAATTCACGATGAATGGGATAGGGGCCGCTTCGTGGCTCATAAGCACAAAGAAAGAAGAAGTTTCCGACTTCCGTCTACGTACGTTTAGTTCTTAAAAAACACCCCAGTCAAAAATTTCGTATTCCACTAAAAAATGGTGCAAAGTATTTTAATTATTCTACTACTTCTCACTTTTTGATGCGGCACTGAGATCTCTCCCACCATTCAAGAAATTCGAGTTTTCTTTGATCTACCGCTTTTTAGACATAAAATCTTTTCTATAACTAAAGCTAAAAACAATCGTCTATGTTGGATACGCTTGCTCTATGTTCTGGAACGCATGCATTAGTATGCCAGATTTTATAAATAAAGTGAGTGGAGACTTATTCTTAGCTTTTAGTTTTTACAAGATTTCTGGCATAATTTATTTATTCATCATTTTAATTTATTAAATGAGCAGAAAATGTTCCTCTGTTATTTTTGAAAATTTCCTCTAGTAGTAGTTAAAACTTTATTGTATGATTCTTTGCTTGGTAAATTTGATTTAAATTTCTTTTTGCACCACTGCAAGTAAATAATTTAAACTTTTTTAAGAAATTTCACTTTGTTCCAGCTCTCTCCGATTGAGAATTTTAACACGTTGCCATGGGGAACACCGGCGACCGGCACTGAGTTTGTTCGTAGCTCCAGGTAGGTCACCGATGACCGGCGAAGCCAAGGTTATTAGAAACACATAATTCTAGTAAATTAATATAATTTTTTTACATTATTATCGCTACTAAAATGGTATGAAGAAATTAATCTAATAAAGAACAAAGAAGAGTAGTTTTATTTAGAAACAAAGCGATGCCAACTTGCTCCAGACAGCGAATAAATATTTTCAAGTGATGGTTTATTAATTGTGATTCTTTGTTTAATAAATCAAATTTAGTAGATTTTTATCCACCACTATTTCTAAGCAATTCGTAAGCTTATATAATTCACCACTTTTTTTCAGATATGTCATGCTAAACCTTTTAAAAAACTAGCAAAATCTGTCTAATATTTGCAAATTTAGTTTGTAGTTATTTACCGTTTGGCCAGACGGGCAAGCCATGTGAAATTAGAGTGTCATTCAATGAGTTAAAATGTTTGAAAAAATACCAAAAAATTCCGAATGCTTCAGTTTTTTATTGTCTACCACTCTATAAGATATATTTCAAAAAGTGAAGTCGTAGCCAGCCTGAAATTCTTATCCCAATAATCTCTTACTTTTAAGAAGATAGAAACGGTTCTCATTAAAATAGGGCACAAGTGCGTTTATTGTTATAAATTATCATTATAAGCTAGATATATAGGTAGGTACTTTATTTACATTGCACTAGAGTAGCCCAAAGGGCTATTGGCGATGGTCTGGGAAATATCCCTGAGGAAGAATCAAAGATATGCTATCAAAATTTTGACCCTCTCATGCCAGAAGAACATATTTCTGTTCACCTCCCACATCAGAAAGCCTCCACATGGTTTTTCATAAGTGTTCTGCTCGGACTTTTTAAAAAGAGAACCAATTGTACACATGAACACAAATTCTACTTTAAAAGGTACTCGAGAGAAATTTACCATATATATTTGGTAATTAAATCAGTAGTAGTAGATAAGTAAATAAGACAAATCATATTCATAAATTTATCAAATTCTGAGATTTATATTTTTTTACAACTTTCTTACTTTTACTAGATTTTCTATTAAAGGGCTCTTTCGTAAACTGGTTTACCTGCATAGTGGTTAGATCGGGATACCTATAAAAAATCCGTGGTGAGGCTTTCAGTTGTAGGAGGCGTTGGGTAAACACGATCATGGGTAAAAGTGAGACGGAAAAACTTGTTAAAAACCAGTTCAGTTTTAAACAGTTTTTGGGATATTTTTTTCTTCAAACTATTTTACAATATTTATCTTTTCTTGGGAAAGAAGCAGTTTTTTTTTTTTATATGTATTCTCTCGATCTCTAAAAAGTCTCGGGAGTTACTGGAATTTAAATTTTTCTAAAAATATTTTTTTAGAAAGAAATGTCTTTAGTACCAGTTTTTGCTCATTAATGTTTTGGTATATATAGGTTTTCAGCTCGGAACATGATGTATACTAGGAGTCACTTTTACTAGTTCTTTAAACTGGAATTCCCATAATGATAATATTCTTAGCAAAGCGCAAGGAGCCTATAGAGCTCTGAAACCAATATTAAGCTATAACTCAAAACTTGCACTCAAAACAAAACGAACCCTATACCTCCAATGCATTCGACCGGTCATCAGCTATGCAGCCCCTGCATGGAGCACAACCACTGCAACTCAAAGGAAGAAACTGGAGAGAACTCAAAATATATTTCTCAGATACATCACTGGAGCCCCCAGATCCATGAGAATGAAAGATCGAAGAAGAGATTTAAAAATCAACAAAATAGACGAACACATTGCTGAACTATGTGCAAGTTTCTTCAGAGATGCAATCAATTGTCATACGTGCAACTATTTTAAAAACTTTGATTTTGAGCTAATCAAAGACAACATAAAATATAGCCCGGCAACCGCCTCTTTCCTATCCGATGGAGTTTTGTCCCGTAAATTTCGTAAATAGTTGTAAATACTTGTATATATTTTTGCGCATTTATTATGTATTTGTCCTATATCTCTGAGGCTATGTGGCTGCTGTGCACCTATGAATCTCGGGGGTAATACCTCCAGGGGAGGCGAGGCAGTATGCCACAAAATCCTCTCCTCTCTCTTAAATTTGTTTGTTTAATCTCTGTATTTAATTTTAATTTTCTCTCAGTAAATGTTACTGAACCCCAACCTTCACCTTTCAGTTGCATTTCGGCAATTTATTATTTATTCTCACTCAGATGAATTAGTTAGAGCCCCTAGCGGGGCTGATGCTAAGATAACCACCACATATGAGTATGAGTAACATGATGTATAAGAATTAGAAACTATCTTTCTACTAGAAAAATGCGGAGTAAAATCTATTCTCATTGCATGAAAGAAATTAGGATTTGGTTGCTTTGGTTTGGTTGCCCTCCTATTTCTTAAGAAATGGTTATTAAACGCATTATTTTAAGTTATTTCATACTGTATTTTTTAAAATTTTCAATACACTTTACTAAATAAACCATTCATTACCCGATTTATATGATTCATTAGTTTACCAAAACCCAAAGTTCAGTTTAGCCACTATTTGCAGTATCTATTAACAGGTATATATTGGTTAGGACCATAATGTCTAAGTATCTTAAATCTTTTAGTGTTAGCGCTGAAGGAATGTTGACTGGCATCATTAAGAAATATGCAAAACTACTGAATTGATATATTCTGTTTTTCAAAGCTTAAATATTCTCTTAATACCTTCATAAATGAATTATAATTTTTAGTAGAATTGAAAGCTGAGAAAAAATTTGTATAATTTATTATTTTAAGTTTCAAACATATATAGATGATAGGTAGGTACTTTATTTACGTCACACTAGACTTGCACAATGGGCTTTTGGCGACGATCTGGGAATCATCGTTGATGATAACCCGAAGATATGTCATCGCAATTTTGCTCCTCTGCAGAGGGGAGGGCTCCCTTACTTTGATAGCTTGATTATCTGCGCGCTAAGTCGAAAACTTTACAATAGAACAGTTTAATGAGGACCGATACAGATTACCCTCGGTCCCTAGTCAGGCTGATCAAAATGGTGATGCTTACTGGACCGCTGCCAGTGAGGCTTGACTTCAGCGATCTACTGGGAACCGTGTCTTTACCATCAGTCTATTACGGGACTATATTTAGATGAAACTCAAAATAACGAGACAGTTTGAAAATAATGGTTGTAATTTAAGATTTTGTTATTCAACTTAAATGTTACCATCCCTTAACAGGAAAATCTCTTCTAAATTTTAGAATTCCCTGAATATATTTTTTTAAGTGAAACTTTTTTAAGTGAAATCGAAAGCCGATAAACAAAATTTATATTATTTTAAATTTCAATATATATATATATATATATATATATATATATATATATATATATATATATATGAACTTAAAATAACGAGGCAGTTAGACAATATTTTTTGTTTCAATTTAAAAATTAAATATGTACGTAGATATTTAGTTTCATGGAATTCGTTCATAATGGAGATAAGATAAATTATGCATAAAGTAAACTTTCTTTTTCAGGATTCATAAAATATCAAATTATTCTTCATTTATTCAAAAACTAGATGAAAACGTGCTTTTTCTTTTATGGCTTGACTTTAACTCGGAAAACAAATTTCATTATAAGATGGTGATGGTTCAAATTCCAAAACCACATTTAATACTAAAGAATTTCTGCAATTAGCGTAACGTCTATCATTCATTTTATATTTGGAATTCATTTTAAGAAAAAAAGCTAACCAAAAGCTTCTTTTCTCCGATGAAATTCAGTAATAGAGTTTAGAATTCATAAAAATGCAATACAACGAAAAAATTCCGGATGATTTAAATAAAGGAAAACAGGAGAAGTAAAAATGTTGCCATTTATTAATTTGATTTGAAGTTTGCAACAGGAACGAACTAATTAAATAAAGGAAGAGTTGCTTTAGAAAATTCGTAAGGAATTTATTTAAAAATATTTAGAAGTATTCCTTGAAATGAAGAGAAAATGAAGAGGGGGTTGTGGTGATGAAACAAGTGTTTTCATTAAGCTTTCGAATGTGTATTAGAAAAGAAAGCATTTTAATTTTTTTTTTATAATGATAATCAAATATGTCTTTTTTTCACATTCTGAAAAACTTGATTTTAAAAAAGACAGCTAATTTGCATGTAGAACATATTAAAGGTTATGAGACGAAATGATAAGTTTTTCTTTTTTTTTTCGTTTTTTTTTCCTCAAAGAAAGGAATCAGAAATGTTTTAATTGAAAATAAGAGATACCTTAGTCTGAGGTATGAGGCTTTTATAGCTTATTGAATATTTGCTTAAAGTGTTTTTTTTTCAAAGAATTTGTTAAAGGAATGTTAAGTTTAGAACATTTCAACCTAGTGTTTCTTTCTAAAAGGTAAATTTAATGAGGAAAAAAGCGAGAAAAAATATGCAAATAAATGAAGAAAACGTATACTTTAAAGTGCTTCTGATATCATTACTTATTTTAATATTTTTTCTCACTGATTTTGTGTATGAGGAATTTATACTTGAAACAATTTATTGGTGAACATTTCCAAAAAAGTGATTTTTTAAACATAATTTAATTAAAATGCCATGACATGTACCATTCACAAATAAAAAAAAACTTACTACCTTACTCAAGAATATTTTAAAATTTACTTAATTTAAGAAATACCTTAAAAGCTAAATACTTTAAATTATAAAAATAAAACGAGCCTATAAAATCTCAAATGGCTTAAAAATGCTTGAATATAATTTTGAAATAAATCAAGCTGTTAAATTTGTAACAAGTTCATTGATTTTGGAAACAAGATAAGAAAAAATTAAGTTCAAATTATACACTATTTAATTAAAAATTAAATAATTCTATAATACTACAAAACTTAAGTGAAAAGAAGATAGCAACGAACAGCATGCGAGTTTAAAGATAACTGCATTATAATTAAAAATTTTAAAAATATAATAATAATATAGAAGTTTGCTTAAAATTTGTAAGATAAATAAGAAAAACGAACATATTTAAAAAGAGAATTATAGCAGTTCCTACTGAGGGACAATGCTAATTTCTTTATTGGTGTGATTAGCACTTTGGTTTCATATTCGCTATAAATACATAAAATCTATCATTTGAAAAGCTTAGTTGATTTTAGGCTCTATTATCAGCTATACTAAAAAAGGTATACCGGGCAGTGTAGAAGTGGTTGTAGACGAGTATATCGACCGAATGTATACCAGAGAGTGATACTTAACTTAAAAAAAAAAAAATCAGTTTATTTACGAGATTTTATACAAAGAAATATTATTTTTTCAAAGCATGGATGAAGGTACTAAGAAAATGTTTGTGATTGATTTGAGTTGAAAACGATCTAAAGTGCATTTGGTAACAAACAATCACCGATTAAATTTTTAATCCAATTTTCTTAACAGCAAATTAAAAAATTGAGAGCTCCAAAGCTACGACAGCCTAAGTTTAACACACGAGTTGCTTAAACTTTCGCAATCTGTCGGGTTCTTTTTTCAGAAAGATGAAAACTGTTAAATCGATAATTTCAATTCTCCATTTCAAAATTTTTATTAAAGCAAGAACATTTTTGTGCAATAAAACACGTTAATAATATAAGTTTATAGACAAAATTTTGTATTTGTAATAGTTTGTTTAAAAATAAAATCGTAGTCTAATTAGATATGATAAATTTAATTTAAGCACTTATTCCATACCATTTTTTCAAAAACTTAAATTTTACATCAGTATAAAGAGCTGCGCAAACGCAATGCAAGCAAGAAGAGAGTGAAACAAGTGTAAGGAATTTAGAGGTTTTTTAGAATTTAAAGCTTGTTAATAAGAAATCACAGCTTTTATTTTCTTATTGTTAACATATAAATTAAAAGTTAACATTAACATACACATTAACATTAAACATTAACATAAGCATAACGGATTGTTCTTATATACACCGTACATACACCTGTGAATTCTTATATACACCCTCTACGAACACACGTCAATTTGACGCACCAACGAATACATTAAAAAGCACTTACAGAGATGCCAACTTGCTCCAGACAGCAAATATATATTTTAAAGTGGTAGTTTATCAATTCTGATTCTTGGTTTAATAAATTCAATTTGTAGATTTTTATCCACCACTATTTAGAAATATTTCGTAGGCTTATATAATACGCCACTTTATATTTGCAAAATTTACTTAGTAGTTGTTTATCGTTCTTTTTTAAAATTATTTTGGCGTGTCCGGAGCAGTTGGTCTCTTTGCACTTAGAAAGCAATGTTATTATATACTATAAGAAAAATATGAAAATATGAGATATATATTTATGAAATATTTTAGTATTTTAATTTTCAATACTCGAACGAAGCAACTGTAACCTTCAAAATCTGACACTCTGACATCAAATGGCATTCTGCGTTTCTTCTTTCTAATTATTGCTTATCGGCAACAGTTGTTTATCGCTTGTTTCATTTGAGACAACGATATCGGATAACGGATCGAAGTATTGTCAGTTCATTCCTATTTATCATTGATGTGATGTTTGCATGTTTACTCAAAATTTTGTCAAAATTGCGATCGCGTCAAATTGATGCATATCCATAGAGATAGGTATACAGCAAAGAAACTTTCATTATTTCAACGCTTTTGAAGAAAATAGACTTCAATATATATTTACCTCGATCAATGGATAAAATTCATTGCAGGAGATAAAATGAAAATGCAAACGGATTTTGTAATTTTCATTATTAAATTAGAAATGCGTTAAAATGAAGTGTCCCGCAAACCTAATTTTGACCTGAATCAGAGAACGATCGATCTCCAATCCAGTACCCCCAGAGGTATTGATTTGTTATGGGAACATGAAGGACCTTTGCGACTTGACAGATTTAACGTGAATCATTTACTTTACTACATGGGGAGTCTTCGACCGGCGGGGTTCAAACCCACGAACTCTCAGTCATGGGCCCAGTGCCCTACCGACCAGGCTACCCCGGCCTCTATAAATCCTTATTCAATGTTATCCTATATATAGTAAATCTAATTTGTTTGTAAAATGTTTGCTTCATTATCGTAATGAAAACCCTCAACTAAACCCTAACTCCAAATACTTAATAATTTTATGCATCTAATATTAAAATTTATATTGTTATTTTTAAACGTGTTGCTGCAATTTAAAATTGGAACATTTATTTGTTGGTGCACTTACCCTTGAATTGTATTAAAATAATATCGAAACTTTAATTCAGTTGAATAACTCGAAAGTGTTTAATCAGTAAATTCAAAATTAGAAAATCAAAAATTTAAATCTCTGTTATTCAAAATCACGGTGTTACCAGAACTTGGTTAAATATTCAAATTTTCAGTCTAATTGTTTGACGCATGGGAAATTTCGTATATTTGCAATTGAGTTGTAAATGTAAATTAGAAAATAGTCGATAAAAGCGCTGCGGTAATACCTGACTGATTTGATAAATCGTAAAATGAAGAACTGAATATGAGAAAATTACATTTTGCGATGACTATAATATATGCTTGTTATCAAATAAATACGCATAATAATTTTCCCTAATATGTTGAACAAGAACTGTTATTTTAAGGTCATGTTCAGAAATATTCATTTCTAATATTTGACTTTTTTTAAATTTTAAGGAAAATTCTTTTTTTATGATGTTCTAGTCTAAAATTTTTGATTGTTGGTTTTTGAGTCATTTTAATATATATATATATATATATATATATATATATATATATATATATATATATATATATATATATATATATATATATATATATATATATCCCTAAAATCGATCAAAAAGGATTATAAATAAAATGTTGTTACAACTCACCAACTAAATTCCTAAAAGTGGGTTAAATTTAAGAATATGAAATTTACGATAACTTCATCAAATATTTTTATATCTTTCCAAACTGTGGCCGCCCTATATTATTATTGTTTTAGCAAACACACTAGTGTAATTCAGCCGAAACATAACAAAGCAATTAAGGTTTAGGTTATGGTATCTACATACATGGTGTTCCGTAATCACCGTTCTTAATATAAATTTAAACTCATTGTTAAAAAAAAATAATTCAAAATTAGGAAACCTTTTGAGGGATTTAAATAGATATTTAAACGAAGACTATTTAGGAAAATTATCACTATCTGAAAAAACACTCTAGAGAATACGGTATTAAAAATATTCAAAACTGAATGATTTTTCGTCAGGTATTAAGCGAATGTGACAGACAATTTTTAATTTCTTCTTGCAAGTAAATTTGATTTGGTGCTATTAATTTCACCTACCTCCGTATTAATTCATCTTAATTACATAACGCTTTTTTTTAAAATACTTATTTGAAGGCGTGCAGATAATTTAGACTTCTTTTTTTTAAACAAAATTCAAAACAAAAATAATTTTCGGTAGTCATTGCGGAACAACTTTGTTTGCCTTGCATGTCATTTCAATGTATATTTAGCAAAATATATATATATTTTTTTTTAATTTCAAAATCATCCGAAGATAAGCATATCGACGAGTTGTTATTTTCTATTCTCCTTGTCTAGTGACATCCAAATTAGTTTCATGGGATTATATGCTTGCAAAATGTCCAGAATCATTAGATGATCTCAATTTAAGTCATCGAGGGTGAATTGCAAGCTATCCAAAATGTGGTCCGAAACGTCAGTTGAAATTCACAGTACAAGTACAATTTTAAAAGTTTAGCTAAAAGTATGAATGTTATACCGAGCATGTGTGCAAAAAACATATCTTGTTTGAAAAATATATAGCAACTATATTGCAACGTGGGTTGTTTATAAAAAAATATATAAAAACTACAAAAGGTGACATGAAGTAGTTTCGAAAAAAAAAACAGATTAATTATGCTAATATTAAAGGCCTATATTTACGTTATAGTACGTTGTCAAATTTACAAATATGCACGCTCTTCATATAAAAGTAAATGCAACAGTGAGGTTAGAGAAAGATTGGATAGTATATACTAATACAAAAGTTTCAGAGTCGCGGGAAAGTTATAGTAAAAATAATTATAATACATACAAGTTGAATAAAAAAATAATAACTGTTTGCTTGTATGAAAGAAGTATACCTATAATAATAGGGAAAAAAAGCTCACTGAAGAAGGGATAAAAATAACAATTCAGTTTTACAAAATTTATTTAATTAATTATTTTGAATAATTCAACAATAGCAAAGTCTTTTACAGTATGCAGATAATTATATTTAATATTAAATCCGAAATGCAAATTGTGCTTTTAAATTACATTAATTTGTGTTGCGTTGCAATTTTTACATTCTTATGCACGGGTATTGTAGTGCAAAACTTGGAGACTTTTCAGAAAAAAAAATTAAATAAAAATTAAATAAATAAAATAAATAAGAAAATAATCTTGTATAAAATTATATATTTTTTTCTTTAGCAAACAACTTTTTTCTGTTCAGAAGTAAAAAATTAGAAAAATGAAAGAAAATCTCAAAAGTATATAATTATTTTAAAAATGTTAAATTATTTGATGGAAAAATATATATTTATCATTGTAAAAAGACAGTTATAAATTTATATTTTTAAAATTTTGTTTATGTTCACTAATAAAATATAAAAAATAGATAGGAACTCTTCTTTAATGGAAAACACAGAAACTATATCAAGCTACTAATCGACTAAAGATGATAAAGATGATGATCTACGTTGTATTAAATAAATTATAAAAAATAAATAAATAAATTCATTTAAAATTATAATTTTTTTAGAACACAACTTTCTTCCGCATAAAAATAATAAAATTAGAATAATGACAGAAAATCTGAAAAGTATAATTACTTAAAAAACATAAAATCATTTAATGGAATAAAAAATATTTCTTATTATAAATGGACATTTATCATTTTATCTGTTTTGAAATTTTGTTATTGTTTACCAGTAAAAAATAGAACGATAGATAGTGACTCTTCTTTTCTGGAAAACACAGAAGCTATATCAATCTACTATTTGCCTAATGATGATTGAGATCATGCATCATACTGATGCTCAAGATGATGATCTACTTTGTATAAAAAAATTGAAAAATAAATCAGATAAATTTTATTTTAAATAATAATTTAGTTTTTTTCTTAGTACACAACTTTCTTAGGTATAAAAATAATAAAATTAGAATAGTGAAAACAAATATCAAAAGTTCAATTACGTAAAAAAATATATATATTTACTGGATTATGAAATATTTCTCATGTAAATTGATAGCTATCATTTTATTTCTTTTAATATTTTGTTTATATTTTTATATTTACTAGTAGAAAAGAAAAAGATGAATGGTAACTCTTCTTTCCCGGAGAACTCGGAAGCTATGTCCAGTTACTAGTTGGTTTAAATCATACCGATGTATGATAATGATTATACTGATGATCAACTGATGATAAAGATGATTATCTACTTTGTATAAAAATAATAAAATAAATAAATATATAAGAAAAGTTTTATTTAAAATTCTAATTTCGTTTCTTCCTTCGTGCGCAACTTTATTTTTATTTGGACAATGAAATAAAAAAAGCATATCTAAAGTTTAATTACTCGAGAAAATAAATTATTCAGTAGATTGATAAATATTTCATATTGAAAATGAACGGTTATCAATTTATTTCTTCTAATATTTTGTTTATGTTTACTAGTAAAAAAGAGAAAAATATTAACTTTTCTTTTCCGGAAAACACAGAAGCTATATCAAGCTACTAATTGGCTAAAGATGATCATAGGAAATTGCTTAGAAACTTCTTATTGGCGTATTAGATGTATTTCTTTTCTTTTGTCGCTTTGTCATTGTCTAGAAGAAACTTTTTTTTATCTAATAAGGTTTATCCATTAAATCAATGATCATTAAATGATTGATTATTTTATCATCGTATGCCATTATTTATTCGTTTTTAATCTATAGATACATGATTTTTTAATTAGTTTGATTATATGAGTGGTTCCTAAATGGAGTTTCGTGGAACTCAAAGGTTCCAGGAAAGAGTAAAAGTGGTTCTGAGAGTCAGGACTTGTTTAACCTCACATTGAGATTGAATTAATAATCTATTATTTAATAATTGTTTTGAAAATTATTATTTTTCTAACAATAATATATTGAATAAATTATGAAAAGAAAGCCTGCATTTATGAGAAACTGCACTATTATTCCCTATCATGCAATTTTGAATCAAAATAAACTAAATTAATCCGTTAATAAACAAATATATTTCAAATATGTAACCATTTTAAATGTTTATAGCAGTTCATTTTAACGAACACCATAATTTGGTTTATTTATTTCAATTTCAGCGTATGTATTTATGTCAAAAACAAATTTAAAACTAAATTAGACACAGCTCTAGGAGCACGACTTCTACTGTCGGATATAAAGCCTAATTTAAGACTACTAGTGACAAAAGTATGAAAAAATTCTATTTTTGTTATTTTTTGTTTCCAAAGTAGTCTTTTATAGGTTAATACGCTCGCTATTGTTTTATATACTTTTATTTATATACTATTTTACATTAATCTTATATACTTTATTTTATACTGTTTTTATATACTTTTTTATTAACAAAATCAGGGTTCCATCGAAAGAAATTTGATCATTTATGGTTCCATGCCTGAAACATTTTGGGAACTGCTGAACTATATTATGTTTTTTACTTTACCAAACACAGTTACTTTCTTATGTTTAGCAAGTCTTTATTTAATAAGAAAATTTAATTATATTTTCTGACTGATAATTAATGTCAATATTTTTAGGAATTTTGTATATTTATAGGTTGCGTCACGATATATTTGCGTTATGAAAAGATTTTTAACACTCACGTTGCCAATCACGCGATATAGCGAGACGAAATTCTTCTCCTCAGTTTGTGTCAATAAAACAGATGAAGATGTATATTAACCATTTTTACAGAAAATATTTCATTTCATCATGAAAAAAAAACAAGTTTTTTAATTAAATAAAATTATTATAAAATTTGAAAGCTAAAATAAGAAAAATTAACTATCATTTAATTTAACTATTAGGAGAGCCAACTGCTCCGATTTCTACGAAAGTTTTAATAAATTGGTAGCGAGAAGTAAAACTTGCAGGATTTAATAATAATAATTTTGTAATAATAATAATTTTGTAATAATTGTAAAAATTTTGCCCTTTTCAAAAGTCTTCCCATAAGATAACTGCAACAAAGTGGAATTCTATATAAGGCTTTGAAAGTTTGATTCTCAATGGTTCAAAAATTAAAGGTAAATTTATAATAATTTAAAATAAAAAATTAACTTCTAATATTATAATAAAAATAACTTAAACTTTGCCATCGCAAAAAATATATATTTTTACAAAATGGATAAAATTGGCCTCTCTGCTTGTCATTCATATATAATTTTTTTTTCCTTAAAAACACAGTAACGCATATAAATTTCATTTTACACAGAAATAAACATCAAAATATTTTTGATTTTCCAAACAGTAATAAAGAAATATAATCAATAAATATTTGCATCTCCCTATAGGATAAGATATAAATCTCCAAAAATATTTATAACTTTCCCAGAAAAAGAAGTATGCACACCAAAATTAAAACTAGAAGCATCTCTTTTATGAGCTAAATGAAACAAACCAATACAGAATTTTTTATACCGATAATTCAAAAGAGCAATTATTATTAGACAATTCAATAAGGTATAATAAAATTAAAACAAAGCGAGCAGAAAATCACCGCTTTCGTTTATATTTTTGATTAAAAATAAAAAGATTTAATGTGTTTATTTAAGCGGCAAATTATCTTAGGTAAAATAATGTTGTATCTGAAACTGTGCAAAATTGTTCTTTATCTTATCAAACTTTTCCAGAACGCAAATTTCAATCTAGTACCTAATGTTTAAGTAGTGTTTGATATATAGCAAATGAATAGCGATAGGAGAAAGGCTTTTAGATAGTTATTAATATAATTAGCAATTAACTCAAACTCGATGGCGCAGGCTCCAAAATATGCAGAGATCATTATAGAAACCATTGATTTCCACTACTTTGATGTTTTGGAGTAGCTGTTAGATACAACATCGTAACGATAACGCGAGGGGGGGTTCTGAAACTCGAAACTTCTGCTTCTGGTCGCTTATTAATGAAGGAACTCGAAAAATGATTTTATCTTAAATCTGTCAAAAGTAATTTATAGATTTTTTTTCCTAGAGAAATGGAAATAAAAAAAAATATAGATATTGATTTGTCATTTGAAAAAATAGTAAATAGGTTGTGCATGTGAAAATTGTAAATAAAATGTAAAACTAAAATACTAGAGGGAATATTCTTACCATACCATGCTAAAGTGAATATTAAATTTTAAAAAAAGATAAAAAGTTGAATTCAATTATATTTCAAAAACGACAATTTAAAATATACAAATTATCGGTTAACTTTGACAACTTTTTAGAGGACTCAGTAAACTCCTCCTATAACTTAAAGCCTCATCACGGTTTTTTATACGTAGTCTGATCAGACCAATATGAAGGTAAACCAGTTTACGAAAGAGCCTTTTAATAGAACATCTAATAAAAATAAGAAAGTGGAAACAGATATATGTCTAAAAGTTTGATTATTTTATGAATATCATCGTTTTGTATTATTAACTTGTCAACCACTACAATTTCAATTCTCAAATATATATGATACATTTCTCTCAATTACTTTTAAAATGATGCCCAATAAAATAAAAACACTAGGACTAGGACTTTTAAAATGAAGTTTGGGTTCATGCGCACTACTGGTTCACTTTTTAAATAATCTTCGCTGACAAATTATAAAATCCCGTGTGAAAGCTTTCTAATAAAGGGGATGATGAATAATCACAACCAAGGTGCAATTTATATCAGACATGCATGCTTAAATTTGTTGCGGTAGAAAAATGATTTAAACCTCGCCAATAATTAGAAATATTATTTTACAAAGTGGAGCAAGTTGACATCGCTGCAAAGATGAAGTAGAAAGCATTTTCTAACATTAACTTAAATCGACAGTATATAATATACCTCACCAATACTTTACAGGGTTCGAGTCCTAGCGATGGCTGGTCGATACGAATCGCACCCGGTCGATTCGCACCCAGCTCACACCGACCACATACCCTCAGTGGTTAAACGGACAATGCGTTAGAGTCCCTTTGCTATCAGACTAGTTGTGAGAGATCTTCGTGGTTTTCCTCTCCATGTAACGCAAATGCGGGTAAGTTCCATCAAAAACTCAATATTTCTCTCAATATTTGATCCTGTAGTTCCTTTATTGTCTGAATTGTATTCAAAATTACAAGGTTACGGTGTTGAACATTGCCGTAAACTCAAAATGAAACCGGCTGTTCAACGGCGGTTATAAAATAAAATAAAATACTTGTCGCAATCACAACACTGGAGTAGTGAACCTTACCATCCATTTGTTTCAAATACATAAACAAGTGTAACCAAAATATTTTGCTAGCAATCTATTGTAGAAAGAAATAATGCAGTGATAAATTCCACAACGCATTTCTTGAAGGTTTCAAATTAGATTTGGTAACTAATTGAATAAAAAATTCCTACAGTTTTGAATCAAAAACTTAAACCAGTTTTTAATTTGGATGTCTCCTCTTCGCTTGACATTTAAATAAATCGATCACCAATGGGTTAAAGTAACATCAGTACTTTGTCAATACTATACATAACTAACAGATCTTATATACGAAATATTTAATAGTGTCTGTGGTGGCGGTGACCATCAATCAAATTTTTAGTCGTAGTTCAGGTAGCATCATTGTGGTACAGAGCTTACTTTTCGGAATTTACAGATACATCTTAATTTGGACAATAAGTTTAAGAATTTAAGGAAATTTTAAATTTTAAGGAAATATGTTGTGACGCTTATTGTGGCTTCACAGTGTCATAGTCAAACAAAATCTAAAACTAAACTAAGAAATGAGTTTTTAAATTTATTTTTTCAAGTTTTCAAATTTAACGTTTTATTTGTAGTATATAATATATATATATATATATATATATATATATATATATATATATATATATATATATATATATATATATATATATATATATATATATATATATATATATATATATATATATATATATATTAATAAAATTATCTGCTTTATTTTTGCAATCTATTGCTCTCATAACAGAGATCTCTCAGAGATATTCTTTACGCGGAGAAAAAACGCTGGTCACTTTAAGTCTAGTTCTAATGCATTACTGCCGACCGCTATACTTTTCGAAAAACATTTTAAAGTATGATGGAAAAATTGCATCATTCACATGCAGTGGTAAAGAAAATAACTTGAAATAAAATTTTTTAAATTAAAAATCATACATTAAAATGAACTTTTACAACCTTTAGAAGATATTTCTAAGCAGAGAGTAACAAATTGCCAACCCTGCAAACTTTAAAGAAAAAGAAATCTATGAAATTTATATATTATTCGAGTTACTGTAGATTCATGATATACAGTGAAGTTACAATTATCAACATAATTAAAATTTACCTAAGGTTCGGGAAACATGTTCCTCAAAAGTTGCATTTTTTAGCAAATATAGGTGAAGCGGTAAGCATTTAATGAGAGTTCATTTGTGCACGCAAAATGTTAGATTATTTAAAAGAAAAAAGTATTCTGCAAGCTAATTTTAGTTGTTAAAACATAAAATACTGCCAGTGGTAAAGAGAATACTTTAAATCAAATTTATTAAATTAAGAATTTTGCCTTTAAATAGTATTTTTACACTTGTGCTAGACAACATTTTCTAGAAAAACATAGCAAATTGCCAATATCACAAGCATTAAATCAAAATTGTTACTACCCATTTCCTATATTATCAACCATAGTCAAGCATTGCACTTGAATCACAATAATCAACATAATTGTAATTCGACAACAATTAGAGTAAAATGTTTTTTGAAATTTGGCAACTATATAAGTTTAGCAAAATAATTTTAATAAGAATTATTCCGTGTTCGCAAAATATTTTACTATTTAAAACAAATAGTATTCTTCAATTTGTTTTTATTTGTAAACATTAAATACATAAAATACTACTAAAATGTTGGCAACTATAGGTTCGGGAAAATAATAAGAGGAATTTCGTGTTCACAAATTTTTCTATCATTTAAAATACCTAATATTCTTCAACTTGTTTTTAGTTGTTAAAACATAAAATACCACTTGCGGTATGAAGAATACTTTAAATCAAATTTATGATATAAAGAGTTATACATTAAAATAGTAACTTTAATACCACTTGAAGAAATTTTCTAGCAAAGCATAGCCAATTGCAATCCTTTCAAACATTAAATCAAAACTCTTGCTATCCATTTGATACATTATCGATCATATTCATGAATTGAATTGAAATCTCATTTATCAATATAATTGTAATTTGTGTAAAATTGGTGTCAAATGTTTTCGCAAAAATTGCAAATGCTGACAACTATAGATTAAACAAGCTATTTTAATAAGAACTCATTTGAGTTTGCCAAAACATTGTTTTGTTTAAAAGACATAATATTCTTCAACTTGCTTTTAGATGTTAAAACATAAAATACTAAAATTGTCTACGATTACCATTTTTTTCTTTAGATATCGAAGATTTGTTTCTATATTTGTCTGAAAGACATTATTCGATAGCCAGCCCCTTTTAACTAAAGCTCCCGGTGTCCAGAACTATTTCTCCTTTTCCTGGAAAGTATCCAGATTTATTTCCAGGTTATTTTAAATCAGAACAATTTCCTAAAGGCCGTTTTTTAAAGATTTTTGAGGCTGCCTATATGATTCGAAAAAGATTTTATAATCTAGTTTCTTTTGTTGTAGAGTTTCTTATCATTCGGAAGATTATAATATAGTTTCATTACTTAACTATATTAAGGGAATGATTTTTTTTCTTTTGAACTAAACTATTGTGAATAAAAATAAAAACTTTATTAAAATACAATGATAACAAGAATAAAATCAATTCTTTAAATGTGTTAAGTTAATTACTGTGGTTCTATTAATGATTCTAGTTAAAATAAAATGTCTAAATAATCTTCCATAATGAAACAGGGAACGATTTAAAAAAATCAGAAAGTTTTAGAGCTATGTATTTTTGAAGTATAGAATGAATAAGCTATGGTTTCAATAATTCCCAAAGAAAATGGACGTAGGTTAAAATAAGTACTTAAAAAAATGAATCTATTTTCAAAATGCGTATTTAAAAATGTGGTAAAAGTTCAAAATGCGTATTTATGAAAAATAAACATATCTCAAAATGCGTATTTTAGAAAACTGATATGGCTCATACTGATATGGCTATACTTGACATAACTGATATGGATCGTATTTAAGTAAATGGACACAGTTAGCTTAAGAAAAGTATTTAAGAAAATGTAAATAGCTATTTGAGAGAAAGAGTATTCGTTAGCATGAAAGATTGAAAATGAGCAATTGAAAATTAAAAACTGAAGACAAGTATCGAAAATCATGAGTAAGATTATTATTATCTGGGTTTTAGAAGATATCAGGGTTTTATGTTTACAAAGTACGAATTTGTATACTTACCTTTATACGCATCTGATAGTGCTATTTGTATAAGTGAGTCACTGTTTCGCTTGCATTTTGTACTCTGAATTGAATGAAACTATACATAAGTCAATCGAGAAAATACGGCAAAAGATACTGAAGTGCTATTTTCGACAAGTACTTATTTATAAATTTTGCATTGCTGTTAAATACCTATGTGAACATATAAGGTACATTTCCGATGTAAATTTATTTACGCTAAATTGAATGAAACTAATCCTTATACGATTGAAAGTTACGTGCATTTTATGTACAGAAAGTACAATTTTTTACTTAAATTGATTAACTCATCTTGCATTGCTATGCAGACAAGTGAGGTATTGCTTCCTATGCATCTGTGCACATTCAATCGAATGTGTTTAAACACGAATCAAATGGGCTAATATTTCAAAAGTTGAAATGATTGTTTTTTGATAAATAGTACTATTTTAGAATAGCAATTATTATTAATAAATCATTTATTGCTTCAAAACTATTTATCATAGTTTTATTTCTTTTAATTTGAAATAAGAATTTAATCGGAAAAATGCAGATAGCAAAGTAATCCAAGTCAAAATTCGTTCTTTTTATACATAAAAACACGTGCAACGCTGTTGATTCGTGTACTGTATCATATAATTCAACGTAATCGAATATATAAAAAATAATGCCTCAATTGTTTAGGCAGCAATGTCAGATGTATAAATAGTTAAAAGTGCAAATTCATTCTTTTTGAACATAAATCCTTAAAACTACTAATCCGATCGTATCGAGATTGGTTTCATTTATATCATTATCGACATATACTATATCGGAAAATATGCATCACTTACCTGTTGAGGCAAATTTCAATTCTACCTCTTAAACTACTCCCAATTCTCTCAAAAAACGGCAAAGCGTACATCAAAACTGACATAAGAAATTTTATTTTTAAAAGAAAAAAAAAATATATGCGGTATTAATTTTCCGAAGAAACGCGAACTTATTTACTATAATTACACGACTATTTATTAGTAATAAATTTATCTTTCTAAAGAATAAATTTGGACGTTAGTATTATTTTATTTAAACTTTTCAAATATCACTTAGTTTCAGACATTTTACACAAAACCATAATATTACTTTATTATAAGAACTATTTCGTTAAATATCTTTACACAATAATCTGCCTATATGTATTTAAAAAAATATTAGTTCCTAATTAACTACAATTAAAACACTTTTCATGTGTAGGTGAAAAATTAGCATTTTGTCACACTCTATTTATTATTTGTTTACCGCTCAAAAGAATAAAAATTAATATATGAGTAATTTTGTTCAAACTTTTCAAATGTCTTTTAATGTTTGTTAAAAATTCCAAAATCATTTTTTTTTAGAATATATTTTGTTCAATATCTTTAAGCGACCCAATCTTTTTCACACCGTTATACCAGAAAAATTTTCCCGAATTTATAAATTATTTCTTCCAAAATTAACGAACATCTTTTATTGTTAGTGATTTCAGACAAAGTTTTTTAAAATCACTTTCTTAGAATTTATATTGTCCCATATCTTCAAATAACCCAATATTCTACGTTTATTGACTATCGAAAAGAAAAAGTTAATCTTGAGAGGAATGAGAATGAACATTATGGCCCAGAAAATATTTATTTATCATTAATTTAGATCATGGAAGAAAAAAAAATAATGTATGAGTAATTTTGTTTTCACATTTTCACTTATTTATTAGTCACTTAACACAAATTCATCAAAATCTGTTGAAGAAATTATTTCGCCATATATCGTTTAAAAAAATTTTATATTCAGAAGGAAATATAACAAATATTATATTACTATACCATCTTTATTAATTAATATTTTACCTCCTGAAAAAATGCATTTTAATATAGTTTTTTAGTTCAAGATTTTCAAATATCTCATATTATTAGCAATTTTGAATACAATTTTAAAATCAGTTTTTGATATTAAATCGTCCAATATCTTCAAATACCCTAATCTCTACTCATATTTATTCTAGAAATATTTGCTATATGTATAAGTTATTTCTTAAAATTTTTTTCAAATATCTTTTATTCTTTGTTATTCCCCACAAAGTCTAATCTAAAATCCCTTTTTATAACTTATTTCGTCCAAATCCAAACAAACAACCAGATTCTCTAAGCATATTTATACTAAAAATATTAGCCTATAATAAACTAAAAACAAAAATCAAATTTTCTTAGGAAAGATGAAGGATATTAGTGCATTCTTCTTTATTATTTGATTCATGTTAATTTACCTTTGATAGAATAAATTTTAATGCAATTTTTTAGCCCAAACTTTTCAAATATCTTATATTATAAGCTATTTCGTATAAAATTTTAAAATAAATTTGTTGAAATTATATAGTTTCACGTATCCCTTCAAACATCCCAATCTCTACACATATTTATTCTAGAAATATTTACCTTAATGATTAAGTTATTTCGTACAAACTTTTCAAATATCTTTAACTTGTTGTTTTTTCTCACGAAGTTTTAAAATCACTTTCTTAGAAGCTTTTTAGCCCATTTTCAACAAACAACCAAATATTCTACACGCATTTAATATAGAAAATAAAGGCTAATCTTGTGTGGATAAAATGAACTAATTTGCACAGAAACTGCTTATTTATTAATTTACCTCTGAAAAGAATAAATATTAATGTATGAGTAATTTTATTTTCATACATTCTTGCATACTCTATTTATTAGTCATTTCACACATATTTTCAAAATCTTTTCTTGAAGTTATTTCGCCTAATATCTCTAAATAACACTATCTCCTAGTAACAATTTTCTAAAAATATTTGCAATAATTCGTTATTTCGTACAAAATTTTCAAAGATCTTTTATTAATTTTTATTTCTCACAAAAGTTCTAAAACCACTTTCTTAGAAGTTTTTTCTGCCCAATATCTTCACAGAACTCATTATTCTACACAAATTTATACTAGAAATATTACCTCAGGATAAACTATAATTAAACATTGAATCTTCTGTGGAAAGATAACAAATATTAATTCACTAAATTATTTATTAAATTATTAATTAACTTCTTAAAAAATAAATTTTACTGCGTCAATACTTTTCCAAATTTTCAGATATCTTTAATCATTAACTATTTCGTACATGATTTTAAAATCATTTTTTCAGAAATTATTTCGCTCAATAGATTCAAACGTCTCTATCTTCTATACACTATTACATCAGATATATTAGCCTATAATAAAATACAAAAAAAATAGAGAATTTGTGCGGAAAGATAATGAAAAGTTTTGTACGCCAAGTAAATATTAATTATTAATTTAACACTTAAAAAGAATAAATATTTATTAAAGATCAAACACAGAGTACGCTCAATTAGCCATATTATACAACTATTTATTCTAGAAAAACTACTCATATAAATGAAACAAATATTTACTAAAGTTGAATTAAACTTACTTTTTGAATTTATAGAATTAATTAAAAGTAATTTCGATTCATATTTATAAAATTAATAAATAGCAGTATCCTTTTGTAATGAAAATTTTAACAGACAATGCTTTCATTTAAAATAGTAATAGAAATAGCTAAGAAAGGCGAGAAACTGGAAATAAATACTTCGTTCTTTCAAAGTATAAATTTTAATTAATGAAAATTCAAACATAACTTGAATAAGAGGCAGCATTTGCAAGCGGAAAAGGGCAAATAGTGGAAATAGAAATACAGATTACTAAAGAATAACTGTAATTTCAAAAATAAAGAAGTATATCATACGTATGAATGAAACCACAAATATTCTTTATAACTCACGCTCGCGGCAAAGTAACCTTTTCATAACATTTAAATTAAATCAAGGACTGAGTCTTAGGAGTTTAAGGATTTTCTAAAGAATTCTGCCTATTTGTTATGCAAATGGGTTTCTAAGAACAGTAGAATCAAAATACAATGAAGGCATCGTGACAAATCTTCTCCCTAAGTATATCTAACAGTTTGGTATAATAATTTTAGCACTTTACAAAAATAGTATAATAATAAAAATATTTTTGATGTATCTGTTTAAACAAATTATTGTTATGTATATATCTGTTTAAATATATTATTTTTATGAAAATATATGGTTATGAACATTTGAAGCAAATGTTTTTGTAGCAGTGCTAAATGCTCTATAATTTAACTCGTTTTATTTTTATGTCTATTTTATTGAAAAGTATTTGAACTTGAATGGTAATTAATGGTGATAAACTTTTAAATATGAATTTTTGGATATGATTACAATAGTAATTCCGTTAATCTTACAGATCTTTTTTATAACCTATTAGACTGTTTTTAAAACTACAAAATATTCAATATTTTTTTTTATTTATAAATAGAGAGGCAGAAAAAAAATACCTAAAAGAGACACCGGTGTCCAATCTGCCTCAAATGCCGAAAAAGTACCATTCAGCTGCAGCATTAAAAAAATTAAAATAAGAGCTTAGGAGAAATGGAATAAAATTAAAAGTTTAACTTCCATTATCTTTAATTTACCATTCCCACATCGAAGCTGGATTATAAAATATAGTATATTCTATAAACTTGAATTTAATTGGTAACTAATTCAACTCTCTGCAATGAATGGAGCATTTAATATGTATGTATCAGATGCTTCAACCTTCTGACAAAGTCACTCAATTTAATGATGTAATTAATTACGATGTACCCATCCGAAACGTTTACACAAGTGACATTCATAAAAGGAAATCGAAGGATACCTTTATAATATCAAAGAGATGTTCTGAATTTAGATATCCTTTCATATATTACGAGACAAAACGGAACATATTATAAAACGGATATAGAACTATTGATAATCATTTTGCAATCCCTCACCGTGTTTATTAAATGCCATAATTATTCAAATATGCATATATATTAGCAATATATTTGGATGGTTAATTATATGTGATAAATATTTATATATATATATATATATATATATATATATATATATATATATATATATATATATATATATATATATATATATATATATATATATATATATATATATATACAATTTAATGTAAACAATACAATTTAAAACACATACAAAAACAATGAAAACCGACCAAAAATGTAAAAGATGTAAGATTCAAAATTGTGACTGTGCCAAGCTGTTAATGTCACAGTTGGAAGAATATTTGAATTAAAATGCTTTGACAAAAAAATTCTTTAAATAAAAATATTATGTAAGTTAAAAATATAGATAAAATATTAAAAATAATAAACATTAATGCAAAGAGAAGAAGAAATATTATTGAAATAAAATATTTTTAAAAAATACTTAAAAGAAAATAATTATTTTAAAAAAATTCCCTACCTCTATTCACGCCTTTAACTCTATTTGCACATATGTTTTCATATTCCGATTTCTATCAATCTTCTTACAAAAATAATTTAAATAGTTCTTGAAAGATTCCGGTAAGATTCCATTTAAATTGACTACTCGCCTTATAAATTTATTTTTGTGTTTTGTTCTGTATTTTCTGTTTTTTGCATGAATTGTCTTATTTCGAGTATATTTCTTTCTTAATGTGTTCGATTTTCGTTTCACTTTTTGTGCGTGCTCCTCACTCTTGATATATAGTTTGCTTTGGTTGTATTGATACAATATTAGAAACTACTCCTTCTTGCGGATATAATCGTGTAAGCTGATGAAGAGATTATATATTTTTATTATTTTATACGGCTTTCAAATATATATATATATATATATATATATATATATATATATATATATATATATATATATATATATATATATATATATATATATATATATATATATATATATATATATATATATATATATATATATATATATATATATATATATATATATATATATATATATATATATATATATATATATATATATATATATATATATATATATATATATATATATATATATACAGGAGGGAACCATAATTCTGTTAATTTTGACACTTCTCTAAGAGGCTCACCACGAAAACGTGCATTTTGAATTTGTGGTAGCTAAATATAATTTACTAAACCTAGAATCATATGTAAATAAACTTTGCAACCATTCAAAATGTTTTTTTTTTACAAATCATACTAAGTTTCTAATTCTAATTATTAACTACATTTTGCCATCTGCCACCAGAGACAGCACCAATCGATCCATCAGTGAACAATTAATTAATATCTAAATTGTCACATCTAATATATGGGTGATTCTCACGAAATATGACAATTCACTGTCCCTTGCTCCAAGATCTAATACTATTATACTAAAAGAACTTTTTTTTTAAAAATTAATAAACAGCATCGCTGTTAACATTTTAAAATGACTCTGCACTAGCAATGACTGTTTTGTATAGTTAAAAAATTTAATTGAACTTCAAAATGTAATTTTCCTGACATGTCCCAAAAAATGTTTCCAATAATAACTAGCTTCCAAACTTCCCATAAATTTTTCAATATCTAATTTTTTTTTATCTCAACCGTTGTATGGATTTCTAGAATATACGCAGAGGGTATTGTTTACAAAAACTTCGTTTAAAATAATTTTTGCTGTTAATAATTTGTTTGTCCCAAGAAAATCTGTCATTTTCCTGGCTGCTTTTTTTTAGTGGTTTATAATCAAAATAGTTAGAGCCAGCAATCAATATCTTATGTTAATAGATTGGTTAGATACCCTCCTATATGAACATGTCTTGTTACATGAGAGAGGAACCAATTTTCTGGTTCAAAATCTATTTCAAAAAATTTTTCAAGGTAAGTAGGTTTTCATGTTGTCATTTTCCTGGCTTCTTGAAATCATAAATAACATAAACTACATAGATTTATCTGAGTTATTTTAAGAAATCCTGTTGTTTTTTACAGAATATAACAGTATTAGGTTAAAATATAAAATTTAAAGGAAAGTTATATGCTATAAAATGGCGAATTTGTCATTATCCTGGGTGTCATTTTCCTGGTTTATGAATGACATGACATTGAAACAGTTACCAGAAAATTTTTTAAACTGTTGAATATAAAGCAAATATTAACCTAATATCAAGTTTAAGTAAGATTGTTATGTGACTGAATGTAAACAAAGTATTTTTTTTTTATTTAATGATAGATTACTACGCACAATTTTATTCTGTACATATCAGCAACATTAACATTTTTGATTCTTTCTACAGTGGATAAAATAATTAGTTTAGGCAATTCATGGTCCACCTAACATAAAGGCCTAGGTTTTGTAACTTACTATTAGCTTAAAATGACTGTTTTTTCAAATTTATAAGCTAATATGCCATTTTCCTGGCATTCAAGATTTGGTGAAATTCTATTTTATTTTTTTTTCTCGAGCAAATGTCAATAAAGTACACTGATGTTTCTAAGGTATTAATAAGTGTAACTAAAGAAGTATACACAAAAAAAATTAAATTATTTTGAAGACTTTAAATTTGAAGAAATTTTTTGGTCCGAATTGTCATGTTTCGTGAGAATCACCCATATATATATAGTTGGGAAAGAACGTTCTTGACAGCATATTGCTCGTGTCATACTGATGTGTTTAGTGCTTGTTGATGGCATTAAGGACAGCGTCCGCTAGAAAGAAAGAAGTGACTGCATTATATTTGGCTGTTGAGTCAATACCTTCTTGCTGAAATCTGGTGTTGAAGATCAGCAGTGTTGCAGTGAAGGACTTTGTAGTGAAATGATGCTTTTAATTTTAAATGTAATGACAGAGTTTGCCTAGTTTAATGCCTTTGATTATATTTTCGTACGCCATGCTCTATCTGGGTGCGTTTAGAATATATTGTAGTATTTTGTTTTTAAAGATATCTCTTTTGTGCTTGTAAGATGTAGTTGCAATCGCCCATCGAGTAAGGCGGAAGTGATGATTGGGCGTATGCACATTATTTAAAGCAGACGCATGATGGTAAGAAAAATCAATTAGTTTATAATTAAAATTTTTTATTTATTTATTTATTTTTTATACGACACGACAGACCATTTTGGGACCCAAATTAGCGCTTTTATGACCATCTTCGCCCTGACGGAGATAATTGGCGTCTCTGATAAAGGAAATTTTTGTACTTTGATCTGGCAATGTTATGACAATTGTTTTTTTCTATCATAATCGAAATTAATTTAATTATACCTTTAAATAAAGCTTTTAAGGGATATTGTTAGAACTTTTAAGTATTGACTAGCTCTTTACAATGTTTGAAGCGATTGAGAAACAGGAATCCAAACTATTTTAATTTGCTTAGTTTCGAATGTTACTTGGACACTTTTACTTAACTTAAATATACTTAACGTAAGTACTTAAGTAAAAACACGTAAGGTCTAATAAATTTATTCGAATTTAATGCACGTAATAGAGGTCTAAATCATTGTAATTGAAGTTGGCCCCTTCAGTTCATTCATCTCCAGTTTGCCTTTATTTTCGGTTAATATAATAATATAGTATAAAAATTGGTTATAATTTATTTAAATTTGGTATATGGTTTGGTAGTTATGGTTTAGTATGGTAAATATGATATAAATTTCGTAAATACAACTTCTGAAAAATGTGGATCTAATAACTCCATTTGCATTAAACTTATTTATGGCCGGCTTTCTAATATTCTACTTTCTATGTAATCTAATATTTGTTCGCCATTTATCTTTGCCATTAAACTCTAAGCAAAATATTTGAAATATGCTGATTAAATATTTTTCTTGTTGATTTTTTAGCTTTTTCATTCTTCCATTAAAAGCTGAAAGCCAAAACTTTTCCAAATCAATGCCTAACATTTTTTCTTATTACTATTATTTAAATATAGGTAATTTTTTCACTTAGTATTTAGAAAATTAAAATATTTTATATTTACATATCAGTATTTTTTATATTTATCCATTATATGAAATACCTAAGAAAACTTTTAAATGCGGCTTTTGATGTTAATTAATTAATAAGAGCAGGTTAAAAGAAAGAAAATGGTAAAAAAATGAAAAGTCACTATTTTAAGAGGTAATTAAATTCTTACTCTGTTACTTTTAATGTGCTTTCACGATAATTAAAATAGATGGGACGCTTAAAAGCAAATGGCTATTATTGAAAAATTGCTCATTTCTCCGTTAAGTTGCCTCTTTTTTTAACATTAATCCACTTGAATTTGTTTATTCTTGGAAATTAATGAGTTTCTTTGCTTAAAGAAATACACTGTCAAATTCTTTGCATATTTTATTTGCTTATAAGTTTTTTTTCTAAATAAATAGTATATTGTTTTTAGAAATTACAAGAATTTAAGAATTTTAGAAATACAAATTAAGGGAAGTCATGAAACAGTTTTTTTAAGATTTTGATCAAGGCTGATTAAGCAGTATTAAATTAAGGAAGTATTTTGCGTAGAAATATAAAAATCTGTAGAATAATAAAAAATATCTTTATTTTCATAAAAATAAGTCATGGGTTAATAATCATAATAACTTCAACAAGTGGGGAGTTTTCTTAAATATTTAAAGTAATATTTAATTTTATTATTTACATCTTACAATGGATTTAATAAATTCGATTTACTATAACTAAAAATTATTTAAACTGTATGAGACTTGGTAGATCAAGTCTGCCAACTGCAATGCCTTTTTTTTAATATTTTATAGATTGGCAGGCAATTGAAAACTAAAGTTTTCAGAATTTTTTCAAAATTTTGCTACGCTCACCCACAGACACCAACATTTTTTAAAAGCCTTACTGCTCGTGACCTGTAACAAAGTTGCGTTCCTGGAACTAAGTGTTGGAGCAGCATAGTCTATTTCAGCATTTTTGTCATACAACCACGAAGACGACAATGTGAATCCACAAAGCGGTGTCTTTCTGTATGTATTATATATATATATATATATATATATATATATATATATATATAAACTAAACTGTATTATCGCCTTCTTCCTATCACTCCTCAAGTACGTAATGAGGACCATAAGTACTCATCCGATTGAACTTTAAAAAAAAATATGTCTAGGAATATATTATTCAATTGTATAAAAACTGTAGTTTTTAATAAGAAACCGATTGAAGATTTGAAATGAGAGAAGCAAAACTGTCTAATATTCGTTCAAAATTGTCACGCGACTGGAAAATATATAAAAGCAATAAAAATGTTCCTTAAGAGTTATCTTACCAGTTTTTGCTTTTCGGTCTTCATTTATGTTAGCTTTCAAACCTGAGGACAATAGAGATTATTGCTTTGAGCTGGAAAGTTGGTCGCTGTTATTTATTGCTAACAGAAAACGATGTAATTTAAAAAGAAAAATAATCTTTCGCTGTTCAACGTTTAACTTAAAAGAGGAACACCCTGAATAACGTTTGATCTAATAACTGGATTTTCTCTCAATCCTAATGGTTCAAGAGCCTGAATATAAATATGCTAACTTATTAGATTTAGCGATATCTGAAATTGTGAAATTAGACATAGAAACTCACTTTCGCCCAATAAAATTTCATTGTTTTGGAGGGATTTGGATTCCTATTCCTCAAATTCGGGGAGGGGGTAGAGGAGCAGCCGCAATTATCAAAATACGGCCCCTATCGCTTTGTCAGGATATAGTCAAAGCTTTCAAACCCCTTTTATGTTATTTTCATATTTTTCATATTCCAGTATATATCGTAAGTATTTGAAGCGAATCGAAATTTTTCACACAATAACCCCTGGACTTCTCGTAGCCCCAGGTGGCCTTTGAGTGGAGTGGGGTAGCGTCTTTGAGGAGCCTCGTTTTTAATAGACTGTAGGTCTGTATACCCCAAACGTATGCACCAAATTTCATTTTTTATTTGTAATGTATTTGTGACCACCACTATACATTATTTTTCAAATAAATTATATGTTTGTAAAAGATTTTATACCTTGCCAATTTATATTTGTTCAATTATATCTTGTTAATCTGTAATTTGCAAAGTTGAATCTTGAAGAAAACGAATTCTTATCATCATAAATGTAATTTTACCACAATAACAAAACCAGTAGGAATAGTGAGAAAGGTTAACTAAAACACCACGATGAAGACGATAGCGGTATGGAAAAAGACTCTAAGGAAACCCTTGGCCCACGTAGGGCTCAGAGAGTAGATAAAGAAGATAAAAGGACTTTTTTATTGAGAAAAGTAAATGTTTTTAAAGCTCTCTTAATAATTAAATCCAATCTGAAATTTGGAATGAATTAGTTAATCCAAAAGTACTTTGGAATGCTTATCTCTTGGGGGAATCTCTCCTTTTATGCTGCATCCGGCTTAAGTCATTATGTAGATAATAAAATAATAGTTAGCCTTATAAGAGCCAAGTTATTGCCTTTGCAAATTGCTATCAGGCAGAATTATCCTTTGATCTATGAACGCTTTGAGAAGAACGTCATCATTTAAATATACTGGCACCCATATATAGTTAGAGATTTGATGATTGAATGATAGTATCTAGATCTTAGATTATTGCTTTTGTTTATATCACTGCTATTAGCATAATGGATGCTCCTTTGTATATACGTAAAAAAAGATTTATGAGACGGAGTGTAAAAATAAAATCAAGGTTAGTTTATCTTAGCTACAGGGTGACATTTATTGAAGTGTATGAAATAAAACAATCGTAAGCCAGCTTTGCGTGATGAAGTTCAATCTTCGTGATTGGCCGAAGGGCGGGATAAGAATTTGTATTCGTATGCGGCCATGGTACAGAGTGTATATCGCTTGTGAAGGGTCACTATGCCATCAATAACAGCCCGATAGCAGCTCAATGGTCCGAACTCCATCGGACAAAGCAGTGCTTGATGTCTTGGAAAAGCACTTTGGAGGCAGCATTGTGACTCTGAGGTACCCAGAGTCCACTGGTATGAGACTCACTTGGTCACCATATCCTCTGGATCAGAACACATGTGATTCATTTTTGTGGGCTATATTGAAAACACTGTGCATAGCAATAACCCTAAAACCATATTGCCGAGCGGAAATCAGCATCAATGTCCGGACACTTCAGCGAGTTATGCAGAATCTGCTATTTGTTTGCACCTCGTCATTGCCAATGAAGGTAGGGCCATATCGAACATATCAGGACCTAAAGCATAATATCTGTAATGACGTTTACATGTTGAATAAAGTCTGTGCACTCAGTAGTTTTTAAGTAATTTACGTTTTTATTTCATATAGTTCAATAATTGTTCAAATTTTTTTTATTTATTTTTTATATTTTTATTTTTTTTAACTTTATTAGAATGTTCATTTGATAACATATGAAATTTCTGATATTCTAAATTAGCATTACAGATTTTTTTTTTTAAAAAATAATAATGATAGCAAAAATAAATACACTTCCGTCTATGCAAACTTGAACACGAAAGAACCTTAATAATCAATAATCTTATAAAAAAAAAAAAAAAAAAAAAACGTTATTATATTAGAAAATTCAGACCAACATCTCGATTGTAAACTAAGTAACAAAATGCATTTTTACTTACAAATACAAACGAAGGCATACTTTTAAATAAATTCTTTAGAATATGTTTCATCATTTGTTAAAATTCATCCTCTGGCAGGTTGAGTTAAATTACAAGGGACACCGTATATAAATTCCTACTCACGAAATGAACGCTCTTGAATAATGAATAATGCATTAAAATTTGTAAAAGAATACTTTCTAGATCAGTGACTTCAGTTTTCACGCACCGCTAGGTTTATGGTGGATCAGAGGGGATAGATATTTTAAAGACGTTACTACCCATCGACTTCTCAGGTGTTTTGATTGCTCCTTGTAATTAATTTTGTTGTTCTTTTGACCTTAAAATCAAATCAAAACTAAATCGCGCCTTCTCGAAAAATTAATATTATGGAAATACAGGATAATGTTACTCAATCGGAACATAGAACTCAAAATATTCCCTTTGTGGTTTCATTATTAAACAGAGTTTTGCTCAAAACTTAAACATCTTCTGAAATCCTGTTGCATATATTATCAATCAAAGATATTCTGCTGAATAGACTTCTTCAATCTTGAATAGTCTGTATTTTAATCAAGTTGCCAGTAAACCTCATGACGTGATCAAAATTTTAAATAGGAAAATTTTTAAACAGTTAGATATTAATATTTTAAATTAATGTAACACAGTTAGTAAAAATCTAATTAATGTGTGAAATTAATTAATAAGATTTCAATTTTCTTTTGAAATTTAAGAAATAGTTTAGATATTTAATATTCAAAAAATGTATGAGTATTTTAAACTCAGTTACTTAAATCTTAAAATTTACTTTAAAAAACACAAAATTTAATAACACTCTAGTTTAGGATGTAGTTCATTTACGTCGCACTAGAGCTGCACAATGGGCTATTGGCGAAGGTCTGGGAAACATCTCTGAGGATGATCCAAAGACATGCCATCACAATTTTGATCCTCTGCAGAGGGGATGGCACCCCTGCTTCGGTAGCCCAACGACCTGCACGCGAAGTCGAGCACTTTGCGGTAGAACAGTTTAACGAGGACCAATACCGCACAGCCTCGGTCCCTACGCAGACTGATCCAAGTGGTCACCCACCCGCACACTGACCGCAGCCAGTGATGCTTGACTTCGGTGATCTGCTGGGAACCGTGTCTTAACGATCAGTCCACTGCGGGACAACACTCTAGTTTAATGGTAATATATATTCCTAGTCCAAAGTCTAAACATTCCGATGTTTTTCAAGAAATTTACCAGCAGAAGATTTGCTAACATTGCGAGTTTCTGAGTAAAATTGCTGTAAAGAAACCACTCTTTTGAGCTGTAGAGCTGAAAAAATGGCGAGAAAGAAAAAAAATTTATAACAAAGGATTATGACCGAGGATCCTCTGAACCAATGAATTTAGTTTCAACTTTTTGGTTCAGTTTAAATCGGAGTAGCCAACACAGTTTTCCGGATCTGATCGTACTCTTACGGTATGAACTGAGCAGGAATGTCCGTAAGCACCTGATAATAAACACAAAACACCTATTGAAGATTATTTTATGGAGTCACACACATTGCAAAACTTTGGTTAAATTGATGAACAAATGCCCCAAACGGAGCTCATGTCAAGAACAAAGGTAGACTCCCTGATGAATGCATGCTTCTTCAATAATTCTGTATAAATATAAACAAAGTATCTACTTTTGTTTCCTTAAGTTAAAAAGGTTGTTTATTTGAAAAACGAGACCAGTAGAAACCCAAGTTAGGATTGATACGGTGTCTTCTGAAATTTTTGGAAAAATAGCAGTAAGCTCAGACCTTTGGCAATGACTGTAAATATCTTTTTTCCATCTTAAATTTTAAGAAGCGTTAGTTAACGTGCTAGATAAAAGTAGAAACTATCCATTTAGTTAAATTAGATATATATTCTACTATTAGGTACCCTTTTTTATGTTAATTAATTCAGCAAAAAATTGAAAAATAATATACTTTTATCTCTTTGGCAAGAAATGGATTAAATATGTCTAAACATTAAAAAAATTTTTGTCATTAAGAAGTACATTTCAGCTCCATCAATGAAAGGTTAGAGCTATCATTTAATTCATTGAATTTGTTATATTTTTGTTTTGTATATATAAAAGGCAAAACATCTCTCCCTCACTTATCAGTAATTTTGCACTTCCCATGGGATTAGAAAGCTAAAACTTGGAACATAAGTTCTTTGTGGGAATAGAAAAACTTCAACAAAAAAATCATTTCGATATTTTGTAATTATGAGGGTAATTATTATAATCGGCAGTAAAGCTAAAAAACACATTTTTACACAGATAGAAATTTCAAATTTGGATTATGTTTCTTTGTGAGATTAAAAGGAAATCTAAAAAAGATTCATAACGAGTTTGCTTATTATTGCCGAAATTGCGGGTAGTTTGCCTAATTGAAATTTATGTTCAGTAAAAGTTTACATTAAGAATAAAAGTCTCAAGTTTCGACCACGCGATTTTATTCAATAAAAAGAGCAACTAAAAATATTTCATTTAGATGTTTCGTAAATATTGGAATAATTAGGAGCAATTTTTCTAATTAACAGTAATGCTAACTAGTACGTTCCATCCAAAAAAAAGTTTCAAACTTGAGTCATACGTTACTTCAAATTTGTTTTCTCACGTTTCTTCTTGCTTCAAATTTGAAAAAAAAAATATTGATCTCGATCTACGGTAATAATCGTGGTAATTAGATTAACTGACAAGCCAAATAACCTTATCCTACTATTACCATTAAGCGTTTGGCGCAGCATAGCCAATTTCAGATTTTTTGCCATACAACCACGAAGAAGTGATTCCACTCAGGTAGACGACTAGGTGAATCCACGAAGCGGTGTGTCAACTGCCTGCCGATTTTCCCTTTTATACTTGAAATACATATAAAACTGCTTCCTACAACTAAATAAAGCTACTTCTATTACTTTATATACATGTAAATATACACACACAAACACGCACACACACACACACACACACACACATATATATATATATATATATATATATATACTCAGTGGCGCAACAGCCCATAGAGGGCCAAAGCCTAGAGCCCATATAAATTTTTTTTACCTTGGGCTCTGGGATGCAGGAGCAGATGCTCCGGTCAGGTGGTCAGTCGAACGCGGAACCCCCAGCGTTTAGTTCCCAAGCATGCTTGGTACTCATTTATCGACCCACTGAAGGGATGAAAGGCTGAGTCAACCTTGCCCGGTTCGAGGATCGAAGCGCGAAGTGCTACCACTAAAGCCGCCGGGCGTATATATATAATATATATATATATATATATATATATATATATATATATATATATATATATATATATATATATATATATAAAGAGAGGGGGAAAGAGAGAAAACATTTAAAACAATGAAGATTACAGAAATGAGAAGAAAAAAATTGCTAAAATCAAATATTTAAAAAATAATAATAATTAAAAAAATTTTTTTAAAGTCGCAAAATAAAAAACAAAATGAAAAGATATATTCTCTTTCTCAGCTCACACGATTATAAACGCAAAAAAGAGTGCTTTCTAATATTATATTTATATAGCCATATAAAAATATAAAAAATTTTAGTTTTCCTAATATATCGAGATAGAGAGCATAAAGCAAAATAAAGACTATTGCACCAGCACAGTATTCTGATAACGTTTCTCCAAAAATTCTCTCTACCTTACTTAACTCTAATACAAGCTACTGTCGAAACGCAAAAATATCATTTGTGCTGCTATTTATTGACCGCTGCATTATTGACCGTTTGAAACATTAGCATTCCGCCGTAGTACATCATCTCTATTGCAGCAAGATCTAGAATAACAATAGCTATCGCCTTAGCATATTACAGTAGGCACGTTTAAGATTTCTTCGTAGTACAGTTTTTTTTTTTTTTTTTCGTAATACAAATTCAATGAATGATAACTTTCAACAGCTTTCGTGCTAGTATACTACAATATACTTTTAACCATTGGGAAAGCGTAGGTGTAAATGATAATTTTATCAATACTTGAAACTTATCCAGGATTATTCTTCTTTATTTTTGCTGACTGCAGAGTAATTAATGTATAAGACATTAAAACATCGCCATGAGAATGAATTTGTTTCATCACCTAAACAAAATGGGTATGATCCGAATACTTGAAATTTAAAACACAAACCTTGAAAAAAATCTTGCGTCAAAGCCCTGGTTACGATTAGTAAAAGAAGAAACCTACAATTTTAGTTTGAAGGCATTCCCATTTTAATATTATTATTTTTCTTTACTAAAACAGAACAAACAGCTCTACGTCATTTTTAATAATATTTAACTTGAAGAGAGACTGGGAAATAACTTTAAAAAACAAAATAAGTTTGAAGGAAAAATTAACAAACCACAAAACTGGCTGCATATACTTAAAGAACATAAGCAGTTCTTAGCTTTGTTGTCTATATCCCATTAATACAGTAAACAACAATTCTCTAGAAAAGGAACTTTCATTTTAGAACTTTATGAAAGCAAGGAAATCTTATTTAGAATGAGTTCAAGATTTCATATTGTGTAAAAGGGGTTCTTCCTAGTTTTAGGGAAAAGTAGGAGGAAGCTACTACATTAATGAAATGCCTTGCATATATTACAGAAAAGGGATGCTAGCCAGTTATTAATATACAATGTAGTACAGAGGAGAGGCTAGATTGAAAATTTGAAGTTTACATGCTACTGAGCAGGAAGTGGCTGTCTTTGTTTTGTCTGAGTTTTGTCGCTCTGAAAACAAGTTGCTTGTTTCTTTATTTAAAAAGTTGAAGAAAGTAGAGATTTTTCTGAATGTCGAGTAAGTATTAAAAAAAATAATAAATGTCAAGTGAATCTGCAAGAACATGAAAACAATATTTCTTGTAAAACTAAGATTTGAATTTTCAGCACCAACTAGTCAGTTTACTTGTATTTATCATTTCTTTTTTTTTTTTTTTTTTGCTACTTAACATCAATTTTATCGTTATCTGTTAGAATTGTGTTTTAAAAATAATAAAAAAATCTTGATTTTTTTTATTTAGACAACACTTTAAGCTTTTAGTGCAGGATATAAGAAACTTTAGCATTATTATAAAAGTATAAGGAATGTACTCTCACAATAATTAGTTATAGTTTTTTTCTTTAATTAACCAATTAAAAAATCAGAACTATAGCAACAGTGTGCAAAAGAAAGAAACATCTAAAATACATTTTAGTTTAGTTACTAGAACTTCACCTACTAGAATTCAATTATAAAGATTTTGTGGGGGAATAAGAAACATGAATTAAACTAACACGAGCCATCGAATAATGAAATAAAACTAAATTGCCAAAATAAACCATTTAATAAAAAGTTTAAAATCAAAACAGGCCTAGCACATACTGGAACTTCCAAAATAGTTGGGAAAAGGAACTATGCTCCCTGAAGCTCGCATGAAAGCTAAAGTCATACAAGTAAAATAAAACCTTGAAGACTTCGACGATTGAATTCTAAGGTAAGCACACTATACGAAATCGCTAATCTAACTGACAAGCAGACAAAATATTCCAGTTCGCAAGAGTTTCAGAGCGCATGCGTTATAAAGCAACAAATTACAAATAATAAAGATTTCTTCTAACAAGTTGTTATTAAATTTTTTATCTACGGCTGAAATATGTAAAATATTTAATTCAGACGATTTTTTAAGTTACGAAGCCAAACACAAAAAGTACTTTTTAGAAATAAAAATACCTTTCGTTTCGCTATATTTAGATTCCAAGATATAGTGTTAGCCGCAATTCGGGAAATATGGTCACAATATATAAGTTGTGAGAGTGATCCAAAGTTGGGAATTTTAACGTTGATTTAACTTTTTTGTAACAAATCGCGAATTGTTTGCTGAAATATCTAAAGTTTTTTTTTTCCAAAGATAATTTCATGCTAAAAATAAGATGTTATAATTATTTATCATTTTATTTATGGATTGTAGATAAAGTAAGGTATAAAAATTTTTACATAATTTTAAAGAATGTAATTTTATACAATACTTGAAGGAAATCGGTGTTGCAGTTAACGAAAAATCCAACTTTGAAATAGTCGTATATTTAAAATTTTATTTTCAAGAATTTTTCGACCGATTTCATTTAAATTTTGTAGTTTGCCATATAAAATTACATTCTTTAAAATGACGATATTGATGATGATATTATTTCAACAATTATTTTTCTTTTACTATTAGTAATTAAAATATAAAAAAATAATAAATTATTATTAAAAATTATTATTTTTGGTTAGATAAACGTTTAAATAAGCGAATTTAATAATTGCTTGCAAAAATTTATAGATTCGCTTAAAAAATTCTTGAGACTCACCGAAATATGCTGAAAGTAAAATTATCACTAAGGGTATCAAACTTTTACCGCTGAACTGAGCAAACTATTGGGTTAAAATTTCCCAAATTGCGATTACCCCTTATCTTTTGATGGCATTCAAAATAAGGTATGTTTATTTAGAGAAAGTGTATTTTTGAGCCTGATTTCATAACTAAAAATACCAAGTGCACTAATTAATTAACTTACTTGAGGTCACCAGGGTAGATACTGTATAAGTAGCACAGTGCTCACCACTGTGCTATCTTTGCATATAATCTTCATCCATAAAAATAGGAAGAAAAAAAAGCAGAAATGTTCAAACAAATTTATGCTCCATAGTAAGATAATCCAAAAGCAAAACAAAGTACAATTCACAACCATATTCTGCCATGCATACGTGAGAGCTAATTTATTTTCCATGCATGTGAAATGTCTCTAACAGCTAAGTTATTTTTGTATTGTAAACATGAATCATACGTTTTCTGAATTCATAGCGCATTTCTAGCACCGTTCTTAGAAAAAGACACTGCCTATAAATTGGCTGAAATAAATTTTTATCTTATCAGAATAATGGAGAAGTCTTAGAATAAAATCAGAAAAATAAATTCAAAAAGGCAGAATCGTTTACAAATTTTATAATTTATAGTGTAAAGATTTAAAAGAAAAATAAAGTGCCATTTACAGCCAAACTCCGCTTAGCATACATGAGCGTAATTCATTTTACCAAACATGTAAAATATCGCTAATTGTTAAGTTATATTTGCATTGCAAGTATGAATCATGCTTCTTCTGAACAGTGCATTTCTAGTGCCGTTTTTAGAAATAGACACTGTTTATAAATTGGATAAAATATATTTTTAGCTTCTCAGGATAAGAAAAATTTATCGAAGTTAATCAGAAAACTAAATACAAAAAGAAGAAAAGTTTAAGGAGTTAAACAAGAAATAAAAAGTTCGAGATTCATTGTAAAGTTTTCTAATAGAACCAGAAAAATAAATACAAAAAGGCAGAATCGCTTAAAAGCTTTTATAATTTATAGTATAAGGAGTAAAAGGAAAACAAAGTGCCATTTATAGCCAAATCCCGCCGTGTATACATGGGTGGTAATTTATTTTCCCAAAAATGTAATGTGTCGCTAATCGTTAAGTTATATTTATATTGTAAATGTGACTCAGACGTCTTCTGAACTTATAGTGCATTTCTAGCCATGTTCTTAGAATTAGACACTGTCTATAAATTGGCTGATATATATTTTTAGCTTCGCAGAATAGAGGAATAGTTATAGAAGTTAATCAGAAAACTAAATACAAAAAAAGGGGAACAGTTTAAGAAGTTAACTAGAGAAACAAATATAAAATTGCAGAAAAGTTTGAAAACCCATGTAATTTATATTATGAAAAGCATAAAATGTATCGAGATTTGGAGTCAATATAGAAGTTAATCAGAAAACTAAATACAAAAAAGAAGAAAAGTTTAAGAAGTTAACCAGAAAAACAAATATAAAATTTGAGAAAAGTTTGAAAACCTTTGTAATTTATATTCTAAGAAGCATAAAATGTAGCGGGATTTGGAGCCAATATAGAAGTTAATCAGAAAACCAAATACAAAAAAGAAGAAAAGTTTAGGCATTTAACCAGAAAAACAAACATAAAATAGGAGAAAAGTTTGAAAACTTTAGTAATTTATAATATAAAAGCATAAAATATAGCACAACTAGAAGTCATTACTATATATGTTAAGTCTATTAACTGCAAAAAGAAATTTTAAACTTTTCAGAATAGGGGAAAATTTTAAAAGTTAATCAGACAAATTGACACAACAAAGGAAAAACAGTTTGAAAACTTTTAAATTTTATAATAAATCAACACATAAGAAAATAGTGCTATTTGGATCCTATGTCAGATAGATTACTGCGCAGATATGACAGCTAATTTATTTCAAATTTGACCAACATGAAAATTGCCATTAACCGCTTTGTTATCTTTAAAGATATGAATAATAAATCTTCCTTCAGTGAGATTGAATTGATTTTTCTCTTTTAAATTATAAAGATGATTGCATTATCCTGAAATACGATCTAAATTCCGTTTACCTGCAGTAAACAAATCCCTCCTCTTTCTTAACAATTCTTTTTCTCATTATCTTCGATGAAATTGATGTTGAATAACTATACAATCACCATATACCCGCAGAGAAAATAAAGCACTAAGTATACCACTTAAGTAAATATCTACACTCCTTCACCAGTAAGATTCCCGAGCATTGCGGAAAGAAAAAGAAACAGTAAATTAAGCACAATCTAATCATAGCGTCAGATCTGGAACTACTTCGAAAAGAAAAGAAAAAATTAAGCTTGTAATACTAGTATGAGTAAATCTCCGAATTTTCTTCCTTAATCTTTCGCGAAATCGAGCAGCGGGAAAAATAAACAAATGCCACTGAATTCTGTTTGTTGTGACAGACGCTTTTCATGTGAAAAGAAGACTGCAGTATCCCCCTTTTATCACCCCCTGCTAAAGACGAATAGTCTTATCTTGGTATATTTTTTTTTATTCTTTCTCCATGCATTTGAAGTAGAGCTCAATAAAATGGACTCAATTCGAAACAATGTATGCTAAAAGAGCGGGAAGTATTAGAATTGTATCTACATGCAAATTTTGTATCTGCGTGCAGGGGCGATGGAGAATTCTGAATGGTACACGTGATACCTGAAGAATAAAACAGCCCTATCTGGGGCTGCAATTTCGAATAATGACGACTCCGTGACTCGCTCTTAATGCTTTTGCTGCCTCTTGACGAGGCCGAAGCAAGATGGAGGAACGAAAAAAAAAAAATTAAATTCACTGCGGTGAAAACGAAATGGGAATTGCAATTCAAGGAGTTTGGTAAGGATGTATGGAATGTGGTAAAATGAGTTATGATTCAGCGATTGAGATTAAGTAATCTTGTTCCATTGTTTTTCTCTTTCTTGTAAGTTTCTGACTGCTATGAAAAATTGGGAACTTAAAACAGACGCGTGATTTGATGTGGCTGTCTTACTGTTTTAGTTTGTGGAAGATTATGCGTTGCATTTGCATAATGAGAATGTATTGCATTTGTCAAAGAAAGCTCTGGAGCTTCTTCTGAAAATAAGCATCTAACAACAAAATTTGTTTGCTTCATTTTTTTATAAAATCATATTGTGTTATTTAGGATTTACCTTTTCTTTTTCAGTATTATATTTATAGATGCAAAGGAATAATAGTTGCTATTTATTATCAATAGGCATTGAAACTAACAGTAAAATATGCTATAACATAGGAAAAATATTTTAAGTTTCAGATAACATTGAAAAACAATTCAATGCAGTGAAATTATGTTTTATTTTATTTTGATTAATCATTTTTCAGTGACAGAAAGTTTTACCGAACATAGCAGAGAAATTTAACTCTTGCACTTACCTCTTTCACTACTTGCACTTTTACAGGGAAATATAATTTCGACATTTAAAGTCCTAGCAAAGCTTTCATCAAAATGCTCAAATATTATTTGCAACGCAAGTTTTAGTTGCGGCGCAAACATTAATTTGATTGGTATATTATTAGTATGGGATTTGGCTATTGCTCAAACATTTGTGTTTCTAATGAGAATTGTGTTTTTTTAAAAGAATAACGAAAAGGAAATTGCAATTCAAGGAGTTTGGTATTGATGCATTGGGTGTGGTGAAATGAGTTATGATTCAGCGATTAAGACTAAGTAATCTTGTTCCATTGTTTTTCTTTTTCTTGTAAGTTTCTGACTGCTATAAAATCTTAAGAACTTAAAGCAGACGCGTGATTCCATGTCGTTTTCTTACTGTTTTAGTTTGTGGAAGAGTATGCTTTGTATTTGCTTAATGAGAATGTATTGCATTTATCAAAGGAAACTCTGAAACTTTTTTTGAAGATAAGCATCTAACAATAAAATTTGTTTCATTTTCTTATAAAATCATATTGTGTTATTTATGATTTAGCATTTTTTTTCAGGATTATATTTTAAAAAGCAATGGAAAAATAAATGTTACAGTGTGTGGTGGCCTTGAAACTGACAGTAAAAAATACATGAAAATTACCATAAAGAAAATGTATAAGTTTCAGACAATATTGATAAGCAAAGCAATGGAGTGTTTATTTAATTGTACTTACTCAATTCTGATTAGAATTTTTTTTAGTGATCTAAAGTCTTACCAAACATATCAGTAATATTCGCTAAGCTTCCACCTTTTTCTGTCTACCGTATTTCTGCTATTAATTGGAATTGTGTTTTTTTATATTACTTTCTATCGGTCGTCAGAAAAAGTAGTCAATTTCAAAACAAAAATCCATTGGTTGATCAAAATTTATAATGGTGGTAGTAACCTTATTTTATTGTAAATTACTATTTCATGGAGTCTGCCTTAGCGAGATACGGTAACGCAAAATTCTCTTAGAGATATATTTTTGCCAAAAAAAAAAAGTTAAAGTCACAAAATAATGAGAATATTTGTTTAATCTACAATATGATTTTTTAAAATTTATAAGACCTGTAATAACCCTGTAAATATAAATACAATTACAAATATTTTATAAAAGGTATTTAAAATAAAATAAATATGGATCTTTAAATTAATTGTATAACTGTGTAGATATTTTGCAGCAACGTAATAAGTATTCTATAATCTGATTGATATTTTTTTGATCTATCAGCTATTATTATAAGCAATTATATCTCTGTGGGCACTGAATTGAAGATTAATATTTCTCTGGTTCAAGACAAAATTACGATCTGTGGATGAATGAATGGATATATGAACGGGCCACCCTATGAACGGGTGGGACGTATGGGTGTGGCAGAAGTAGACTTCTTTGCCATAGATGACACTACTCCAAATCAAAAACAACCACATCCCTTGTCTTTATGACCTACGACAACAACAATAGCTATTATAAACATCTAATTTATTACTATCAGCATGTATGCCTTCTTAGCTAACTGAGAAAAGGCCAAAGATTTATTCATTCAGATTGAATTTCTTTAGGCTTAAGGCAAAAAAACTTTTAACAATTCCATTTGCAACAAACCTTTACTAGTCTAAAATGATTTCAAACTACCTGAAATAAATCATGGAGATGAAGCAATAAATTCTTTATTTTTAATTAGCCTAAATGGAGGTAAGATAGCAGCAACAAGTAAATAAGGAATATTAGGTTGATTAAAAAAATGGAAGGTTTTCCAAATACACTGGAACTTTTAAAATGATGGAGCTGCTCAAAAAATAACATTAACATAAAACGATATACTAAACATGGTAAAAAATACTCATTACGTATTATAAATGTAATACGTGTTATTATGTATTTTGTTGATAAATAACTCAATACATATTATTATGTGTTATGTGAAAACTTCGCATGAAAAAGTCAAAAACCATTCTTAAAAAGCTAAATTTTCTACACTTCCAGAAATTTTTTTTTCAATGTTTTTGATCCTTAATGAAGGTATCTTAGCCATAATTTTGTGCATATATGCCTAAATTTTAAAAAATATATTAAACTGAAACTAAAGTTGAACCTTAAAATGGGGAGTCAAAGTTTAATATTCTATATTTTGCAAGATGATATGGTTCAACTGATATGGTTATACGATACGGTTGCTGAAAAATCAGAAGATAATGTTCAACACGTTCCAAAACTTTCATCAGTCTCTTTTTCTCAATTGTAAGACATCATTTATAATTTAAGGACATTTTTTTAAAACTCAAATTACGTAAATATCTAATTTTTGACTTTGCCTATATGTTCTTCTTTCTATAATTATTTTTGTAATTGCTTTTTGATTGGAAAAACTATTTTCAGGTATGAAACTATAAATTTATTAAATAAGGATACAAACACTCTGTGCAGATTTAACTAGAAATTGAAATTGATAATAAATCACAGCTGTCATTAAAATTTATGGAACTTCTTAACTATTTTACACGATGAACTAAACTTTCTTCATGACAGAATGTAATTTTTAACTAATATTTCATTCCATTTAACTTTGAAACAGTTTCCTTCGTATTTAATAAGCCATAAACTTCAATCTTAGCACTATATGGTATTCGATGCAAACTTATAATTTCAGAATAAATTTAAATTTAGCGAAGCATAAAATATATGTGCAATATATTTTAGTAAATAGTATTAGCATAATTGTGTGATGCGAACTACATCAAATCCCATTCGAAGTTATTGCAATTACTCTATTTTTTAAGTCTTATTTATTTTTATTAGGATAAATAAATATCTATAGAGATAACAGCTCTTTGATATTTTATTTTGAAAATCTATAGAAAAAACTCCAGCAATTCTAATAATTTAGTAAGTAGTATAATTACATTTCAATTAGGTAAACTACTCCAAACCTAAAAATAAATAATTGTAATTGCTATATTTTATTTATTTATTAATACCATCGTGATGCCATAATAGGCATTACATATTTCCTATTTTTTTTTTCAAATTTCGTTAATTTCATAAATTTAATGTTTTTTAAACATTCTTAATAGAGTTTGAATAAAATTAATCAAAATATTATTATTTTTTTGCATTAAAAAAAGCTAATATAAATATTTTACTCCCTTTTTAACATTCAATGTAACGGCTAGCTTTTTATTTCAATACAAATGTAAAACATTAATTCACTGTTTATTTTTAACTTTTACTAATTATTTCTCTTACCACAAAAATGTTGCAGTTATAGGGTTATATAAATTCTCAAAAAATTTTTAGCCAATAGCTATAGCTAAATTATTATAAAATTTAATATTAATTACGCATTGTTGAATTTGCTTTTCACTACTTTATCTTTCGATAATTCCACAACCACTGATCTCTTCCCATGCCCCTAACTGTCTGTTTTGAACAATTCAATCACAATTTAATTTGAATTTTGATTAGGTTTATCTTGGAGGGTTTTTCTCCCAATTCTCCATTTCATTATCCTGCTTTCATCACAATCCTCAATTAGTCAATTATATCATACAACTCTCAACATACCAAATTTCGTCTTTATAATATATAATACTTTATAAATAAATTGTCATGGCAATTACAAGTGTGCGATATTTTATTTTAAAAGTCCAACAATTATAACGTTTTTTCAATGATAAGCAATACTGCAAGGAAAAATAGTTTTAATTAATATATATGTGAAGAACAGAGAAAAAGTTTTTTGTGAAAAACAGTTTTAAGTCGTCAAATGTACGGATAAAGTTCTTTTTAAAAAAACATGAATTTTTAGGAGAGCGTTAACGATTAAAAAAAAAAAGCAACAAAAAAAATAAAAAAATTTTTTATCTATCTTTAAATAGTTTTTTTTCTGCAAAATTTACATTTGTTAATCTATTTCTCATTTATTAATACCACTATTAAACACATTATTTGGGAGATAACAGCTGTAAGATATTTTATTTTAAAATACTACATCAAATCTGAAAAGAAATAGTTGCTTTTACTCCATTTTTTTAACCGTTCTTATTTTTTAACATCATAAGTAAATACATTGTCATGGATCTAACAGCTGTTTGCGATTTCACTTTAGAATTCTCCAGAAAGATCTCCAGCAATTCTAATAATTTAGTAAGCAGTTTAAACATCTTTGTATGAGACAAACTTATTTATTAAATTATTATAAATTAAACTATTTATGCTTATTATTTCATTCCGTTATTTTAAAAATCTTTAGAAATGATATACGTCCGTTAAGAAAAAAAAACTTGCTTATTTATCATGGTCCCGTGTAATTTATATACAGTCTCTTTTCACATATACTTTAATATATATTGTATATAAGATAAATTTTCCAGCTTTGATAAGTACGTGGCTATTAAACGATAAAGTCTCCCAATCTAAATAAAATACTTTCAACAAACCGATTGTTTTTTCCAGGATTGACTTATTGAACTTAGAAAATTAGTTATATTCATTTAAAAGCAAATTATTTTTTTCGGATTTTTGCTTCGAATACGCTCAGGTATTGTCGGGCATGTTCCATGTTTTCCTTTGAATTCCTTGTTTTGAAATTCGCCTTTTATAAAGTCTGATTCATTTATGATTCAGCCTGATTCATGATTTTATAAAGTCTAATTTGATTCAAAAATACCCAATTCTGACTACTAAGTTACAGAAGCAAATTAAACCTATTGCTTTTCTTGTTTAAACGATGAAATTTTTGATTTGTTTATGTTTAATTTGTTTCAAAACTCGTAGTGCATTCTTAATTAATGGACAAATTTCAGGTTTTTTCTTCATTTTGTTATTTGATTGAACATATTCGGTTTAAAATCTTCAAAACCTCCAATATACTTGGAGATTCAGAATGCAAACTTTTAGCAAAAATAGCTATATTATTATAAGGATATTACGAGACTGATTGAGTTAGTAACCAATGGCTAGAAATGCGGACGAACAATGCTAGAGGCGCCTTCTCATTACGAACTGCCAGTTCGTGAGCATTTAAACAGCTTCTATTAGTTAATTAAATTATCTCACTTTTATTGTTAGTTTATGTTATACAGTTGTTTTATCGTAGTTAATGAATTTTATTTTATTTTATAACCGTCGTTGAACAGCCGACCCAATTTCCTGGGTTTACGACTACTAATGTTCAACTCCGTAGCCTTGTAATTTTGAACCAATCCAGAAGACAAGGAAACTCCTGGATCAGTACCCCCAGAGGTATTGATTTGTTATGGGAACATGGAGGACTTTGAGACTCGACAGATTTAACGTGCATCAGTCACCATTTACTACACGGGGAGTCTTCGGCCGGCGAGTATCGAACCCACGACCTCTTGGATATGGGCCCAGCGCCCTACCGACCAGGCTATCCCGGCCTTAGTTAATGAATTGGAACTGGTTAGCAGAACTGGTTAGCGATAAAATAGTTAGGGGAGAGTCGGGTAGCCCAGCCCACTTAAGGAATATTGCTTATATTTCTGTATAATATTGAGTAATAATCAATATTTTTGTATGTTTCTATTGTTTTATCATCTAATTAAATAATGCAAAAAGAATAAACCAAAAAAAGAATAGTATAACTTGAAAAATTAGAAATTTAAAAAATTTGACTACTGTATTCAACATATTTTCAAAACTATTGCTTACCATGTTACCAGCTGCATAAATACTTGAAATTTTGAAAATAATATTTTTTTAATATAACAATTAATGTCCGATGGCCTAAATATTCTATACATATGAAATTGACAGTGGGCGGGGGTACCCGACACTCCCCTAATGAGTTGCAACAAGCTCTTCATCCTAAATGCAATTTTAAACAATAACTATTAGAAAACGTAGAAACAACATAAAGCTTAGATGACTTAGATATATAAAAAACTGGCGTTTTAAATTAGCACTATAAGCCAGTTGGTAAAATGGAAGCACCATTTGCGGAGTAGTTATATATTTTCGGTTATTTGTCGCTATGCAATTCTCAACCCTAATGATGAGGCCTATCTTCCCATCAAGTTTGTATTTAATGTACTGAATACGCCTGTAAATGATTTGTTTATATTAAATCTTAAAAAGCTTTCGTTTTGTATAATTTTTTCATTAAATTCCATTATGAGTTGCATAGTGAGCAGAAGAAAAAAACCAAACCAACCTAACCAAGCTGCAATCTGGGATACATAACCCCAATAGTTAAGCCAGGAGTGAGGTCTAAAATTTTTATCTCATTATGTTAATTTTAATATTTGCGTATTTCACCATACCTCGAGAACTTTTTAAGCCAATTGCAAAATTGTTCCCCCCAATTATAAAATTCCTTTATTTAAATTATTAATTCCACTCAAACGAAAGAATTTTTAATAAATATTTGTTATTGTTTTATAAATTTTCTTAATATTCGAAAACAATTTAAATTGTAAGGTATAAAATGTTTACATCATTTTAGATATATATTTTTACATCTCAAAATAGAAAACATGCATGAAAAACTGCGACTTGCTTGTCTTAGAAACTATTCGACTGATTTCGCTCAAATTTTATATTTTGCTATGCAAAAGTAAATTCATTAAAATTTCTTCAAACAATGTATACTTTACAATTCAATAAAAAAAAATTATAAATAGTAAAATAAAAAATAATAAGTATTTACTTAAAAGTAATCAATATTTACTAAATTAATAAATATTTTTTTAAGAAAATAATTATTTGCTAAAGTTTATAAGTATTTACTAAAATAATTATTAAAAAAAATAATAAATATTTACTAAAACTATTTATTGTATAGAATTGAATTTTAATAAACGAATTTTATAAATAAGTGCAAAAAATTTTAAATTCACTTAGAACGTTCTCGAGTTATGGTAAAATACTCAAAAAATAAAATTAATATTACGATGTACAAAATTTGGACGCCCCCCTGTTGGACCACTAAACTATCAGTACCGTATTTCAAAGATTTCGGCTACCCCCTATATTATGGGGGGGTGGTCAAAAATCCAAATCCGTCTTAAAAAAAAGTATGTTTGTTCGGATAAAGTACGTTTTTGTGTCTTGAAATATCGTCTACTTTCATTAATTAACATCTTTGAGGTAACCCCAGTGAATTTAATTTATTTAACACATTTAATTTAACATTTGAATTTAACTATTACCGTGGAAATCCGATCAATAGAAAAAGTTTTTCAGTTGGATTAGTTTTTGCTTTTGCGCACTATACAGTATTTTGTAGGTAATATATTTTTCAACAAATACAAAATTACATTTTTGAGTAAGCACATATTTCTATTTTTTTCCTTCTCACTTGATAGAATTATTATTTTTTCTAATCCTTTATTCACCTTTTTATCTCTTAAATAAATACGGATATACTTTTTCTAAAGCAGAATATGTAAGCTCAGAATAATAGAATTGTATGTCGTTTTGCCATCTTACTATGAAGAAAAAAACGGCTAACTAGATAACAACAAACATTATGTTATATTGTCAACAGACAACAATAAATATTTTATAAAATAAAAAAATATAACCAATAAAAGCCCTTATTTTTCAACCTTTATCAATATAAAATAGAAAAAACAGATCTGGATATAGAAGTCGAATTCCAAAATGCTTAACAATAAATTGTAGTGAAAAATGTTTCGTTTTTGATCCCTTGAGCAAGTTGATTCTGGCTTTTTCCTTTATAGCTTTAGGGTGCAATATTTTTTTTCTATTTTATTGGAAATACGTAATCGATGCGTTTTTCTATTTTCAAATGTGAAAAAAATATATAGTTAATTTTACCAATGATATTTCGACTTTTTTTTTTTTTTTATCCAAAACGGAGTATTTTCTTTAAAAATACATTGGTATGCAATGAAAATTTTAAATACTTTTATAATTGCCTTTATTGTGGTTAGTTTATTGTTTATTGTTTACATTTAAGCCAATAACAAAAATATAAAAATAAATTTATTTGGAAATTCATACATTTCAGTTTATTTATCACTCCAGGGAAAAGAGTTGCTTTTATGCAAATACTTTATTTTGCATAATTTGGGTGTGGGGATTTCAAATCTGAAATTAGGTTTGATCTTAACGCTACAGAGTTTTTTTAATGAAATTTTCAGTCTATTTTTTGTCGAAATGTAGAAGTTTAAAAACGTTATAAATACAGAATACCATTTAAACGTAGCGACAAACTTACTGAGGAGTTAAGAGACATCATCAGGCTTAAAACTGCATAGGAACCCGTTCCCAGATATTTCGCCGTATGCGTATAGGGGCGTTTCTCTATTACAGACTGCTAAAAAGCACACGAAGCAACAGTTTAATATAGAACCGGGTCCCTAGTGGGGTATGACAAGATTTTTGGGCCAGAGCTTCTCTGCAATTTCAATCCTGATGATCTGTCCTAACTTCCCTTTAAGATAGTTGTAACATTTATGCGACCCCCAGTTCATTTAACATTTTTAATCTTTTACATTTGGACAAAAAATAGACTAAAAGTTTTATTTGAAAAAAAATCTTTAAGATTTAGATATAGATTTGAAATTAGCGATATGAAAGCATATTAGATACATTAAAAAATGTCATGCAACAAAAAACAAATAAAAAAAATATGTCCCCAGAGGAATCAACATTTTTGTATTCTTTTACAGCATGTGAGGTTTTCTGACATCTGTTTGCTTACAAACGAAAAAAAAAAGAAAAAAACATTAAGTATTATTATAATATGTAGCGTAAGTTATCAGCTTTAAGAAAATTGCGATGTACAATAACGAAAGAAGTAACTGCATGAGGATAGGATTAGTCTAGTGGTTGGCAGTTTGCTTAAAAACTTATTAAGCAAAAAAAAAAAAAATAAATAAATGAAAAAAATAAAAAAAATCATTAGGCACCTGAATATCTATTCAGTTGCTTAATACGTGTTTGTTTATGTATTGAAATGCATAGGAAAAATTAATTTTTTTTTTTTTTTTTTTTTTAATATAAACATTAGTAAAAGTAAACTATCTTTCCTCGTTTCCATAGTGCTACAGCTTAAATATATATATATTTTTTTGAGTCATGTTGTGATGCCATAATAGGCATTACATACTTTCTTACCTTTCAAAGTTTCTTCAATTTCATAAATTGATTTTTTAATTATTCTTAATAAATTTTTTTTTTAAATTAAACCAATTATTTAATTTTTATTACATTTTACAAAAAGCAAATATAAATGTCTAATTCTCTTCTTAACAATCAACGGCTAACTTCTTACTTCAATTTAAATGCATAACACATAAATTTGCGGTCCCGACTAAATCGGACATCAAAATCTATTTTTAACTTCTTATTCTTTACGTTACTTTATTTCTCTTACCACAAAAATGTTTCAGTTAGTTTTCACTTCGCACGCTTCTTATACTGATAAAGCTAGCAAATTTACTTCAAATTTATTATTAAGTACGCAGAGTTGATTTTATTTTTTACCACTTTATCTTTCGATAAATCGCCAACTATGGATCGCTTCCCATGCACCTAACTGTCCGTTGGGAAAAATTCAATTACTTTTAGTTTTAAATTCTTAGAGTTAGGACTGTGATTTTAATCACTCGGTCCAACTGTTAATAAAATTTTACGAAAATCTTGATGGTAGAAATATATGCATCTCTTCATCCCAATAAATTAGCTTATTTTTATTTTTAATGTATGATGGCCATGGTATCATAATATTTTCAAAAGAAATAAATCCACTTCAGGAATAAAAAGTGAAAAATAGATTTCGATTTTGGACTTAGTCGCGAAAGTGAATTAATGAGTTATACATTTGTTTCGAATTAAAATGTTCCCTTACATCGATTGTTAAGAAGAGAATAACATATTTATATTATAAAAAGCAATAAAAATTATATAATTAATGTAATTTAATAAAAATTATATTAAAAATGTTAAAAAAATTAAATTAATGGAACTAAAGAAATTTTAAAAGCTAGGAAATTTGTAATGCCTATTATGGCTACAGCCACGTATAGAAAATAAATATCCTTGCTGTTTTTTTTTTTAAAGATGCATCTATAGAAAATATTATTTTGTCCTGCCGATGCATCTTGTTATTTCCTCATTTAAAAGATAAAATAGTCTTTCTTTCGAGTTACAAATGAAAAATAACTTTATACGTGATCTTTTATAATGCTGCATCTTTGAATTTTTTTTCTTCCTGTCTTTGTATTTTTATCCTTTATCCATCTCTGTATTATAGTACCTTCTATAGTTTTAGTTTCCTATAGAGGAATAAAAGTACTGTCTCTTTTGATCTTTAATAAAGATATTTCATAGAAAACTAATTTTTTCCTATTCCTGAGTTAATAACTTTTCATCATTGTGAGACTTTCACATTCATATTTTCCTATATAGATTTACCCAGGAAATAACCATTATATTATAACTATTATTATTATAACTATGAAACACCATTAATATACTCGGTAAATAACTTCCTGATAATAATATATTAATATATTATTATCAGAAAATAACTCAGGAAATAATTAGTCTTTCTCCGAAGACATTTTCTTCCATGGAAAAGTTTCCAACCTTAAATATTCTTAATTTCTTCTAGAGTCGTATTATTAGAAAATAACTTTTTTTCTTGTTCTTTTCTTAAGGTGCATCAATAATAAATATTTTTTTTCCACGCATTTTTATCTTTACCTCATTCTATTGCTTGTTTTTTTTCATATCGTCATACAGTGCACAAAAAATAACCACCATAAATTGCTTTTGGTCTAATGATCACGTTCTAGGACTCAATTCACTTTCTATGACTCGATCTTGATGACTCGTAAGGGTCAACTCATATATGCTAATTAGTAAGTGCAGGTGATATTTTAAGATAAGAAATCAAACACAAAAACTTACTTTCTCTGAATAAACATACTTTTTTCAACGGATACGGGTTTCTGACCATCGAAATGTAGGGGGGTAACCACAATCTGGGAAATATGGTCCCAATAGTTTGGTTAGGAGAGCGCTTCAAAGTTTAGACCTTTTTATGTTCATTTTATTTTTTCGCGTAATTTGCTATATTTCGAGAACTAGTTAAGCGAATTGAAAATGTAATGAGAAATGGATTGTTGTGGGATCCCCAATTCAATGATGAACTCACCAATGTTTGTGACGAAGCACAGAGTGGGTAGCTTTTCGTTATAAAGTGAAAAAAGAATATTCTCAAAAACAGACGGTTCACAATATCAATGCTTTGTCACGAGTTTCCAAAAATTAAATTATGCCTTCTTTGCTGGCGGCATCTTACATTGAAAAAAGTATAGAAAAGTGTGTTTTCTGCAATGACAAATGTATGGACAATGATGGTAACGGCGTGAAAAAACTGTTTAAAAATACTCTTTCGCATAGAATTAAACTATATTTAAAAAAAAAATCTTTTTTGAGAGTTTTTTTCAAAATGGAACTTATCGGACAAACCTCGTGCATTTTCTTTCCTTTTATATATAAAAAAAAAATAAATGTAAAATAATGAAAAGAAGATTTTCCTTGTGTAAAAAAATTACCATCTTGCTTATTTTTTTACAATGTCATTTACAGGATATTCCATAAATATTGGTACAAACTTTAAGGAAGAATAGGGCATAGCATCAAAATTGAAAATTACATACCGATACATGTCCGGAAACACCAAAATAATTCGTTTGAGGAGCTTCCCTATTTTGAAATTTCTGCCTCCGTGCATTTTAACTAGTTCATTTATTTATCTTAATTATCTTCATTTAATGCTGTGTGATAATTACTATCAAAAATTGCACTCAAATAGGCTCATAAACATCTACTTTATTGCAAATTAATGCTTTGGTGATTAACTTCACTCTCAAGTTCGTCACCAAAATAATTTAATTAATCAATAATGTTAAGCAATGTTAATTAATAATAATGTTGATGAGATTTGTTCATATTTTTGTATATAATTTTTTAAAGCTAAAACCTGAAAACAAAATTTAGTTTCATTACGTCTCTCACAAATAAGTGCTAACGCCTTAATTCTTAAAATTGTAGAGCAAAAATAAATAGTAATAAATTTGAAAAGAGCCTTAAACTGAAAAAATACAATACTTTTTGGTGGTAAGTATATTTGTCACGACCTAATAGGATCTTTTTTATTTTTCTTTATTTATAAAATAAATTTATAAATGCTGCAAAAATTCAAGAGGAATTATGTATTTCATACGTTTTCTTAAACTAACAAATTGTTACCAATTTTATTCAAACGCACTTCAAGAAAGCTGAAATTATTAACAAATGGAAACTTAAATTATAAGAGGTGAAAAAGTTCACGACGGACTTTAAAAGTTGGTGGTAAGTAAACATATCACGGCCTTGAAAAGGGTTTAATAAATGCCTTATTTTACATGAGTTAAAAGGGTTATTTATCATTCACTCCTTGTTTTAAATTTTATTTTACAATAAAATTTAAAATAAGGAGTCAAAGATAAATAAGATGTCGATACTTTGATACATTTTTGACCACCGCTATACATTACCCTTAAAAGAAAATAATTATTTGTATGACACTTCTGTTCAATAATCACATTAACACGTTGAATGCCATGGGCGTCACCATCACCTCCTACATCAGAAAGCCTCCACGCGGGATTTCACAGGTAGTCTGCGCAGTTAAGTTAAAAAGCGAGCCAGTTGTGCGCATGAACCCAATTTCTCTTTTAAAAGTACTTGAGAAAAATTTATTATATATATTTGGGAATTGAATATGTAGTGGTTGACAAGTAAATAAGAAAAACCAATCATATTTATAAATTAAACAAATTTTTAGACATATATTTGCTACCATTTTCTAATTTTTAATAGATTTTCTATTAAATGGATTTTTCGTAAACTGGTTTACCTTCATAGTGGTCTGATCGGATTACCTATAAGAAACCGTGTGGAGGCTTTCAGTTATAGGAGGCGTTGGCGTCACCGGTGATCGGCACTGAGCTTGCTAGTAGCGCCACGGGGGTCACCGCTTATCGGCGAAGCACTGATTATTAGAAACACATAATTCGAGTAAATTTTTATTTTTCTATATTATTATCGTTATTTAAGTGGCTTGAAGAAATTAATGCAATATAGAGCACGGAAAAATAGTTTTATTTATATACACAGAGATGCCAACTTGCTCCGTACAGCGAATACATATTTTCAAGTGATAGTTTATTAATTGTGATTCTTGGTTTCATAAATTAAATTTAGCAGATTTTTATCCACTACTATTTCTAAACAATTCGTAGCCTTATATAATTCACCACTTTTTTCATACATGTCATGCTAAACAATTTAAAAAACTAACAAAATCTGTCTGACACTGGCAAATTTAGTTTGTAGTTATTTATCGTTTGGCCAGACGGCCAAGTCATGAAAAATTAGCGCGGTATGCAACATGTTAAATGTTAAAGCAAAATTAGAAGCACTATTTTGAATTAGTCCCAAGAGAGCCCCACGTATAGCTACTTAAAAGTTAGAAACACTATTTAAATATTGACTAAATTGTGAACTAATAAAAATTTAAGATGAAGAGTGAAAGCTGCAAAAGATATCAACATTTTGATACATTTGTGGCCACTACTTCTTATTACCCTTTTAAAAAATAATATATTTGAATGAAACTGCTGAGCAGTAATTATTTTAAATGTTGATATATGATGTCATGGTCATGATGTCATGATTCTCGAACATGAACAGAGTTAGTGATTAAATCCGATGCTGTTGACCGGCCAACTAGGATATGAGAATGATGTTCTGAATAGTGCCTTCGAGACCTAGACGTCGACCAGGGTTCATGGACTTTGCATTTAAGATTTCTGACCATTTCATGCTGACTGCTGATCGACCATTTTCCTTTTCGAGTGAGTAATACGTATTTCATTCTCTTGCAATTATGTTTGGATGTGGCAAAGGAGGTAAAGTTTAGATTTGACCATTTCATTTTAATTACTTCAAAAATGTTATCTCGACGCTGCGGACGTGGCGGCAAGATTACTCACACGCCCACCAAGAGAATTGTAATACCGGTGATATATCCCAACTACATAAAGCCAGATGCTAAGCCCGGTGAAATTTTTGAAGATGAATATGGACACTTCCATTGCTGGTCCAAAAGAGGAAGTTATTGCACGCTCAGCGATTTTAAAGTGCCTGAAGGAGCTGTAAGACCATTTTATTCGGCCAATTCAATTCCGGTACCTCTACAAATTACGCCTGAAACACCGGCTACATCAGCTGATGCCCCAGCTGGAAATCAACGACGGAGACCAGCATATCGAACAGACTAAAGAAGTTTCGACCTCTGACTCAGAAAGTATTAACAAAAACAACTCAGAACCTCCTACAAAGAAAAGGAAAAAGAAGAAGAAAAAGCCAGCTGATGTCAATAAAGCTGAAGATAATTACACAACCACGACTACAAATAGATGCTCTTCTCCGCTAGAGACCGCCACTATCTTAGCACCATCAGAATCCAAAGAGGATTTCAACAAAGCTCCTGATCCACCCACAACATCAGTGAAAGTTCTACATATCAAGTTCACAAAAGTTTTAATCCGTGGACTACCAGTTGACTTCAAAACAGAAGATATTTCCCTTGAATTAGGGAAATTACACATCGAAACCCACCACGTAATACAGTTTAAAAGAAGAGTAGGAGGAACCTACAGGCTCCTCCCTATCTTTCTCACAATCCTTAAAGAAACGGAGAATCACCGGCAAATTTTCACCATCACAGACATACAGCGGATTCCAGTCCGAGTAGAACGCTTTCGTGGCTGTCGGGGACCGCTGCAGTGTTTTAATTGCCAAGAATACGGCCACGCTCAACGGACATATAATGCACCTCCCAAATGCGTGAAATGTGCTGATAACCACCGATCTTTCGAGTGTCGTAAGGATAGACTCACACCACCAAAGTGCTGCAACTGTGGAGAAATTCACACCGCAAACTACACGGGATGCAAAGCCCGCCCCAGCAGGAAGAGCCCTCGTTCTGTTCCTTCTACACCAGCCAAATTGGCTCACAGACTCGTATCACTAGTGAAAGAGCTGCAAATCCTACTAAAAAATGAAGAAGTGTTTCGTCTTTTGCAGAGGATCCTAGGAGAGACAGCTCTAGTTCAGTGAAATTTTATTTCTTAATTTCGGACTTTTCATTTCAATATTGAACTCTAAATTCTAGACTTTTAATATATATCCTAATTAAACATATGCTAGTTAAATGTAGAAATTTAATATGCATCAATTTCTGTTAATTCTTATTTATGTCAACCTATGTATCTATATTACAAATTATGTTTATATTTATATATGTCAACAGATGTCAATTTAGATTCGATATTCAAATGTTATATTTACTATATTTATTTATGTCAACCTATGTATATATATTTCAAATTATGTTTATATTTATATGTGTAAATTTAGTTTCGATATTCAAATGTTTATTTACTCAAGCAAAGTGCTTGTAATTTTGTATTAGCTACCACATCGACTGCTAAATCCAAAATGTTATCACTTTAAACTTATGTAAATTTCAAGATGCATGGGATAGGGGCCGCTGCGCTGCCCAGGTGCCCAATTTCTTTTAAATAAAGAAAAAGAAAAAATTTAAATGTTAAAAAAGTACTACTGTAAAATTATTACCACTATTATTAGTTAGTCATAGAGAATCCCACGCAGGGTCCACCAAGTTATTTAGCATTATTTACCACTATTTTAGCATTGTATACATTGTAAAAATTCCATGATGCTAATAAAAATTTAAGATGAGGAATGAAAGCTGAATAAGATATCAATATTTTAATACATTTGTGATCACCACTATACATTACCCTTCAAAGAAAATATTTTATTTGTTTGAGACTTCTGTAAAGCAATCACATTAAATGTTAAAGCAAAATCTTAAACAAATGGTACTGCAGTAAAATTTATAATACTATTATAAATTAGTCTCAATACATCCACACAAGCGGTCACTCATAGGTTATAAACACTATTCCGACATTGTAAAAATTGTTTAAATTACATGAGACTTATAAAAATTTATTGTGTGAAGTGAAAGCTAAATAAGATATCTACTCCAAAATACTTTAACGCTTTGAAATATACGCTTTTATTTAACAAAGTTGTTGAAAGATTATTTTTTTTAACTGCTTAAAGATACAGAGAGTATTTAGTTTCTCTCTTCACGTGCCTAGAAACTCGGGGTTAACTTTAACGGGCAACTTCTCTGTATTCAATCATCCCGCTTCTCTATCTACTTAAGATCGATTTTACTTCGTGTTGTTTTATCTTTCGACAATTAGGTTACCCTATATCTTAATTACTACGTTTTCCTTTACCGCATCCATTTTTTTCTATGGATAAGCAATCTTCAATGGTTGAAGCACTCTCTCAAACTTTTATGGAATTATGAAATTTTTAACTCTGCTTACGTTACTGCCGTATCAAGCAAGTAAGTGATAAATGATTCAGAACTTAGTTTTAGTGATAGACGCTTAGAGTTTCGAAGATGTAATAAAAGATTACTCAATAATAATAATAAAAAAATGCTGTTTAGGATTTAAAGTATTAAATTAAAACTTGGTAAAACTTATTGTTACTAGATCAGCTCATAGTACAATTTTTTTTTTTATTTATTTTTTTTTTTTTTTATTTTCTTTAAAAATTACTACTTTAAAACTTTCGGATTCTTCTACAGTTATTCTTAACTAATAAAAAGAAAATTATTTTCAAGATTTAAATTACTATATTCGTAATTCTTAAATTCTTAAACTATTATATTCTTAAATTATTATCTAAAAATGGGCAATCTTATTTAGTTTACTATTCGCATATCATTTATATATTTTGGATGATAAAAATGTTCAGCTTCTCCAATTTAAAAGCTAACGAATAATAGAGCTATTAGTCCTTAACATTTTGATGAAGATACAGTGCAAAAACTCAGCATTGGTGTTTAAGTTTGAATAAAATATATATCTTTGTCGTGAAAAAAGGCTCCTGGAATACAATTTATATTATATGCCATTTTTATAATTACGCATCTTGTGCTATGGAAAAAGAAAGAGGTTCACAGAAAAATTATTGATGTAAAATGTAGGGAAAAATTTAATTATTTTCAACTTGACCCATAAAAAAAAATTTTTTTTCTTTCATACATTTTTTCCTTTAAACTAGAAAACAAATTATTAGAAACGAATATTTTAAAGCGTCTTTATTTTTCTTAATTTCGCTAACACTTTCAAAAATTTTCCAGATCATGGCAAGTTTGTAAAAGCTAAATTTTTTTAAAAGGAATTCTCATACTCAATCGATTTTATATCGCTCTAACATTGTAATAGTCAGAAATTTTTTTGGAAAGAGCGCAAGACTTCTGACTGCAATGCAATGGTAGATAGCAGTTGTGTGGTGAAATTTTTTTGAAATATATAAATATGCGATTGCTACTTTGAACAGGATCTATTTTTCTATTGCTTTTAAAATGTCGGGCTTTGATTGCTCAGTTTTTGCTGTTTAATAGATATTCGATACACGCTTTGTTTAAATTTAGTCTGGATGTTTTTGTCTATTTAGTATGTCTAGACTAAAAACATTATATTAATTTTGATCCGAATTTGTACATGTCTGCGATTTTCTGTAACTGAAGCAAATTTACTTAGTATAAACGTAATAGTAATAGCCCTATTTATTTTTATTCATTTATTTATATGCTTGAAAGAAAACAATTTGCTGGGTTTTGCTTAAGAGTTTTATCATTATTGTGTAGAACATATTTTAACATTATTAGAGTTAATAATTATTCTCCTTATTTTATTTTCCGGTACATAATTTGAAACAAAAATTATGCAAATATACTCAAATCTAATGCGCATTAGTTATGCTAAAATAAAAAAAAAAATATCGAAAACACCTTTGTAACATTAATATGCCCATTATTGATGCAACCACTTAATGTTATTTACTCTAATTAATAAATACCCTTCAAAATATCACTTATCTACTTCATCCACTAAGTTTTTCAAACTTTATAAACGAAATGAAAATACTGCAAAAAGAGATTTTTCAGTTAAATAAAAAAAAACGTTCTCTACCCTAGAGAGTTGTAAAAAAAATAGTAATAAAGGGACAATTTAATAACGAAAAAAAAAATCTCGGGCACTTTAAAATGACACAAGTTATGAAATATTTCGACTAATTCTTATACTTCAGTTGTTTTGAGATTGGAATTCTTTCATCAGTTACGAAAGTTATGCGACATATGATTATTCTGTTGTAGGAGAAGGGAGCGTAGCTATGATAAGCGAAGAATTACAATTGTATTTCCTGCGTTACAGGAAAAAAGTCAAGCACAGAGAAGGGGTAAATATTAAACAATATTTGCTGTTTCAAACAGCCGGACATTTTTTTTAGTTACTAAATTCTACAATGTATGATAATAACCCATTTAACATTGTTTTAATTTTATATCTTTGTGGTGAAAAATATATTTTAATTTAAAATGCTAAGTTTCTTTTTTGCAGTATAATTATTTTGTTGTCTGTTTAATTATTTTGTTGTTAGTATAATTAGTTTGTTCATACTGTCTAAGATACTTAAAATGATGAAGAAGAAAAATCAATTTCTCAAAATTTATAAATAAGTCTACCCTTTTTATATTTCTCCCCTATTATGTTAATTACGATTTTATTTAGCAATTTTTTTTCTTAATTTATTGAAGATACTGATTGTATGTCTACAAACAACAGTATTATTTTTTCTGATACCAGTAAATAAAATAACCATTGAAGAAGATTTAAAAAAAAAGCTTTTTATTCAGTTTAGTTAGTAAAACTCACTTAGAAGAACTTTTGCCGAGATTTTTTACTCATCCCAGCATTTGCAAAATACTTACCATTCTTCTTTGTACTACCATTACTGCGCGGAATTATAGATAATGATGGCGAATTTCGGGAAATGCAATAAGTCATTTATGCGTACTTGATGACTTAGAGAATGTTGGAAATAAATAAATAAGTTATGTAAACATCATTTTTCGATAAATTATTTAATATTTATTTGAATAAACATTATTATTAAATAATTATTCCATTAAGGTTCATTTTATTATCCCTCTCTCTCTCTCTCAAATATATATATATATATATATATATATATATATATATATATATATATATATATATATATATATGTATGTATATATATTTGCTGTATAGAAGCGGGTAAAATAACTATTAGATAAGGCTAAAAAAATAAAAAATTTCTGTGTGTATAAATCACTATAATGAACTTTTGCCGAGATGTCATGCATCCCAGCGTCAACAAAATACTTACCATTCTTCTTTGGATCATTACTGAGCGGAATTAAAGATAATGATGGCAAACGCCGGGCAATGCACTAAGCCATTAATGCAAACTTGATGACTTAGAGAATTCTGCAAGTATGGATTAAAAAATACATAATAAGTAAACTCGAATGAATAAAAAAAAAAACGTACTTGATGTTAAGAGAAAATAATGTAAGGGGTGTAAGAAAACTGAAGAAATCTTCGTAAAATTTTATCTTGCTAACGGTAATTTCGTAACTTTAGTGACAAGAAAGAAGAAAAAAAAGTGACTAAAAATAATAATGCAAAAGAATTGGATTCCTTGTTATTTTTTCAGTCCTTATTCGTTCATTCAATTTTTCTCATTTTAGCTCATATATCGTTGAATAAAATCAGCTCCCAAATGTCGTTTCATGTAATAAATTGATCTATAAGCTATCAACCTTATCATATTTTGAAAAATTGGCGGCTTTTCATCGTATGTGCTTTTTTTATTGAGTGCTATAAATTACACTCTTCTTTTGTGTTGGATTGTAGCATTTTGATACTTTTTTCTTCTGATTCTTTAGTGAGACGATTTTTCTTTTCTTTTATACACATATGTAGTAGACAAGGAAGACTTTCTGGCATGGGTCATATTCCTCATGTCCATGTCTCATTCAACTTAGACGAGTCTTCAATCAGAAATGTTTTTTTTTTCTCTTTCGAAAGCAACTTTTTGGCACATTTTGTCTGTAGACTGTACATCTTGAATTGCGCTGTTAGCTATAAATTCAATTTTAAAATATTTTGTGAATAATTTGGTTTTAGTTACAAATATATATATTTTTAACTTACCATCGTTATGCTTTTTATTTTGTAAGGATATTATATTTTTTATTGTTTTATACTTTATACTTTGTTTTATACTATTGTTATATTATATTTGTTATATTGTATTTATTATATTGTTTTATACTTTGTTTTAAACTAAGTTCAGACCTTTTTCTCGTTTCAAGACTTTAATTTTATTAAACAACTGTATATTTTACAATCGTTCCTAAATAATTTTATAGTTATCACAGTGATTTTTTTTTTTTTTGTATTGTTTTTTACATAATCCCTTTACACAGTATAAAATACATTATAAATATAACAAGAAATATTTTTTTTGATAACACAGAATACATAATCATAAGAAATACTTATGCATTTGTAACTCTATGTTAAAGTTATAATTCAAATCAAAATATAGGCGAAATATTTCTAAACTTTTCGAAATAAAGATTGAAAAACATTTTCAATTATAAATGTTTTTAGAGGTCCAATTTTAAATCAGTTGAGACGTTTATTTTAATACGTAATTTTAGCTTTATTTATAATTTTAGTCATATTTATAACTTCAGTTTGATTTGTAATTACGGTCTCATTTTAATGAATTTATTATACAAAAGAAGTAGACTCACTAGGCAAATAATGGTTAAATAAAAATTTATTTTATGTTTATTTTACCATATTTAAACAAAACATATCTTGACCGTAAAAACGGGGGATCGAGTCCCAGCGTTAACGCCACCATATTTTCTCCATTTCCTTCAAAACATGAAGAGTTTAGACTGTCCCTCACTCCACAGCTTGTGATTCTGAAGAATTATTACTTGATTCTCTCATTCGTTCATAGATGGCAGCACCATAAAGAGCATAACACAAAAAAATCTAGTATTTTCATGCTTGTTGCAAATAGTTAAGAAACCGTATACATTTGTATTCATGGTTTTTTAACGAAACTAAATGTAAAAGTTTTCAAAACCATGATGGTAAAAAACGTTTTTTACCTAAAACTTTACGGCTAATTGGAAGGACAGACTACTGTCGGTCATTTTACCATAATTTTGGAATGAAAACTATAACAATGCAAGAAAATATTCTGGTATGAGTAATACTTCTATTGTCTCACGAGGTACAAGTTGGTTTCTTGTAATTTTTATTTAGCATCTTATGATAAGTTTCTTCAAGAAAAAGGTTTCCCCAATCCGGGAAGTTTTGCTTGCAGTTACATCGTGACAAAGCTACTCATTTTTGATGTCACCGGCTATTTAACCATGGATACTGAAAGGGAATTGGTTGCATGAATATCCTTATCTTATTCAGACGGAAGAATTTAGATATCTGGATTTGTTCAAAAGCATGGCGCGATTCATTCTATAGGGAATTTTTGGGTTTTTCTTAATAAGTACTTTTCATGTTGGTTGGTTGGTTGGGTCTAATGCCACTTGCCATACTAGCAAGCCTGCTTGGTGAAATGGAGCAGATTTAAGGCAGAGGGTGCGCTTCTTGTTTTTTCAGTGGCGCCATCTATAGCCGAGAATTCGACTTCTGCCACATCATACGTCACACCTGTTTATAAGGCGCACCCATTCATTCATTCATCCACAGATCGTAATTTTGGCCGGAATCAGAGAACGATCGATCTCCAATCCAGTACCTCTAGAGGTCATGATCTGTTATGGGAACATGGCTGACTTTGCGACTCGACAGAATTTCTGCGTGCATCAGTCACCAACTACACGGCTGTCGAAGTTCGAACCCATGAACTTTCTGACATGGGCCCAGCGCCCTACCGACCAGGCTATCCCGGCCCATAAGTATTTTTCTAAGAATCATTACAGATAAACTTCAGAAAATAAATATTAATTTGCATCTTGACTTTTTATGGATCGTTGTGAAAGAACAACATTTATGTTTTTTTCAAAACAATTTACATAAATTGGAGAGTTTAATATTAAGTGCCTCAAATGGTATCAAGCTTGGAGTAAGACTGAAACAAATTTTGGAATTACAGAATGCTAGAACAGAAGAGTACAATTCCAGGCATTCAGCATCGATATTAAAACTATGTTTTTGAGCCTCTGTGTCTAAATTTGCAAGTATTTTTTTAAAAAAACTTAAATAAAACGCAGCATATTTTTAATGAAAAGTTTAACTTGGCAATTTTTTTAAATTTCAACGTAAACCAAGAAATGTTCTTTTGGAAAAAAAATTATGATTTTATTTTATTTAAATTCGAATGTCGCTGCTAAAATAACTACTGAATTAATTCTTACTTTCTGTTCTTAAGAGATGTAAATAAGTATGCCTCTAACGAAACAAAGCACAAGAATCCATGGATAAGTACTTGAGATACGTCTGAAACCATAAAAAAAAATTGAAAGAACTTTTCAAACTCAAGAATCTCATTCAAAGAAGAAAAAAATAAACGCTAATCCGTAAATGTTAAGAAACTGTTCGCGGATAGCTTCTTGAAAAGAAAATCTTTACAAATCTGCGAGAAAAAGAACAGAACAAATCCCCCTCAAAAAATGTATACAACGTTTCAACTCTTTAGAGAACCGATTTTCTGCTGAAGAGTCGTTCAAAAACATGTTTGAATGAAAAAGTACCTATGTTTATCAGAAGTGATGGTTATAAATATTTCTAAGAAATATGTTTAAAAATTCCAAGTATATAAAAAAAAAACACTTCTTATTCAGTTGAATACACTATATTATATCATAATATTAAACTTATTTATTCTAGGTTATCATTCATAGATATTTAAAATTTCTTGCATTGTATTAAGTACATTAAAAATTTCACAGATAAACAGTTTGCCACTTATATCGTTACGCAATATTTAGTTAAAAATTTTTCATACATAATTATCATTTAAAATGAAACTATACAACAAATTTGAAATTTTTTTCTGCCGTTTTGATGAAACTGAGTAATTCTGAGTAAACAGAAGGTGCTTGATTTACATATCAAAATTAAAACTATGCATCACTCACTGTTTTTCTAGATGAGAAATCTGTTATGTTGCTTTCTAATACATCTAGAGCCTTGAAACTTTGGGAAGGCAGATAAGGCTTGTTGCTAAAAATGTCACTAATGCTGGCAAGCTCATCAAAAAGGAATGGTAAAGTTGTTGACTGACCATTTGTCTATGAGAGAATCTTTTATTTACTTAAATGTTGTTATTTTAAGCTATTGAAATACTTTAAATGGCCAAGCAATCACCATAGAGATTTCGGACAAAATGGCATGGCGTTAACAGTAATTATAGAGATCGTTATCTTCAGCCAGAAATATATAAGTCGTATCACATTTTAGCGCAATTCTTCATGTTTTACAGCATGCATTACAGCATAATTAAAAACCGCTTAATTCAAAAACTAATGTAATTATTTAATTAAAATATGTATCCATAGTCATTATACACTGATTAAAGAAAGTGTTTTACACATAATTTAATAAATATGTTTTCTACACATATATTTGAAATTTTTTAACTAAAATTAATAGTTTACACGTAACATTGATATATGTTATGTTAGTTTCCAATAATTAACTGTATGCAAAAAATATATGATAGCATTTAAACATGATGAAATGTATATTTAAATATTCTTTATTAAAATTTAATTTCTGTATTTAAGTTTCTAAAGATATAAAATTTTGAATTCGAATATATTTTGAAATAAAACTAAATCTTTTAATGAAAACATGAGTAGTTTTATTTGATATAAAAGGTAAAATTAAAACGTCTATTTAAAAAATATTAAATTTTTAGCATTCCTTCCGTAAAGAACCGTTTTAAATACAATTTCAGATGCAATATATTAGTGCAGAAAAATATATCTTCCGCTTTAACTAATGTATATTGAATTATTAACAAAATGTAATTTAGGGGAGTCGGTAGGGTATATACCAGTAGTGCTAAAGCTGAAATTTTCGATGTACCTCTTCTCAGCATCTAAATAAGATATTGTTTCAGTTTCTTCTCAGAATATTTACATATACATGTTTATAGTGTGATAACTGTAAATACATATCTCAGGGAAATTTTTTTTTTAAATATTTAATTTTTTAAATAGTTTAATCATTTTTGAGCGAAAATCTTTCAGGACTCAAACAGTATTCCTGCACACGCTTAAAAATTATCACAACATACAACTGATATAATCCCAATCATCCGCAAAACATTTCAAAGAGCCGCGATGGCTCAGGGGATAGAGCGTTCGCCATGAAGTGAACCGAATTCCGCATCCAGCTTGCACCGACCACAGTGCTGACGTGAACTATCCTCAGTGGTAGACAGATCATGGGTTAGAGTCCCTTTGCCGTCAGGCTAACCGTGGGAAATTCTCGTCGTCTTTCTCTCCATGTAACGCAAATGGGGGTTAGTTTCATCAAAAAGTCCTCCGCGAAGGCAAATTTCTCCTATTACTTGATCCAGGAGTCCCCTTGTCTTCTGGATTGGGTTAAAAATTATAAGGATACGGAGTTGAAAATTAGTAGTCGTAAATCCAAAAATTGGATCGGCTGTTCAACGACGGTCATATATATATAAAACATTTCAAAGCATTAAGTAGTTTCTTAGAAAAGGCACATCGAAAAAGCTCAATTTTAGCATCTTTGAGATATGCCCTACCGACTTCCCTTAATAAATTACAATATTCAAAATAGTTAAAAATGGAAATGTTTGATATATATTCAATTTAAGGAAAATATTTCGATAAATGATATATTTTAACATATAATTAAACCAATAAAATGAAACTACACAATAATTCAAAATATAAATCGTTGGAGATTGCATCATAATTTCAAATAACAAAGACAATTTAGATCAATTTACATATGAAATTATTAAACTGATATTAAATTAATGTTCAGTAGGAACGACACAAAAATATACAATGATAAGAATATAATCACGTTAAAGTGTTTTCATTTGAAAGCATCCTTTTAACGAAAATAAATCTTTAATGTATAATAACCTTTTTTTTCACTTATGCAATAAGAAAGACTCACAACATTAAAAGTAACAAAAAATCCTCCCTTCTCTATATAAATCTTTCTGTTATGCAATAATGGAAGGCCAACAGTGCGATAACAGTAATTTAAATTTTCGCTTCGTTTTTCGTTTTTATTATTATCTTGTTATTTTTTCATTAAAATGGGTGTAATAAATGCCTTTAGGTCGTTAAAAAGGAGTGAAAAAAGTAGAAAAAAAATATAAATTTAGTTTTTTGAACCGTATTCTCTAAATCCCTAAACTAGAAGAAAATTCGATTGGAGAGTTTTCTTTTCTCTTCTATCGTTCCCAAAGCCTATAGAAAGAAAAGAAAACAAGGCGCTGGAATAATTGAGTCCCGATTATAATCTGGCACGACTGATCGCCAGAATTGAAAAGAGTTCTTGAAATCATTTTTTCCTACTTTTTCTTTTCTTTTATTGAAGAAGAAGGAGGAGATAAATGAGGACTGAAAAATAAAACTATAACCGCAACTGACCAATGCGATCGATTTCATACTCGGTTTCTTTCCTTGAACCTTTTTTTTTTCTCTTTTCAAGCAATATCACGAGGGCTAGACTGCCATTGTTAAACCAACAAAAGTGTTATTAGAGCGGCAAAAATAAGATCGGTTTCTACGGACATTGTTAGACAGAAAAGACAGATTTTCTTCATTGTTAAAACTGAAGAGGTGTTCTTGAAATTTTGAGGCGTCCTGTTGTAAGCAAATTTCCTTTCAAAATGTTTTTGCAACAGATATTTACATTAACACCTTTACAATTGCTTTTACTATTTGCAGAGAGGTTTTTTTTTTTTTTTTTTTTTTTTTTTTTTTAAGAGCGCATTGTTTAATGACTAAAGTCCTAAAATCGACTATACTGCGTCAAACGTAATTCATATTGCATGCTTCGGGTATTTAAAATAAAGGTCGTGGTGGACTAAGGTGAAAAAATATTTGATAAAATGAAGAAATGTTGTCGTGTGTCGTAGTTCCTAGAAGTGATGAGACCCGTGCTTGAAAAGTAAACTTGTTATACTTGGCAACTTTTACGATTTTTTTTGAATGACATTTTCTTGTAGAAGCGAGTTTTATACTTTATTTTACCCTGGAAAAAAACTGGTTTAAAATCACTTTAATCATCACAAAGTAAAGAAATTAAAAACTAGCATGCACAAGAACCCTGAAAATTATGTCTTATATGAGTTAAAGCCGCACAAAATTTAGGAAAAAAATTATAAAAAATTAGTATTACTACTAGTACTACTAAAATTATTAATTACTACTAGTACTACTAAAATTATTAATTACTACTAGTATTACTAAAATTATAAATTACTACTAGTACTACTAAAATTATAAATTACTACTAGTACTACTAAAATTATTAATTACTACTAGTACTACTAAAATTATTAATTACTACTAGTACTACTAAAATTATTAATTACTACTAGTACTACTAAAATTATTAATTACTACTACTATGAAAACAATTTAACAAAAACCGTCAAAATTGGCAGCTATACTTTGTTCATTTATACTAACCAAGCAAAGTTAAAAATGGCTGACTGAAACTTACAATGGAATCCCCTGCGTATTTTCGCGGAGATAGTTGTTGATTATGTCAGAGACAACAATGATTCTCGTTGTAAAATGTTCAGCTGAGTTTGAAAGCATCTGTTACACTTAAGATTTCATGTTCTTCCTGAAGAAAAATTCCAAAAGGTTGAGATTTGGTAAGCAAAAACGCTAATTGACTGGTTAGACATGAAATTCCTTTTTTTCAGCCTCTCAGAGTAGAATATGGCGTAATGTTTTATAGTAAATATTGGTTATCTGGATAGGTACCCCCCCCCCTACTTCTTTGTAAAAACACATTTGACTCATTCCGTATATCTATAGTATAACTGTTGTACTGCATTGAGTAGAATATGACTCTATATTTTATAGTAAATATTGGTTATCTGGACAGGTACCACCGCTCCTATTTCGTTGTGAAAATAAATTTCACTCATTCCGTATATCCATCTCATAGCTGTCGCATTGCTGAGTATGACACTATATATAATATGACACTATATTTATTAATAAATATTGGTTATCTGCATGTGTAATACCGTTCCTATTTCGTTGTAAAATCACATTTGACTCATTCTGTATATCCATACCATAGCTGTTGTACTGTATTTAGTAGAATATGACACTATAAATATTGAGCATGTGGATAAGTACTATCATTCTTACTTCATTGATAAAACAGCTTTGACTCATCCCGGATATCTATATCAAAGCTGTCATATTTTATTGAGTAGAATATGACACTATATTTTCCGGTATTCTAGTTAGTTGTATGAGTACTATCATTCTTACATCTTTGTAAAACCCCTTTGACTAATCCCGCATATCCATATCATAGCTATCATATTGTACTGTCATGGTGAATAAATGTTTAGTTTAAATAATTTCTGAAAATTTAGCAAAATAGCCAGCAGTGAATTATTAAATTAATGGATTTTGCATGCCTATATTTGAATTTTTAATTTATGGCTGTAAATAAAATAGTTTACCTATTAATCCTTAAAAATTAAGAAGATAAAAACATATTGTTATCACTAAAAATCTTTTCTCGGTGAAAATTAGCAATTATGCTGAATAAATGGAAGTTAAAATAAAAATAAAAAATTCAAATTGGAAATGAATAAATTTTATATTTAAAGTGAAAGTTGTCAAGAATTCTAAGGTAAGACTGGAACGGAAAAAAATCTTTTATTTTTGAATCAGTAAACTTTTCAAATTATATACATTATATAACTTGTCAGAAAATGTATAGTTACAAAACGAGAAAAAAAGCGAAATGATAAAATGATCTTGGTTTGAGATAGGTTTTTCATTTTTTTATTGAATGTAAATAAAATACGCATGCATTTCATACTACCCCTTGTGTATTAAACCATTCTCATAAATATTAGTTTATATTTACTGAAGAAACTTATTTTCGTGATGCACAAAGAATTTATTTATGAATTCAAATTTGATATATAATAAAAATGTATTTCTTATGCGTTAGCATAAGTTTTTGAAAAACATGCATTTTGATTATAATAGTTAAAATAAAAAATGCTTACATAAGAAGCAAAGACGGATGTGATTGAAAGAAAAGAAATCGGCAAAGTTGTATTTCGATTAATTTATTTTGTTAGTGGTGACTATATAAATATTTTTTTTCTAATATTTAGTAAGAAAAGAGTTTTTAAAACGTCTATTTTTATGTTAGTTCCGTTCTGGCAAATTGCAAAAGGTGATTGCAAAAATGAAACAAATGTTATTACGTTTATCATGCCTTTCAATTCAAATTTTTTTTTCGAGAGATAACTGTTTGCACTTTAAGTGGTTACAAAATTTACATTTTAATACTTGTTTTTGATTCTTATAAATTTCAAATTGATTGATTTTCACTACCCCTGCATGCAAATAATTTAAATAATTATATAGATGCTTGGCATATCTTTCTAGTAGAACATGAAGTGTTCTTAGAAATCAAAATATCTTCTGCTAACAGTAGTCAATTTAATTAACCATGTAAGAAACCTTACGTAGGGCTATGAAGATACTGCAATTAAGTTTTAAACGCTTTAGGCCAGCTTCATCTAGTTTTTTCTTCGTATTACTAGAATTCATGATAGTTGGTTCGAGTACCCATTAAGAGATGATGAGATTATGTGTAGTATCCTTTAAGCATGATTGTTTGATTACTGAAAGCTTGTTATAATCTGTGACCATAGTCTTCAAGATGTTCATCAGAAAGCTTCACCAACTATTTAGTCAAGTCTCTGGTCCATTTTAATTTCCTTAGCGTCTAGTGTTAAGGTCCGCTGAAGTACAGAATGAATGGTCAAAAGATTGTGGCCTTTCGGTTTAACCTTGTCTTAGCTCAGGTCTCGTGAATCTTCCGTCATAGTCTTAGCAAACAGAAAGATCTAATAGCAAAATGGATTAATCGCTTTAAAATTTTTTTGTTGTGTTTTGCATTTAGAGATTTTTGCCAATTTTTTTCTATAACTATATCGGTAATTGTTTGAGTTTTACACTGAGTTCTTGTGTGGTTCTGTATTGCTAAGAAACTTATAAATGCTAATTGTATATGTTTTCATGCGTTTGTCTTTTTTAAGTCATACGATTAATTGCATATGAGTTATTGTGGGTGCTTCTTGGGTATCCTTATAACAGATTTTTTTTCAAAGAATATAGAATCAGTTCAAAAAGAAACGAAACGCAATATATACCTATAACAAAAGATGACTTTTGTTGGAATATGTAGAAGTTAGCAGTTATGTTTCATACACTTTTGACCTTCCAAAAATCTACTTCTAAAACATTTGTACTTAACGTCTTTTTCTAAAGAAAATACATAAATAAAAGAAAAAGAAAAGATAAAATGGTATATGAAGAGCTTAATTTTTGAGATTTATTTTGAAGATACATTTGCTTACTTATACTTTTAATATCATTATGAGATAACAAGAGAAAAATGAAAATATTTCATTTTGACATTTTTTAATTATTAGTTTAATTAGGGAGCAACTACGCTAATTAATTTGAAAGATAAATAGCACGTTTTAAATCAGATTGTAAATAATTTATGGTCCCAGAAAATTTTAAAGAATCTTGTAAATCCAAGAAAGTACTAAAAAACAAATTAACAGTTGTGACAATACAAAATAAAATAATGCAATAAAATAAAGGTACAATAAAATAATATATAAAAATTTATATCATAAATAAGTTATCAAATCCCTAAACGTTAAGGTGATATCTTTAAAAATTAATATTTTTCTGACATTGAAAACAATTGACAAACATAGGTTCTCACAATTCATGGGTACCCAGTTCATACCTGACAGCATGAGACCAAATTCTATGTCCAAAAATATATATTAATTCTCCAAAATATTCCTTTGAAGAAATTTTGTAATTTTTGGTAATTAAAATATACTTTATTAGGAGAAAATGCAGACATGAAAATATGAAAATTCTTAATTGTAAAATTTTAAGCCACAGAAAACTCAAAAGTATCAAACTTTAGACCTATGGAAACTATAAATATAATGTAAAAATAATTATATAAATAATTCATATATATATATATATATATATATATATATATATATATATATATATATATATATATATATATATATATATATATATTTATATATATATATATATATATATATATATATATATATATATATATATATATATATATATATATATATATATATATATATATATGTCAAATGTCAAATTAAGTGTTGAAAATTTAAATTTTCCCACATTTTAATTACATAGAATGATTAAATAAAATTATTTCATGGAAATAATTTTGTTTTTAATTTTTATATTCTCTTTTTAAAGGCTCACTGTAGTAAGCAAATCGGTATTTAGTTTAATGGTAAAAGAAATTTCGAATCATAAATTCCATCAAAAAGTAATTGTCTATATATAGCTCTCTCTACTTTCATCCGTGGGTGCAACAGGAACTGATTCCCTTTATCTTCAGCTACTGATATTGACTTCCTTCTTAGAGTTTTCATTCCTGGAATCAGTTCTTCCTTTTTTCCCAAAATAAAATTCAAGATTCGTCCGCTTGCATTATCCAGGAAAGAAAAGAGAGATCCATACATAAGGTCAAAGAAAAAAACGGGAAAAAAAGATGACAGAAAAAGCTATTTCCGGTCTGCGGAATTGCTTCCGTCCCTTGTGGCGTTATTACATTAGAGGTCGACATAAAGGTTTATGTTGCAATTCTCGTCTCAAGGTCTGCTGGATTCACGTAGAGCTCAAATTCTAAGCAAGATTTATTTACAAACATTGAGTTACTGGCGGGCAGAAACACAACAATTTTCCCCCCAAAAAAGCTCATAACTTCTATCCTTAAAACGCCTCATGCTCTTTTCGTCAATATAAAACTAGTATTTTCCCTTTTACAAGGTATTCTGCAATTGAACAGAAAAGGCAGTTTAGAAAAGCAAAAATTGGAAGCAAAGCTTTATAAAAATGCATGCTGTTCGAAATAAATGTTTTTGGGAACAGATTTGAATTTCTTTCGATTCACCGATTTTCCAATATTTCTTGTACTGTCTACTTTCACCTACTCCCAGTGTAGTGCTTGCAGTGACTGATCACAGTGGACTGATTTTTAAGAAACGGTTCACAGTAGAACACCAAAGTCATGCATCACTGGCTGCGGTCAGTGTACGGATGGTTGACCACTTTGATCAGCCTGCAAAGGCACCGAGAGTATGCGGTATCGTACTTCGTTAAACTGTTCTACCGTGAAGTGCTTGACATCCTTTGCAAGTTGTCAGGGTTCCGAAACAAGGGAACTATCCTCTTTTTGCAGGGGATCAAAATTGTGATAGCATGTCATCGGATAATCCTCAGGGATGTTTCCCAAACAGCCGCTAATAGCCCATTGTGCAACTCTTGTGCGACATAAACCAACGACAGTGACATATTCTGCATCATTTAAAATTAAATTCCATTGATTAAAAATTTATCTTATCTATTATTTTACTCACTTTTACTCAATTTATTTACACTTTTTACTCAATGGGCCATTTGGGATCTGAATTGAGGCAACAGTTAATAAAAATCAAAACTCAACACTTTTGCAAATGACAGCGTTTTGTATGGAATATACTAGTCGAGAAAAAAAGAGAGTATATGATATGATGCTACACTTTTGAAAATTTGGGAACAAATTACTAGAACTTGGAATTTCCAATCATGAATACGCATATTCTACAGTTGACTAGAAAAAGCAGTTTAGAGAAGCAATAATTGGAAGCAAAGTCTTATAAAAATGCATGTTGTTTGAAATAAATGTTTTTGGGAAAAAATTTGAATTTCTTTCGATTCACCAATTTTTAAATATTTTTTTCACCGTCTTAATTTAGTCGTTCAAATCTACCACCTGCGTAATGCTTGCATAATTTACCTCATCTAAAAATAAATTTCATTAATCAAAATCAATCTTATCTTCTTACATGGGGTTTTTGAGTCCTGAATTGGAAGAACAGTTAATATAAATCAAAACTCAACATTTTTACAAATGACAGCGTAAAATAATAATAAAAAAAAAAAAACTGAAAAAACACGAGTTGTTTAGAGGACTATGTACTAGGTGAGAAAAAATAGAGTGTAAGAGCTCTTTCTAAAATTTAGGAATAAATTACTAGAACTTGGTATTCTGGCGTTCAAACCATGAATACGCATTTGTCAATTGAAACAATTCATTCACAGAAAATGACCGAAAAAGTAATTTCAGGTCTTTTTTCTGTTCTGTCTTACTAAAGACGTCATAATGTCTTTATGCCTCCAGTGTGACCCTTACATTATTTACATCATTTAAAAAATCATTTCATTGACTAAAGATTAATCTTATCTATTTACTCAATGAAGTTTTTGGATCTAGATTGCAAGGCACAACCTTAAAAAATGGATACTCAAATATAACGAAACCGTTTTCTGGTATATGCTCCGAGCAAAAATTTCGTCAAAGCGATAAAATAATTATCGTCACTTCTTCGAGGTCATAAATTTCGTCAAAATTAAGAAAATATTTCCTTATTTTTTTTTTTTTTTTCAAAAAAAAAAAAAAAAAACGAAAGCAATTTCTTTTATTTTAATTTGTCTAAAAATCATTTTATTGTGGGCACAGCATACGTGGATCAATGACTCCCCAATAACGAAGTAAAGAGAGATAGTACAGGGGGATAAACCATCACCTCCTACATCAAAAAGCCTCCACACGGTCTTTTATAAGTAGTCCGCGCAGACTGTTTAAAAAGTGAACCAGTTGTGCGCATGAACCCAAAATCGTTTTTCCTTTTATATCCCGTTAACCTTTTATATAAGTGATTGAGAAAAATTTATCATATATATTTAAAAATTGAATCCGTAGTGGTTGACAAATGAATAAGGCAAACCAATAATATTCTTAAATAAAACAAATTTTTAGTCATATATTTGCTACCACTTTCTTATTTCAACTAGATTTTGTATTAGATGACTCGTTCGGAAAGTGGATACCCTTCACAGTGGTCTGATCGGACTACCTATAAAAAAAAAACGTGTGGAGGCTTTCAGTTATAGGAGGCGTTGGATAAACTACACCTATACCCGATGCGGGTTTCAAATCTGAGAACTCCCAGTTACAACGCCTACTCCTTGATCACCATACAGGCTGGTCTGCTTTTTTCGTTGCTTTATTTTAAATTGTCATTCTAGTTTCGTCAGTCTAGTTGACAATCTCCCACAAGGAACTACGAAAAGGTTTCAAGTTGAGGACACATTTTCATCATATATTTCAGAGTACGCGTTTCGTCACTAAATGCAGTTCAAAGTTTACTGAATCGTCAAAAGTGACAGTTTTATTTCTGAGATTGCACAATTAAAGAAATTCAAAACTCAACACTTTTACAAACGATAGCGTGCACATAAAATAACGTGAGTTGCTTAGAGGATCATCATATAAAATGCACTAGGCAAAAACAAGTTTCACACAAAAATTCAGAAGGCTAAAATTTCCAAAAAAAAAAATATAGTAATAAATTACTAAATTGAAAAGGAATTTTGTCCATAGTAAAGTAATATTTCTTCATTCTACTTTTCCCCGAAAAAAAGAAAACCTCGTAATGCCTAATGTACTTATATTTTTTTAAAAATTACCTTATCGTTGGCATTATATATATAGCGTGGTCAATATCATCGTAATAACACAAGAAATACAAATAGATCAGAAAGATAAATTACACCCATATCAATGTAGGATTCGAACCTGAGATTTTTCTGATACCTGAGTATTCAGAGATACCTGAATATTTTCCGAACCTGAGATTTTTCTAACTCTTTGACCACCAAACAGAATTAATAAGTTTATTTCGTCACTTTTATTTTAGATCGTCTAGTCTTCATTCTAATTTTTCGTTAGACATTTTAGTTAATGTTCCTTAATGCATATCTAGTCCTTAATGCAAAAGGTTTCGAGTTCAGGAAACATTTTCGTTTTATATTTGAGAGTTTCCGTTTCGTCACATATCACGTAATTAAGTGTCAAAATAATGCTCAAAATTAACGAAATGGAACGCAAGGATTGCTGAATCATCAATATTGAGAGTTTTACTTCTGAGAGTGTTTTAATACCATGCAGTTAAGTAAAGTAAGAGAAGGAAAAATTTGAAAAGTATTAGGATTTAGCACGCTACAAAATTTCTCACTGTGTATAGAAAACAATAATTTCTCAGGGACTATTCAGTCAGTAAGTTCAAACTTCAAATTTTATTTATTCTGCATTTCACCGAATAGTTTATAATTCTCTTATTCACATAAAATGCAATAATAGAAAAGTATTTATAAATATTAAAAATATTAATTTACATTGCATTATTTTTGGGAAATCATCAGATATTTAGAGATGTAACTGTTATTTTTTTCAAACACAAAGTAAGATCGTTTATAATGTAAGAGGAAAAAGTAAAGGTAAATTCATAGAAAAATAGTTTGTAAATTTATTTAGAATAATTGAAAAAATCTTGAGTAAAACGATGTTTAATGTAGCGAGTAAAATTGTTAATATAACTTTTTATTTGTTATGACACAAAATGACTATGAGAGATACTTGCATTCAAAAAAAACAGAGCAGAGAAAGAATTTCCGATAAAATTACAACACTATGGTAATGATATTTTTGGTAGAAAAAAACAACATAATTCTGGTCAAATTTTACCTAATTTTTTGTTCTTCCTATAGAGTCAGAAACACGGTAAACATTACCATATTATGATGTAGTTTTAGTTATACTGTTTTTTCAGTGTATGCATTTTATCTTCTGGTATTTACTTTGTTTGAATCAAACATTTTAGAACTATTCTTTTAAAATGTATTATTAAAGTTTTTATTAGTGTGATTAAGTGCAATTTCTGGCATTTTTTGTGGTTTTTAGTTGTTAATAGATGTGCGCAATCATCTGTATCAAATTAAGTCTTTGCATTTTTCTTATTTTAAGATCTTGAAACAATTCTAGGAATGAACTTTTTTATTATTCAAAATATGAAAATCATGATACGTCCAAAATATTCCTAAAATAATCAATAATGGTATTAAATTAATAAAATTGTTTCCTCTTTTTAATCCTTGAAAAAGGACTCTTTCTGAATATTAATAAAATTCTTTTAAATTTTTTTGGAGCATGACAGAATGATGAATTACATCTAGAGGGTTTATTAACTAAATCCTCAAGAATTCATTACAGCATAAATTTATTTTGTATCAAACTAATTATATACATTTTTGACAATATTTTTTTTGGAGAGGAGAGAGACAGTATTTGAAAATGCTGTAGTTAGGATATTTTTAATTATATAAAGCTTATTTACTTACAACATTTAATCACCAATTTTCATAGCTTTTATCATTAAGTACGTATGAATTTATAAAAGCATACAAAATGAAAATGAAAAAACAAAGCGTAAAAATGTAAATGCTATAATTTCGAAACGTTAACAAGTTCCATAATGTATAATAATAAAGAATGTATAAATAATATAGAATTGTACTAATATTTGTTATAATGCATATTTTATGTTAATCTTTATTGTAATATATTTTGTGTAATAATATTGTTATAGTATATCATGTATAATAAAACTTGCAATAGTAAATCTTTAATGATGCACTGAGAAAAATATATGGTCAAAAATACTAGAATACCGTAACATTTACATTGTCACTGACTCTATGGGCACCGTAGTTTACCAAAAATTGCAGTAATTCCCCTTAAAGCACGGTAATTATTACCAAAGTGATTCTTCAATGACTTTTGGTAAAATCGATAAAATATGGTTTTATTACCAAGTTGTTTGGTAGTTACTGTGGTAAAATTTCTTAGTTATATCGTGGTACCTAGTGCAAGGTGTAAAAACTATTTCGGTTAAATATATCTTTAAGTTCTGTATTTTTACTAAATGAATGGTAATAAGATTTATACTTTTAAAATCAGAATTTCCGGTATCGTATGTAAACCATTAACATACGAACGGAAAAATTACCAAATGTATGGTTTAAATAGCTTATATATCTAGTTATCAGAATTATGTCTTTTTTTTTTTTTACCAGAATCCCCATTTACCATACACTGCAAAAAAAATTGCATAGTTGCCACCATCTTTGGTGATGAAGTAAATAAAAAAAATTTAAGTGAGTGTAGTGACATTTTTTTTAATTTCCTTTTCACAGTTATAGTTTTATTCATTTTATCTTTGTTTACTGACAATAAACACTCAAGAGCCAAAACATTATGACCAACCCCAAATTTTGCAATGAACTCTCCAGAATGACGTGGAAGGCACGTGATCAGGTGGAAGTGGTATTTAACTGTTGCTGGAGAGTTTGAGGAATCATTCTTTCACTCACTTCTGTGTGCTATGGGGCTGCGGATCTAAGCGACTTTGAAAGAGGGCAGATTGTAATGGAAGAAAAAGGTATTTCCGAAACTGCACTACTCGTGGGTTGTTCGCGATCTACAATTGTTAGTACTTATGCAAAGTGGATGAATGACGGTGAAACCAGCAGTAGACTACATGGTGTTGGACGTCCCAACGCTATCAAAGAAAAAGGTCTTCGGACATTGTCTCGCTTGGTGAAGCAAAACCGGAGCCAGACAGTGGCTCAGCTGACAGCCCAATACAATGCAGGGTCAAGTAGAATAGTATCAGAGCACACTGTTCAGCGGACACTGTTGTATATGGAGTTACGCAACAAACGTCCCACTCGTGTGCCTTTGCTGACCAAGCGTCATCACCAACTACGCCTGCGCTGGACCCGGGAACATCGCGACTGGTCTATGGCTCAGTGGGAGAGAGTTGCCTGGTCAGATGAATCACGGTTTGTCATTCATCACGCCGATATCCGTGTCAGGATACGCCGTCTTCCTTGCGAACAGTTGCTCCCTCAATGCACAGTAGGTCATACACAGGCCAGTGGTGGCGGTATTATGCTTTGGGGGACGCTCTCTTGGCGTCTCTGGGACCCGTGGCTGTGATGCTACAGGGTATCTGAACATCATTGCGGACCAGTTGCACCCTTACATGGTCTCTGTTTTTCCAGCTGGAAATGCAATTTTCCAACAGGACAACGCCTCGTGTCACAAGGCTCAAATTGTGTTGGAGTGGTTCCAGGAACATAATGCTAAATTCCAGTTAATGTCCTGGCCACCTAACTCACCGGAGCTCAATCCGATAGAACACATTTGGGATGTCATGGAGCGGCAGCTCGCAATTTCTCGGATTTGCGTGATCGTTGCTTAAACATCTGGTACAACCTGTCTCCGGCCATCTACCAAAGACTTGTGGCATCCATGCCAAGGTGGATTGCAGCTGTGTTGCGGACTAAAGGTGAGCCAACTCATTATTAAAAGGTGGTCATAATGTTTTGACTCTTGAGTATATATTTTCATGCCTATTATAATCATTTCAAAAACATTTAGTTAAAAAAAAAACAATTTATTTTTAATAATATTGTCGCACTGCTTCTACCAGCAAAATGTTATTATAACTACTTTATGCAATTGTTTGCAGGATAACTACAATTCTGTACTTAAAAAATTAAACACAAAAATGATAGCAACTTTACCGTAAAGTTTCTTACAGTTGTAACTACAGGTTTGATAATTTTAAAAGATTTTTTCACCGTATAATACTGCTTAATACACCATATATGATAATACCTGCTGTAAAACATTTTGGATGCTATACGCTTCGTAAAAGGACGAAATCAAGAGAATGTCAACTTTCATCGATGAATGTCAACAATAACAAAGTCGCTTTGGTGAATGTCCGAAATATTTGCTATATCCGATTTGATATTAATGTATTCGTTGATATTAATATATTTATTCGCTGTTTTAATACCTGCTGAGGATAAATTAGGAGAAACATCAGTGTTCGGAATTCGGGTTAAATGCACACCGGGCAGTGACACTTAGATAGACTTAGCATACATTCCGGACAGTTACCAAAGCGACTATGTGATTGACAACATTCACAACGGTGGAAGTCAACAACCACCAACTTCGATCATTCAAAGTAACACACACACACACACACACATATATATATATATATATATATATATATATATATATATATATATATATATATATATATATATATATATATATATATATATATATATATATATATACATATATATATACATATACATATATATATATATATACATATATATACATATATATATATATATATGCATATATATATACATATATATATACATATATATATATATATATATATATATATATATATATATATATATATATATATATATATATATATATATATATATATATATATATATATATATATATATACACATACATATTATATGGTCATTTAGAACTATGAACTATGTGAATCTTGAATATCAAATGTAGTTTCTTCTTTAGCAGTATAAATAAATGTGCTTAAAGCATCCATTCCCATTTTTCTAAGCAATTTCTGAGATAATTTATTTTTTTTATTAGTTTCAAATATTAAGTTTAATCATAAAGCATGTAGTATAATGTTTTAGCATAATGTCGTCGTTGTAGAGGCTATAGCTTAACTAAGAGTAGAAATTATAGAGAATATGCAGGGAAACGAAGTTAGCACGACAAGTAGGGGTAACATCAAAGGTAATAAATATTTAACACCCCTTTCTGTCAAATGGCATGGCGTTTTGATGTGTATGCATTAGAATATATGGATTACTAAAGTTACTTGAGATATTCTGCTATAAAGACACGTGCTGGATCTGAGAAAAGTGAATAAAGCTTTAGGTATAATGTAGAAAATCCCTTTCCAAATGTGTAATTATTTAGACATACTAGAGTACAAATGCTCATCTTGTTCCATAATGTATAGTTCTGATTACTATGCGATAAATACTTGTTTTTTATCAAGCAATTTACATTTTTAAAATATCACATTCTGCATGTATTTTTTTGCTTTTATTGGAACACTTGAAAATTTTAAAATATCATATTTCGAATGTAAATTGAAAAATATTTATTTTTTAAAGTTCATAGTTATGAAGAAATATGTGAAACTTTTTGGGATATTTATTAATCAGATAAAATAAGATAAAGAGGGAGCATTATTAGGAATATGTTTAATGTAACATATTGTCTTTTTTCACTTTAGTATTATCATAAAAACCCTACATTAGATTTAAGAATGATCCCATGATTTCTATTTCAAATTAGATATTGGTAAATAAAATAAGGTTCGTAATAATTAGCCCACCTTGTAATAAATCTTTAATAAAATAGTTCGGATATCATTTTTTTCTTCTTTCTTTTATCCCTGATTATAGCCACTCTTAAAATGTTTAGTACCCGCTTCATTCACTCACCCTTTCAATTATTTTTCTTACTATATAATCTATACACTATTTATGGATGTATACACTGAGGTGACAAAAATTATGGAAAACATCTTAATATTGTGTTGGATTCCTCTACGAAGTGCAGCAACTTAGATAATCATAATTACGGACTCAATAGATGATCATAATTCCGAAAATGTTGCATGTGCAGGATTTTTTGCCCGAACTGATCTTTCCATTATATCCCTTAAAAACTCAATGGGATTCATTTCGGGTATCTAGGTAGCCAAATCATTGCCGCGAATGTTCTTCAAACCAGTCATGAACAATTAAGTACCGATGACATGGCGCATTGTCATTCATGAGAATTAAATCGTTTGTGTAAATGAGGTTCATGAATGGCTGCTAATGGTCTCCAAATAGTTTAACATACCCATCTCCAGTCAATTATTGGCACAATCGGATCATGGGATTCAGTCAATGCCCCGAAAAAGCAGCCCACACCATTATGACGCCATCATCAGATTGCACAGTGTCTTGTTGACAACTTGGGTCCTTGCCTAACAGACACATCCATTTCATGTTCCGCATTAGTGCTTGCAGTTATTTCACGCAATGTTACTTGTCTGTTAAAGGTGACAATTCTACACACACGTCAACGGTCTCGGTCACTAAATGATGATGTCGGCCACTACGCTGTCCATGCCCAAGTCAAAATTTTTGATGGTTTTCCATTGATGAACCAACATAATCTTGACGGTAACCATCAATAATTCCATCGTGAACCATTATAATTTTTGATGATAACCAACATAAGTAACTATAACCTCAATGTAGGAATTTGGACTGATTTATGAACGCCCAACATAGGAATAACAGCTTGTTATGATGGATTGTTCATTAAGAACTATCACGAATTTCCTTCATAGTTTCTCAGAAATCTAATGTTCTAGCGATCAAGAACTACTATCACTCTAATGTTGGAATTCGGCCTGATTTAAGATGGTTCAACATAAAAAAAAACCAAATTGTTCTGATTGTATATTCCTGAGAACAAACAAGAATTCCCATTAAACCATCATATTATGTTTTAAATGTATAGTTCAACTATACATAGTCAACTTTACAACTATACATAGTCCAACTATACATAGGGTAAATGTATAGTTGGAACAGTCATGGATCATCATGGATTGTTGTTCATGGGAGGCAAACGTCTCTCTATGGTTAACCATCATAGTATTAAAGAATCATTTCACATAATGATGGAAATTTGTTGGCATATCAAAAACTATGAACATGCAATGGCAAATGTTGGATAATGGTGACCATCAAATGATATTGAGCCATCATGAATAGCACTGAAACCACCATAAGCCATAGCAATGTTTGACAAGGGTGATGGATGGTTATGCTTTAAATTAGGTATTTTTGGCTTACTCTTGACTCAGTAGATTTAGAAATGTTAAACTTCCTCTCAATTTCCGAAATTGGATGTCCCAAGCGCCTAGCTCCAACTACCCTTCCACGTTCAAAATCTGCAAATTCTAGTCTTGCGCTCAGCATTACATCAGAAATATTCTCAGATGAATACATTGAACACAAATATACGTTGTGCCAGTGCACTATCAATATACACAATTTGTATGCGATACTACTGTTTCTTTATGTTTGCACCTTGCTATCCCATGACTTATGCCACCTCTGTTCTAGTAGTGAATTCATATGGATTATTCAATAGTTATTTTTCACCTTTTAATGTGATTCGCATACGTACGGTTAACGAACAACGTAATGGAATTTTAATTTATTCATATAAAAATCAAACATCGCTATTTGTTTACTTGTGATTGAATATTCCATGGTTAATGTTCTGATAATTTGAGTGACTTTTTCAAGAATTTCGTCAGCAATGGGGAATCACGATGTAAGTACGTTAAATTGCTACGATACGGGTAGCATAACATTTGAAACGATACATCGCATCTAGAACAACATTCATTCTAATTTATTTTTCCTTTTTTTTTTCTAGTTTTTCCTCCCCATATATGTGTAATTAAAATTAAAATAAACATCGATTATCATAAGTTTTACTTAGACTCAAATATTTTGTGTAAATATTTTGCATTGTTAAAAAATATAGAAACTTGCACAAATTTCATTTTTGTTATCCTTCCCATTTTTTCCTAGTTCTCCTTTCCGCTATATATGTAATTAAAAATATACTAGTAAAGAAAACATCACTTAAGAGTTTCTTTAGATAGAAATATTGTTCTGCAAACATAACAAATTTAAAATTAAAACAAAAATTTGGACAAATTACAGGAAAGGGAAATTCCGTAGAATATACATATGAGTTGCACTTTTTCTGAAAGTTTGTTAAACATATATGTTTGAAGACATACAAAAACTTACATCTACATTTTCTAAAATGTGATCATGTCTTATTTCTTATTGACTCAAAGTAACAAACACAAGGATCCAGTTCTCTTTACCCTATTCTTCTAGTTTTACCTCATATTTATGGAATTAAAATAAAATTATACTAGATAAAAAATTAAACATTGATTAATTAAAAGTTTTACGTACAGTGAAATATTTTGTGCAAACATTTTACATTGTAAATAAACATAAAAACTTGCACAACATTCATTCTTGTTTCCTTTTCCCCATTTTTTTAGTTCTCCTTGACCCTATCTACGTAATTAAGAGAAAAAATATACTACTAAAGCAAACATCAATTAAGAGTTACTCTACACAGAAATATTTTTCTGAAAATACTTATAAAAAATTTAAAAGGAGAAAAAAAAAATCATACAGCAAAAACAAGAAAGTGAAATTCCTTAAGATTATCCAAAATGTTATTACTTTTAGTTTCTTATAGACTCAAAGTAACAAACACAAGAATCTTCTCGAAACTAGTTCAGTATTCCTTCCAGCTCTCTTTACCCTATTTTTCCAACTTTTTCTCACATTTATGGAATTAAAATGAAAATATACTAGATAAGAAATAAACATCAATTAATTAAAAGTTTTTCGTACAATGAGAATTTCTGCAAATATTTTACATTGTAAAGAAACATAAAAATTTGCACAATATTCATTCTTGTTTCCTTTTCCCCATTTTTTTTAGTTCTCCTTGACCCTATATACGTAATTAAAAGAAAAAATATACTACTAAGGCAAATATCAATTAAGAGTTTCTCTACAGAGAAATATTTTTCTGCAAATACTCATAAAAACCTTAAAAGGGAAAAAAATATTAGACAACACAAGCAAGAAAGTGAAATTCCGTAGAATACACACATGAGTCCTACATTTTTCAGAAAGTTTTGCTAAGCAGATATGTTTGGATTTATACAAAAACTTTCATCTAAATTATCCAAAGCGTTAAAAAAAAATTTTTTTTTTCATTCCTTATTGACTCAAAGCAACAAACACAAGCATCTGTTTGAAACTTGTACAACATTCATTTGAGATCTCTTTTCCCCATTTTTTTCTTACGCACACAGTTTGTTTTGTCAGTAAACTGAGCTCATCTTCCGATTTCGCTACCCCGCGGAATTGAAAAATTTGATGTTTTCTGTTGTCAAATAACTGATTGAAAAAGTCCACACGTTCCAAGTGTAATACTTCCGATAGAGAAACTATCTTTTCCTCTCGGATGGTATTAAGTCTGTTGTTGGATAGAACTGATGGAAATAGTGGCCGGAATCAAAATTGCCTAGATCTATTTCGAGATCTGTTAAGGATAAGCCTTTTTTTTTTCGATGAAAGCTATCAATTGTAATCTTGTTGAGTGTCTTTGTCATTACTTTAGGGTAAGAGAGGATTTTCAATTTCTCCCTCATAATTGTTGTTGTTGTGATAATGTTGTTAACATCAGCTTAGGAATGATGGGCGACAGAATTATTTCCGAAAAAGAAAATAATTTTTGCCGCAGGGATCAATCAGCAAGGCGTTAAATTAATGAGCCTAATGACACATGCTATTATCTTTTCTTATTAACTGTCATAATTTTCTTCCGGTAAAAGATCGAATTTGGAAAAGTTTTAGAATTATTTCCGATCCGTTGATCTTTTTCTTTTCCAGACAGTTTTCTTTGTATTAATAAACTTTTGAAAACTTTATTTGGTTTGTTTTTCCTTCCCGAATAATCAAATTTGTTATTAGTTCTATTTAATGGGACCATAATAGAAAATTATTAAAAAAATATTTTATATTTATTTCATAACCTAAGAATGCTATAATTTTTTAAATATATTAAAAAATTTAATTTGCTAATAGAATGAAATGTTAGTCTAAGTTTAAATTTTCAAATACGTGGTGCTTTTTTTCCTTTGATCATTATTTTTGTTATTTTTTCTATACCTATGAAACTATGCATCTCAAAACCTATTTAAAAAATATGCAGGGCATTTAAGACATATATATTTTAGTTATTCAAATTTAATATGTCTTTAGAAAATTAAAAAAAAAAACTTTTGGTTCATAATTTTTATATAAGGAATAAAAAAATATGTACAGTTCGTTTCAAAAATGTTAGAAACAAGTACACCCGAAAAAACTTACCCATTATAAATCGTGTAGATATTTTTGTTCTAAATACATGAAACACGTCTTTAAAATTTCAAGCGTAAAGGTTTTAAGTTTCTTTCTTCAGGTTCGATTTCAAAGTTTGGTACTTTATCAACTAAAAAAAAAAGAAAAAAAAAAAGAAAATAAATAAAACCGCTTCTAATAATATTGCTGCTTATATTTTGCGAAAATTTCATTCCTTAATAATATGTTTTTTTTTTTTTTTTTTTTTTTTTTTCAAATCAAACTCATTTTTAACTAACAAAAATATAGCTTCCCCAAAAAAACGCATTTTTCAAAATTTTGAAGTTTCAGATGCTTTTGTATATGAAGTAAATTTTTATCTTCAGCAATTTTATATTCTTTAGGGAAAATTTTATGTTAAAAAAGAATCTATGAACATTTTTCCCTCATTTATTTGTTTAATATATTATTTGAGATTTTTAAAGCTGAATAAAGCGTTGATCACGCCGAAAAATCGAGATCCCCGATATAGATAACATTTCATTTGTATTTTGCGCATTATTTATATCAACTGTAATTAGTTCACATATTACGACAACCCTGTTACATGTTTTTTTCATCTTAGTTTCCATAAATATATATATAACACTATAGTGTGACTAGCACTCAAAAGTGCTCATATTTGAGTGCTACTCACACTATTGTATTGATATATTTTGCTTTGGCTATATTGATACAATATTAAAAAGCACTCTTTTTCGGATATAATCGTGTGGGCTGATGAAATGATTATATCTTTTATTTTCCCGTTTTTTAAAAAAACTTTTTCCTCTTTTTTTTTTTATTTTTTTTATTATTTTTTTTTTAATTAATTTTTTTTCTTTCCCCAGTTGTTTGTTATTATTATTATTCCCCCCCCTTTTTTTTTTTCATTTGTCTGTAATTTACTTTGTTTTATCTTCATTTTGAACTTATCTTACGAGTTCTATTTACTGCAGCTTATTCGCAATAAATTATACTTATTGTTTTTCTTAATTTTTTTCTGTTTTTTTTTTGTATTTATTTATTTTGCTGAATATATATATATATATATATATATATATATAACCGTTATTGAATAGCCGACCCAATTTTGGGTTTACGACAGCTAATATTCAACTCCGTAGCCCTGTAATTTTGAGCCCAATCCAGAGGAAAAGGGAACTCCTGGATCAAATATTGGGTGAAATTTTGCCGTCGTGGAGAACGTTTGATGGAACTAACCTTAATTTGCGTTACATGGAGAGAAAAACCATGAAAACCTCATGCGTTTAGCCTGACAGAAAAGGGACTCTAACCCATGATCCGTCTACCACTTAGGATATTTTACGTCAGTACTGTGGTCGATGCGACCAGGGTGCGGAATTCGTATCGACCAGCCATCGCCGGGATTCGAATCCGTCATTGGAAGGCGAATGCTCTACCCACTAAGCCAACACGGCTCTTATTTTAGATTTTTGTACAATCAATGATTATTTAGAATGCAATAGGATTATTAAGTTCAGTGAATATTAAGTTCAGTGAATTGAAGTCATTTGTTCCTTTTAACAGGGAAGGCACTGGAATAATCAAAGATTCTCAAACAGCCATAATGGAGAAAACCGCAAATGAATCAGCATTATGATTCATACAACACTTGAAAGCGAAATTATAAATACGCAGTGATAAACTGCGCCCTTAAAAATCAATGTAAGAAAAACCGGGCAATGAACCACACTTGAAAGTGTATTTTTATCAATAAAAAATTAAAATTAAAATGAAAAAGATGTTTTTGATCTTTGTTAATTTTCACAAACTGTAATGTCGTACTATGTTCTGGCATGTAACTATAGCATGTAACTATAGTAACTGGCATGTAACTATATAAAATTATGAATGTAATGTACATGTTACTGTGAAACACCGAAATTGATGGTTGTTGACTGCCACCGGTGAATGGTGAAAATCACATACTCGCTTTGGTAAATGTCTGACAAATATACTAGGTCTAGTTAAGTTCCACTGCCAGATATTCATTTGCCCGGTATACCGTACATCAATGTCCTTTTTAAGGTTTGGTGCCACTGCCCGTCATAGATTTCCCCGGTATGTCCTACATCGATGTTTTTTATGGTCAAGTGCCACTGCCCAGTATGTATTTATCCGTTACTCTGAACGATGATGTTTCTCCTAATCTAACCCCAGCAGATATTAAAATATGAAATAAATACAATAATATCAACGAATAAGTAGATCAAATCTGATATAACTATAATATTTCGGATATTCATGAAAGCGACTATGTGATTGTTGACATTTACCAGTGAAAGTCGACATTCTCTTGATTTTGGTTGTTCACGGTAACATACGTACAATGCTACGTTTGGCCCATCACACTGCTTTGTCTGTGACTGTTTCCAATGCTTTCGTTCGGACAGGATATTTCATATGAACCTATCTGAAAATTTTTTTTTTTCAAAACTCTATTAGAAAATATTAAAAAGAATTTTTCAAAGATTTTTTACGGTATATATATATTTATATATATTTGGCCCTTATTTCTTCAGGCTAATATATCTGGCGTAAACAAAATACCTTAAGGCAATTAAAAGTTTTATCCGGCTACTTCTTCATTTACCACTTTTACCACGAACAACTGTTCAATAAACTATAGTCATTTTCTATTTTTTAACTTGCTGTGAAAATTCTAAATTTGTTAAACCCATTTTCTAATCTTTCGTTTTTAAACTTTTATGCAATTTTAAGTTATAAAAAGAATCACAAGTTAAATATAATTTTTTAAGCAATGTCAACATAAAGTGAAAATAAGGAACGCTTTATGGAAGAAAATGAAGATTTTTAAGGATATAAGCTCGTGCAAAGTTTCTAGAAAGGTTTAGGATCATTCATCTAGGGAGTTTAATGAAAAAGAGCATGATTCCAGTACAGCATCTAGTCTCGTGAGAATTTAGGGTTCTTGGGGTCTTCCTTTTTCATCTTGATGAACAGATCCTTAAATAGAACTTGATGGTGAATTAAGAATTTTTTTAAAGCTTTTAGTTCTTTATTCTTTGCAATTAAATAGCTCATTACTCTTTTGTCGTTTAATCTCATCTATCAACAATACTTTAGGCAATTTAATGTTTTTCGTTGTTTAGGTTTTGTATTAAAGTAATCTTACTTGTTTTAAAATAGCGCAGTACTTTCTTAAGTTTTCAACAAAAAAGTTATGGCTTTAGATGCTGTGTTATTTTTCTATATAAGGTTAATTAAAAGATTAATAAAATATGAATTTCAACACCTCAATTTAATCGTCTTACATTCAGAAGGAAAAAAAAAACTTAAAGAATATGGCAGAATTTGCCTAGTTTTTTGCTCTATGGGAACACAAATTACGGCAATTTTTACCGAAGAGTAATGACTTTTGGTAAAATTAGCAATAAAATATGGTTTTATCACTATGTTTTCTAGAAAATGTGGTGAAATTTGGTAATTTTGTCATGATATTCAGACCGTGGCCTAATCCATTGATTCGGTTAAATTTACTTTTAATTTTTTTTTTTGTTTTTACGAAATAATAATATTAAGGTAATGAGAACTATAATTTTAAAAACTGCTAAAACCAGTAAACCTTTTTCATCTGAACTAATAAAACACCAATTGAATTGTTTACATACTGTATATTTTTACCGTATTACCAGAATCGTAGTTTTTTGTTACCAGAAATGTCATTCCCGTTAATTTTACAAGATTTTTTTTCTTATGCATGGTATAAAATTCGAATATAAAAATCTTTAATTGCAAGTAAAGAAACTTTGTTGGCTTAAAAGTGTGAAATCTTGCACATTTATGGAAATATATTTTTTTTTTATCTGCAAACGTGCTTTTCATGAAACATTTAGACAGTTTAAATTGCTTTAAATGTCAAATGTTCTTGTAGCATGGCAATATAGTTTTTAAACCAAAGTACGCAGGTTGTTCTCTTGATATTTATAATTTATTTCCAATTTCCAAATGAACTTTTCTAATGCAGATTTGCATTTGCTTCATAATAAGGTTCACTTCAAGTAGTGGAATTCCTATACCCGAAATGTCAAAAAAAGTGTTCCTTTAAGGGGTATTTTTGCAAATATGACAAAGTGATACCCAAGTCAAAGTTCTTGATGGTCCCATCAAGAAAGTTTGATGGTTTACGTTGGTTTCAGTGTGAATCATGATAGTCCAAAATCATTTGATGGTCACCATCATCCAGCATTTGTTTCCTTTATGCACCCATGGTGTTTGATATGCCAACAAACTTTCATCATTGCATGATGGAAAATGCTACTTAAATATTTTGATGGTTATCCCCAGGAGAAGTTTGATTCTCATGGACCAACAATCCATGATGATCCTTGATGGTTCTAACTATGGTTTAATGGGAATTCTTGTTGGTTCTCAGGAATGTACAATTTAGTTCTTTTTTATCTTGGTTCATCTTAAATCAGTCCAAATTCCAACATTAGAGTGATGGATGGAACTATGACGGAAATTTCTAATGGTTCAACATGAACAAACCATCAAAACAAGTTGCTATTTTTATGTTTGACCTTCAGAAATCTGTCCAAATTCTTGCATCGGAATGATGGCTACTTATGTTGGTTACTATCAAAAGAGTATAATGGTTCATAACAGAATTGTTTTTGGTTACAATCAAGATTATGTTGGTCTATCAATGGAGAAACTATCAAACATTTTGACTTGGGTGGTCATAGGTGATAAGTTAACTATAACTAGTGATAAGTAACTATGTGAGTGATAAGTTAACTATTGAGGAATGGCACAAAGCGTTTTTGAAAAGACGTAAAAATACTTCTAATGCAACTAGAATAAAAACCTAAATTGTTTTAGAATCGTTAGAGGTTTCTTTTTATATAGAAATATAAATTTAAATAATATGTAATTTTTTACCAAAAACCGTGAATTGATCCACTTACGTACTTTTCAAATTATATCAATATACCTCTAAGTCGTGGTTTACTGTTATAACCAATCGATTTCTTGAAGAAAATGAAACTTTTCCTTAGGATTTTTGTTTTAAATATATTAAATTTTTATATAAATTTTTAATATGTTATATTTTTATTTTAATATATAATATTTTTATTATAATATTTAAATTTTTTTTGAAAAAATACTTTTAATGTACTATTTTTAATATATAAAATTTTTATGTATTATATTATGTATTTTTTAATATGTTATTAATTTTTAAAATACTTCTAATGAAATTAGAATAAAAACATAAATTGCTTTAGAATCGTTTGAGTTTTTTCTTTACATAGAAATAAAAATTTAAATTTGTAATTTTTGACCAAAAAATGTGAAGTGATCCGTTTAAGGATTTTTCAAAGTATATCAACATTTCTCTAAATCGTAGTTTGCTTTTATAAACAATCGATTTCATAAAGAAAATGATATTTTTCCTTATAATTTTTATTTTTATATCGAAGGCTAACAGCCAAAGAACAGCCACTTTTTATAGAGTTTTATAGTAACTTTTGAATCTTAAATCAATTGCGATTACTTTAATGAATGTGTATCTGTTATTTCATAATAAAAACGCGTTTCGAAACAAATACAAACAACATCTCAAAAAATTTTTGGTAATCAGAATGATTATAATTCAAAGAAAAAATCTTTTTGTAAGAATTGTGTGCTATAATTTTGGAGTCCTTAATAAACTATGATTAATAAGAAAACACTTTTTTTTAAAAAAACTTATTTAAGTTATACACTAAGATGAAAAAGTATGGTCAAGACTATCTGAATATGGTAACATTGACCGTTTCTCTAGCTATAAAAGAACAGCAAAAAGCTCGGTAATTTTTACCGAACCGCTTTGGTTATGATATTGGTAAATTCAACGGTAAAATGAGGCTCTTTAGTATGAGATAAAATTTGCTAAATGTGGTAAAATTGGTATTTTATAATGATACTTCCGAGCCTGACATAAAAACCATTTATTCATTTAAATTTAGAATATGATCTGTTTTTCCTATTAATGTGTGGTAATAAAAACAATAATTTATAAAACCATAATTTCCGGTATACCGTTACCGTATGAACGGAAAAATTACGAAATTTAATTTAAATACCATACATTTTTGTTTTAGTAATCATAATTATGGTTGTTTCTTACCAGAAATGCAGTACCATATAGTACCGTAATATCAGAATTCTTATATCTGTGTTTCAAACCGTGTAATAATAACACAGATGCGTGAGAAGCAAATGTCTTCATAAGAAAGTTAGACATTTTTAGAACTGAAGAATTAGAATGATTATATAGTATACCAGAATGATTATATAGCAAACTAGAATTATATAGCAAGCCAGAATGATTATCTAGCAAACAAGAATGATTATAATACATAATAGAATGATTATATAGTAGAACAGAATGATTATATAGCATTCCAGAATGAATATATAGCTAACCAGAATGGTTATATAGCTTACCAGAATAATTATATAGCAGAACAGAATAATTATATAGCATACCAGAATGAATATATAGCGAGGAAAAATCGCATCTTAATAATGTTACGTGTTGTAGTTTTTGACTTCCTAATCAAGAACTATTAATTCAATAAACTTTTTTTGGACTTTCTTAATCTTTAGTAAACGATGCAATAATAACGAAGAGAAGTTGAAAACAAATAAAAACATACAACTACGTAAAAATATTTGAGAAAATCATGGAAGGAAAACGTAACTAGAAAAATTGCAAAAATTACTCAAAGCAAAAGAATTCAAAGGCATATAACTTCTTGATACAGTTGTAAGTAGTAATTTTGGACATTTCACTAATTAGATAATCGTGCATATTTATATGAAATTTTTAGCAAACCATGTAATATAAACGCAAAAACGCTAGTAACAAATTAAAATAAACTATTGCGTGCTGGCTCTAGAATAAATTAGAATAATTTCTATATAATACAATGAAGATTACTGTAATTTAATTTTACACTCTTTTATTCAGATTTAAAAACATTTCTAAATATACTTATAACATTTAATTTATTTTTTTCTTTTTGTTTATAAAGCATACCTCTTAATAGTTTTTAAGTAAAAATTTACTTCAGAAAATTTGACCCGCATTATTTTAAATTTAAGTTCTGTTTAATTCTTATTGACGTGTATAGGGATTCTGAAATTGGAGAAGGGTTCCCCGATTATAAGGAGGAAACTCTTATAAACTAACATATTTTATTTAAATACATAAATAGTTTCGAAATTTTAAAAGAAAGCTTTCGTGTTTTAATGGGGGGGGGGGATATAACTGATGAACGGAAAAAAAATTAAAAGTTAATTATCGTATTATTTGTTCAGACTTACTTTAGTTACACATGACAAAAGATTTATTAGTATATACGTAATTTAACTGCTCTTCGTCATTAAAAGTTAATACCTTTTATTTGTTAATTAGTCACAATTTCATTTAGAAAATACAGCAATATTTTTATTTTCGAGGTCATTTTTTAACAGCTTTCTTTAAGAATTCTAAAAAAAGTGTTTGATCAATAACTTTTTTACTGTGTATATATTTTTTTATTTTGTAACCGTTGTTGAATAGCCGGCCCAATTTTATGGATTTACGATTACTAATGTTCAACTCCGCGGCCTTGTAATTTTGACCCCAATCCAGAGGACAAGGGAACTCCTGGATTCGAGAATTGGGGGAAATTTACATTCGTGGAGTATTTTTTGAGAAGGACCACGAGACCCTCCCACTGTTAGCCGGACTGCAAGGGGACTCTAACCCATGATCCTTCTACCACTGAGGATAGTTCATGTCAGCACTGTGGTTGGTGCAAGCCGGATGCGGAATTCGTATCGACTGGGATTCGAACCCAGTTCGCCTGATTGGGAGGCGAACTCTCTATCCCCTGAGCCATTGTGGCTCTACTGTGTATATTAAACAAATCCTTAAATTTATGGCTATATCAATGAAAGAATTGCGGTACTGAGGTTGTTTTTCGAAGGCTTTGTCGTCGCATGATGCCTTCTTGCGCATAATATTCTATTTTCATAACTGCTGTGAGATTGCAACAGTTACTGATGACTGTTAGGTTAAGTTTAGCTATGTATATTCTGAAAATGGTGCAAAACGTCAGTATGAAAAAAAGTCACTGTTTTGAGGACATGAAACGAATTTGTAGCCTTAATGTTTTAATATATTGATATATTAAAATTACTTCAGTGCTGCATTACTTGAACTCATAAAAATTTGCAAAAGAACAGAAAATAACGTAGTTATTTTGAGACTTTTCATCTAGATGAAAATGTTTCTTTATTGTCAATTGTTCTTTATTGTCAATTTTTTTAAAAAAAGGTTAAATAACTTTGAAAATATTTAAGTTATTTGTCCGTTCAAAGGCCCAGATCATTTTTTGCGGCAAGATTATATATGAAGTAAAAAATTATAGCTTTGATTCAAGCGTTAGATACTTAAACTGTGGCGGTTTTTTTTTTTCTTGGAGAAAGAACTTCAAAAAACTAAGTTAAACGTAATTGTTTTTTCTCCTATTTAATGTATTCATTAGGTTTTTCTTCTTCTTTTATTATTTTTTTAGGAAAGGGCACATGTAACATTTATATAATGGCGTTGTTGTATTGATTCTGATTGTCCATCAGCATTATTCACATTCATCAAATGTAATTTATAATATAATTAGCGTTATGAATTAGCGGTCTCTGGTCTGTCAAGCTCGTTTGAGAATCAAGAAATGGAATTGCATGAGTAATTAGTAACATACTTAGTCCTTAATGCTTAACTATTACTATTTACTTCCAGCTTATCTCATTTGATTTATGAATGTGATGTCTTCTATGCACAAACATGAGCATTAACATAGCATGCAAGAAAGACAATATTTAATTGTTTTAAAATTTAAGAATTTAATTGGGTTTTGTATTACTGATTTAATGAATTCAAATTTAGTTTTATATTCATGCTTCATTATAAATTTTACACTTTTCATTATAAGAATTTCTCTGTCAAATATACTTGAAACCTCTTTTTGCACTGTACATTTCTTATTATTCTAATAATTTTTTTAACATTCTAATCGTTTCTTTTCAAAAATTGCATTATGTATTTTAATATCATGACGGGTGTTCTGTTACTGATCTGACGAATTCAAATTTAGTTTTATACACATGCTTCCCCAAGTCAAAATTCTTGATGGTACCATCAAAGAATTATGATGGTTTATGTTGGTATAAGTAAGATTCTTGATGGTCCAACATGTGTTGATGCTCACCATCATACAACAATTTCCATCTAGTTTTGATGGTTTTTGATGGCCCAACAAATTTCCATCATTACAAGATGGAAAATGTTGCTTTATGTTATGATGGTAAACCATCAAGCAATGTTTGATTTTTGATGGACCAACATAAACCTTCATATTTTGATGGCAGATGTTGTTTTACCGTTATGATGGTCAACCAACAAGTTATGTTATTTTAATGTTGGACAAACAACAACCATCGAAATATGATGGAAGATGCTGAATGGCTATTTTGATAGTCCACCAACAAGATGTGTTTATTAATGTTGGACCAACAACAACCATTAAAATATGATGGAAGATATTGTTTTACTATTATAATGGTTCAACCATCAAGTTATCTTTTGAATTGCTGAACCAACAGCAATCATCAAATTAAGATGGAACATGTTGTTTTATTACTAGGATGGTTCAACCATCATGTTATGTTTGTTGTAGTTGGACCAATAACAACCATCAAAATAAGTTTGAAGATGTTGTTTACCTTTATTATGGTTAACCAGCAAGTTGTGTTTTTATTGTTGGACCAACAACAACCAACAAAATATGATGGAAGATGCTGTATGGCTATTTTGATGGTCCACCAACAAGATGTGTTTATTAATGCTGGATCAACAACAACCATTAAAATATGATGGAAGATACTGTTTTACTATTATAATGGTTAAACCATCGTGTTATGTTTAGTATTGCTGGAGCAACAGCAACCATCAAATTAAGATGGAACATGTTGTTTTAGCACTATGATGGCTCAACCACCATGTTACGTTTGTTGTAGTTGGACCAATAACAACCATCAAAATAAGTTGGAAGATGTTGTTCACCTTCATGATGGTCAACCAGCAAGTTACGTTTTAATTGCTGGTCCAACAGCAACCAACAAAATATAATGGAAGATGTTGTTTATCTATTTTGATGGTTCAACCATCATGCTATGTTTTTTATTGTTGGACCAGCAACGGCCATCAAAATAAGATGAGAGATGTTAGTTTATCATTATGATGGTAAACCAGCAAGTTACGTTTTTATTGTTGGGCCAACAACAACCAACAAAATATAATGGAAGATGTTGTTTATCCATTAAGGTGGCTCAAGCATCATTCTATGTTTATTATTGTTGGACCAACAACAACCATCAAAATATAATGGAAGATGTTGTATGTCCATTCTAATGGTTTACCAACAAGTTGTGTTCACTTATGTTGAACCAACAACAGCCATTGAAGATGTTGTTTATCTATTATGATGGTTAAACCATCATGTAATGTTTATTAATGTTGGACCAACAACATCCATTAAAATAAGATGGAATATGTTGTTTTAGTACTATAAGGGTTCAACCATTATGCTATGTTTTTTATTGTTCGATCAACAACAACCATCAAAATAAGATGAAAGGTGTTGTTTTATTATTATGATGGTAAACCAGCAAGTTATGTTTTTATTGTTCGACCAACAACAACCATCAAAATATAATGGAAGATGTTGTATGGCCATTTTGATAGTTTACCAACAAGTTGTGTTCACTAATGTCGGACCGACAACAGCCATTAAAATATGATTGAAGATGTTGTTCATCTATTATGATGGTTTAACCATCATGGTATGTTTATTAATGTTGGACCAACAACAGCCATAAAAATAAGTTGGAATATGTTGTTTAACTAGTATGATGGTTCAACCATCATGCTATGTTTTTTATTGTTGGACCAATAACAACCATCAAAATAAGATGAGAGATGTGATTTTATCATTATGATGGTAAACCAACAAGTTACGTTTTTATTGTTGGACTGACAGCAACCATCAAAATATCATGGAAGATGCAGTAAGGCTATTTTGATGGTCAACCAACAGTTTGGGTTCATTAATGTTGGGCCAACAACAACCATTAAAATATGATGGAATACGTTGTTTACCTATTATGATGGTTCAACCATCATGCTATGTTTTTTTATTGTTGAACCAACAACAACATCAAATTAAGACGGAAGATGTTACATGGCCATTTTGATGGTTTACCAACAAATTATGGTTATTAATATTGGACCAACAACAGCCTTAAAAGTATGTTGGAAGATGTTATTTTACAATTATTACTGTCCAACTATCAGGTTATGTTTATTGTTGTTGAACTAGCACCAATCATTAAAATTTGCTGGAAACAGATGTTTTGCTGTGATGATGGTCAACCAGTACATTATGTTTAATTTTAGAGCAAAAAGCAAATATACATCGTGAAATATGCTGTTTTACTATTATGTGCACATGCATCATACATTAGTCTGGAGGAAGTTTTTTCTAAAATTTTCAAAGCTTTAAATTAGAAGTATGTGGTTAAAATTACAATAAGAGTCTAAAAATAAATAGTTTTTGTAAATAATGGGAATAAAACAATAGACTGCTTATTACGATTGAAACAAAAAATTAAGAAAAATTCATTTTAAGTACCCAAGTGATAACATTCGAAGAAGATAAAATTATTATGCGCACGTGCACTATGCTCGAGCTTTTAATTATTAAACACGAAGTGAAATTACAATAGAATATTAAAAAAAATAAATAGTTGTTGTAAATATTTACATTAAGATGAATTTGACAAATATAGAACAATTAGGCTTTATATCAGAACTAATAAAGTTAAAAAAGATTAATTCAAAGATTAATATGAGAGAGATATTACATTTTTATGTGCACGTGCATTGATTGATTATGTGCACGTGAAAAAATTAATAGCAACCGCAATTAATATCATGCAAAGGAATTTTATATTCAGAAAAACAATAAAGCTACATATCAGTATTAATGTGATTAAAAAAGATAATATGGATTATGGGTACACGACTGAGAAATTAAAATATGAGCACGTGCAGTACTTGAACATCGTTTCACGACTTTTTATTGAACGCTCAAAGGTTGGCATTTAAATTATCAAACATGTGGTGAAATTATAACTAATGGTTTAAAATAAATGGTTATTGCAATTCATTACAAAATGGTGAATTTTAGAATCACAAAACAATGAGGTTACAAAGCAGGATTACTTAAATCAAAAAGGATTTAAATAAGATAGGGGATGAAAGTTGCACTTTTAAATGCAAAATATGTAATAATATGTTATTAAAGGTTAAAAATTAATAGTTATTGCAATTAATATCACAAAGGTAAATTTTTAATTCACAAAACAATTTTGCTACATATCAGGATTAATAAAATTAAGAAAGATTCATTCATATAGGTACACGAGTGATAGATTACATTTTTATGTGCACCTGTACTACTTCAGCATTGCCTGGTTACTGAAAGGTTAAGACTTGCTTTTTAAATTATTAAACATTTGGCTATAACATTATTTTGTTTTTTAAAAATACAAAGCAATATAGCAACATATCAAGATTAATTAGAAGAAAAATTTAAATAAAAAAAAAAATTAGAGATTTTGCAATATTTATAAAAAGACTATTAAAGGTTAAAATATAAATAGTTATTAAATATAATAACATTGAGGTAGGTTTTCAATTTACAAAATATTGTACATATTCAGATTAATGAAATTAGAAAGATTCGTGGATTTAGGTAAACGAGAGATAGATTAAATGACAGGGGGGGAAAAGTATTTTCCTTACACATTTACTTAAGTCGGGCATATTCTAATAACATTTTATAATGGCGTGGAAATATGAGGAATTCAAAATTATTATATATATTGTTTTTGTTGTCATGGGTCCTCAGGGCGGGGGGCTGTGATTGCATTTTTTCAGTCGTACCATCCATGGCCAAGAATTTTACCTCAAATATTTTTTTTTAAACAAAACTATATATAAATTATGATGAGATAGTGGTTAGAAACAAAAGGTTGAGTAGATACTTTAATGTAGGTACCTACATACTGGTACCTATAGGTACTTTTATTTATGTTGCACTAGTACAGTACAATGGGCTATTGGCAACGGTCTGGGAAACATCTCTGAGAATGATCCGAAGAAGTTTGCCATCACAAATTTTGTCACGCTACCTCCTCAATTTATATATAGATATGAAGGGAAAAGAAATTTTCACCGGTTCCTTGTACCCATGGTACTGCTAAGCGACTGACCACAGAACTTTCCATTCCAGAGATTTTACGAGCACGTATATTGCATGTACTTCTCGGTGAAAGGTTAGCAGAGTCAAGGATCGAACCCTGCAATTTAAATTTTAAAAAAATAATAATATTAACAGTTTATATTGCTTAATTTAAAATTCCAGATTATGCTTTCATTTCTCACAAAAAGTATAGCATTTTTGTTTCATATATAAGGTAGCAATCGGTGTGAATGCTCCTTGATATACGTTGCATCTATACATTCGACCCCGCGTCAGTCAAGGGCAATCAGAGATGCAGTGTGAACTGTGCTTGAGTGTTCTTTTCAAACTTCACGCTTGGGTCGAGTAGCAAAATATCAGCTCAACTTCTTATTGTCTGTTGTTATTCCACACGCACGCCGGCGTGGTTTTGTCATGTAAGTTTTTGTAAAATTATTTATTCTTTCAATAATTATAATTTTTTTCATTGTCTTTTTCTTCTATATATATTATTTGCAATGTTTATTGAATTTTGATCGCGCTATTAATTGGTTGCGGCAAATCAGACATTCCATTATTCTTCCATCGGTGTTTTCCCTAATCGTTTTTCCATGCTCTGCTTGCCATTTGATCCCAATAAATGCGCCCTTTTTGTAAAAATAAAACGAGATCTCTTAAAAATTTATTCAGATTCCATTTTAAAGAAAATTAATTCACTGTTAAAAAATTAAATATTGATACACAATAGAAGGATTTATATATTAACGGTGGAGATCAAAATTATAAAAAAAATTTTTTTTTGTCGATGTTATCTAGAAGATATTTGTATCAAAGAAAACGATTGATAAAACAATTGTTATTAATATTGTTAAAAGTCTTTTGAATTTAGTCTTACTTTTGAGACCAAATTTTAAGACCAGTATCCTACAACACTAGTGATGCTTTATATATTAATAAGCAATTTTGTTTTTCTTTCATTTTATTGTTATGATCTTCTGTATTTTTAATCTTTTTCGACAGTTATTTTTAATGTGAGCTTTTTTGTTATCCACTATAATCACATCTATGTTCTATGTAAGTATTACTTGCTAAATTTAATTCAATTTTTGTTAATTTTTATACACTATTAAAGGATTTATACATAAACGGTGGGGGGATCAAGATTATAATTTTTTTTTTTTTTTTAATGTTATCTAGAAGTTATTTGTAGCAAATAAAATGATTGATAAAACAATTGTTATTACTATTGTTAAAAGTCTTTTGAATTTAGTCTTAATTTTGAGACTAAATTTTAAGACTAGTATCCTACAACACTAGTGATGCTATATATATTAATTAGCAATTTTGTTTTTCTTTCATTTTATTGTTATGATCTTCTGTTTTTCTAATCTTTTTCGATGGTTATTTTTGATGTGCAATTTTTTGTTAATTTTGATACACCATTAAGGGATTTATACATAAACGCTGGAGATCAAAATTATATAGATATTTTTTTAATGTTATCTAGAAGATATTTGTAGCAAATAAAATGATTGATAAAACTATTGTTATTACTATTGTTAAAAGTCTTTTGAATTTAGTCTTACTTTTGAGACAAAATTTTAAGACTAGTATCCTACAACACTAGTGATGCTTTCTATATTAAATAGCAATTTTGTTTTTCTTTCATTTTATTGTTATGATCTTCTGTTTTTCTAATCTTTTTCGACAGTTATTTTTGATGTGAGCTAAATTTAATTTAATTTCTGTCAATTTTGATTCACCATTAAAGGATTTATGCATAAACGGTGGGGATCAAGATTATAATATTTTTTTTTAATGTTATCTAGAAGATATTTGTAGCAAAGAAAGTGATTGATAAAACAATTGTTGTTAATATTGTTGAAAGTCTTTTGAATTTAGTCTCTGGTGTAAGATCGTCATTCAGAAGTGGATGCATTTGTCGTACGCAAACACTCGGTGCATATGGCAAAGTACCAAAACCCTGAACCTCCGTCACATGGAGGACAAATGTCTGTGTGGCTGACTGAATCTCACGAGATAATCTTTTCTGAGATTAAGATTCGAAAGGGGTTCAGGTAGCCCAAAGTGTTGCAATAAGGCTTTGTGTCCCGGATCTTAGAATTAAGTCGCTGAGCACGTAACTTTTGAGACTGAATTTTAAGACTAGTATCCTACAACACTAGTGATGCTTTATATATTAATTAGCAATTTTTGTTTTTCTTTCATTTTATTGTTATGATCTTCTGTTTTTCTAATCTTTTTCGACAGTTATTTTTGATGTGAGCTTTTTTGTTATCCACTATGATCACGTCCATGCTCGAAAAGTATTCCCAGCTAGGTTTAATTTAATTTTTGTCAATTTTGATTTGCCGTTAAAGGATTTATGCATAAGCGGTGGGGATCAAAATTATAAAAGAAATTTTTTTTTTTTTTTGTTTGTTATCTAGAAGATATTTGTAGCAAAGAAAGTGATTGATAAAAAAATTGTTATTAATATTGTGAAAAGTCTTTTGAATTTAGTCTCTGGTGTAAGATCGTAATTCAGAAGTGGATGCATATATGTCGTACGCAAACACTCGGTGCATATGGCAAAGTACCAAAATCCTGAACCTCCGTCACATGGAGGACAAATATCTGTGTGGCTGACTGAATCTCACGAGATAATCTTTTCTGAGATTAAGATTCGAAAGGGGTTCAGGTAGCCCAAAGTGTTGCAATAAGGCTTTGTGTCCCGGATCTTAGAATTAAGTCGCTGAGCACGTAACTTTTGAGACTGAATTTTAAGACTAGTATCCTACAACACTAGTGATGCTTTATATATTAATTAGCAATTTTTGTTTTTCTTTCATTTTATTGTTATGATCTTCTGTTTTTCTTATCTTTTTCGACAGTTATTTTTGATGTGAGCTTTTTTGTTATCCACTATGATCACGTCCATGCTCAAAAAGTATTCCCAGCTAGGTTTAATTTAATTTTTGTCAATTTTGATTCACCATTAAAGGATTTATGCATAAACGGTAGGGATCAAGATTATAATATTTTTATTTTTAATGTTATCTAGGAGATTTTTGTAGCAAAGAAAGTGTTTGATAAAACAATTGTTATTAATATTGTTGAAAGTCTTTTGAATTTAGTCTCTGGTGTAAGATCGTAATTCAGAAGTGGATGCATATATGTCGTACGCAAACACTTGGTGCATATGGCAAAGTACCAAAATCCTGAACCTCCGTCACATGGAGGACAAATATCTGTGTGGCTGACTGAATCTCACGAGATAATCTTTTCTGAGATTAAGATTCGAAAGGGGTTCAGGTAGCCCAAAGTGTTGCAATAAGGCTTTGTGTCCCGGATCTTAGAATTAAGTCGCTGAGCACGTAACTTTTGAGACTGAATTTTAAGACTAGTATCCTACAACACTAGTGATGCTTCATATATTAATAAGCAATTTTGTTTTTCTTTCAATTTATTGTTATGATCTTCTGTTTTCCCAATCTTTTTCAATAGTTATTATTTGATGTGAGCTTTTTTGTTATCCACTATGTTCACGTCCATGTTCATGAAGTATTCCCTGCTAAGTTTAATTTTTGTTTATTTTGCTGCGCAATAGAAGGATTTATTGGTGGGTAGAAGGTGGGCATTAAAATTATTTAAAAAAATTTGTAATCTCTTAAAGTGACTGAAAATATACTACATTTTTAACATTATTTATTCCCATTACATGAGCGCAATTAGCTTAACGCTGTTGTAAACATAAATATTATTTCCTTTAAAATGTTAATCCCTTTCTAAACAATGTATTTCTATTAAATGGAATAAAATGCAATTTATTTTTTTTTCTATTGGCTTACTTTTCAGTGCATTAGTTTGGGGGAGTTGAAATGAAAATTGGAGCCTCTGAATGTAGAGTTGATTATTTGGATGAGAATTGATTCAGTTGCCTTTGAGAGGATGAGTAAGTATTCTAATATTTTTTTTTCTTTTCTTGGATTCTAAATCCTGATGGTTTTGTTAGTGCGAAAGACAATCCTAATTCTACCTTTTAAAAAATTTTTTTTTTTTTCAATTGAAGATGTAAACTTTTTATAATGTTTGACTTTTATTTCCTAAATATATTTACTTCAATGTCTAGAGTGATGGCGCAAAGTGTCATTTTGCCAAAGCTTCGGCTGCTAGTATATATAGCTTTCATATTGAGGGCATAATATTAGTATATTCAATATATATTCCAATTTACTTTGCATTTTTGCTTTATTAGGACCAATTGAGGTAAAATAGTCTACGCTCATTATTATGACCCCCATTTGTGCGCTTCTTCTATTATAATGGCCGTTACATAAAGTCCCATTTGCTGTTCCATTGGTGCAATGTTCATTAGATTGTCCAAGCTGAGCAAATCATTCCAGTATAATAATAAAAGAATCTTTTGTTTTTTAATTTTCCGAAAATCTTTAACACAGCCAGATGGTAAGACATATTTATACATTCGGAACTAACATTTTTGTGGATCGAAAAGTATTAAAATCAAAACTTGCTGAAATATACAAAATCCTGAAAAGCATTTTGTTTATAATAATTAAAAAACCTAATGTAATTAAGGTTTAAAAATAGGGTGTTCCAATTTTATGCCATCGTGCTTGTGAAGCGAAATTTCGATATCTAATATAAGTATTGACTGAGTTTTCGCACAATAGTAAAAGATGTTTTTTGAAAAAATTTCAATATTCGAAAAGTTCCCAAATCACAGTTCTTCGGTGAAAAGGCCAAAGCTTCAGCCTTACTAAAGGCTTGTTCCATTTATAATGTTCTTGTTTCTTAATTTTCCAAATAATTTTGAAAATAAGGCAATAAAAAAAATTTGCGTTTTGTGTATAATTAGATAGAAACAAAAGGAAAATTCTGTTAAAGAAATTATAAGCTGGGTCAAACACTTGACATTTCTTTTGGAAATAAATGCGGTAACATTAGGGTTAAAGACAATGCTATTTTTTTTTAAGTATAATTTACTAGTGATTATTATTAATTTATTAATTTTTTTATTTTTTCGATAAAAATGTTAAAACTTAAGTTTGTGATGGTTATTTTTAATGAGTCATATGTTTTTCTTACAGTTGCCAGTTTCACTGCTTTAGTTTTTTTTTTACTTATATTCATACAAGCAATAGCAATAATTATACCTATTATTTTCCTACTTTCAACAACTATTAAAAAATGGGTTGAAGATTATATTTTGTCTGTTAAAATTCTATCGTTTTTGAAATTGATAATTGATTTTAAATTTTTATATTAATAATTTTTAAATGATAAACTGAACTGTTTAAGTACAGTTTTAAATTCTTCCTTATTTAGTTAATTTTATTTACTTTTTTTATTTTAGCATATATAGTTTTAAATTGCATACAAGTGTAAAATATTGAACGGTTTTGCACAGTTGTAAAATTCCTATTTCAGTTGTTTAAATCAGTTCACATCCTGTAGCTATAGGTGTAATTTATTTCTGATATTATTATCCTTAACCTTTATTTAATATAACATACTTATAAAAGTCTATGTGTGGATCATTTTTTATGTCGCATACTAGCTAGCTTATATTTTCCAATGCATAAAATCAATTTTCCTGCCTTTTTCTTTTGGAAACTATGGGCATTTATTTTATAATCAAACACAAGTTTCTGACATAGTTAAACAATAAAACTACAATTAAAATACACTCACTGGAACTAGAATTTTTTCGAAACTATTTTTTTAAGTTTATAAGAAAAAAAGCTGCATTTTATTTGTTTAATTTTTTATATTTTTGCCCATCAGCATAAACTGATGTATTCAATATTTTGTTAATGAATTATAAACAAGTCCTCCTGCTTAACTTTTGAAAAGTTGAGGGAATGTAGCAGTGTTTGCAAAAACCTGTATTATGTGTCCTTATAATCGAGGTTTGTTGATTGAACTGATTTTTCTAAATAAAAAAAAATCATTGATTTAAATCAACTGATTTTATATATATATATATAATATTGATTTAAAAAGTTGAAAAACTGCATTTTAAAGTATTGATACTTTTACTATTTCTTTTCTTGGTTTTAAAATTTATTAACGAAATTACTTTCTTTCTTGGTATTTGTTAATTTCCAACGAATTTGAAATTACATTTTTCAAAATCTTTTGATTCTTGAGATTGAAAGTACAGATTAAAGTATTTTTTTTCTCATAATATGTTTACAGTATCTTTTACATTATCAGATTTTCTATTTAGAAATTTTGTGAAAAAAAATTTCAATGAATTTTTTTAGTTCAACTAATATATTTTAATATGGGATTAAAAATTTTTATTTTAATATAAAAAATATATAGATTAAATATTTATTTTTTGATGAATGACTACATTTATAAATGCAATTTGTTACATTTATTTTGTCATTTTAAAACTCAGGAGGAAAAAGAAAGAAATCACAATTTTAAATTAGGAACTTTGGTAATTGAAGCTTTGTTTTAATTGTTAAAGCATTCTTTAAATTCTCTATTTCATCTAGTCTTTGAATTTCAGTCATGGATTTGTTTCAAAATGGTTGCTATGCATTCATATCTATGTATTATAATGAAAAATTGTTTTAGGTAGCCATAGCTTCTAAAATATTCTTATAATATAGTTTTAATATTAATTTAATTTTGATTAAACATTTATGATGCTTTTTTAGACATAAATCAAAGTTCTTAGTATTTGAATTCAAAAAAATCAGATTTAAATAATAAAAAAATCATTTTTTTTTAAATATTTTTTTTAAAAAATCTAAAGCCCTGCTTTAATATAAGCATTAGATATAATTATTTACATATCTAATGTTTATATTAGAAAAAATATATCTAATGTTTATATTTGAAAAATGTATCTAATGTTATATTAGAACTCAAATTATAAATAAAATATAATTATTATATTAGGTGTAATATATTATAGAATAATTATATCAGTCATGTTTTTGTCGCCTTCTAAATGTACAATAAATCTCATAAGGATGAAGTTATTGTAAATAATGAAGTGTAAAATATGAAGCATAATAAGTTAAAAATTATAAATTAAAACTTAATTAATGAATGGAAATTTTAGAAGCGTTGCTAACAACCGTGACGTGAAATGCGCTATTATGGCCATTGTACATTATTTGTTTTATGGATCTCAGAATTTAGTAATGTGTTTTTATAATTTAGTAATTTATATTAATAATGTATAGTGTATTTTTTTGTGTATTTAGCTAATTTTAATTTGTTCATCATAATTTTGTTTGCGAAAAAGGTTGTAAAAAGGCATAAAATAGAGATTGGCATAAAAGTTTATAGAACAATATGTTCATAGATTATTTCAAAGAACAATTTAATTAGATAATTTCAAAGAATATTGATTGAAAATAATGAAATGTTAAGAAACTCATTCGGTGTGTAAAAAGATGGGTTTTATCTGACTGAGCCCACCTTTGGGAACCCTGGAATGATTCAGATCACAAGAAAAGAGTACTTAATTTATATTGTTAAATGTGATTGCCCGAACTTCATTAAAACTGTAAATTCATAATGCGTTTTTCTTTCGGAAAAAAATCACTGTGTACATAGAATTGTTTTCCCTGTCAATAATTGACCAAACAGCATAAAAATTGACTAGCTAAATAGCAAAAAACATTTATGAATTTGGTATTCGTTTAAAAAAAAAATTTTTGAAGAAACTAGAGTATTTACATAAAATTTTATATTAACATCAAGTAGTTCCGAAAAAATGTAATATTTGGTCTATACAAATTGTGCTAAGATGCGAAATATTTCATTATTAATTGTCCAAATATTTCAAACACCTTTATAATTTTATAACTGCCAATTTTTCTGCATTTACGTCCTTTTGTGTAAACATATGCTTTAATTTTATTTATTTCAGGTCTTGTTTGAATTTCACTTTATACTGAGTTGTAGTAAAAGTTATTATTAATTATTTAAAAAAGCTGTTAATTTGATTGCTCTTTCTTATTTTTTCTTCTAGTTGTAATACGAGGACATGTATGGAATGAATTCAGTGGTATTATAGTAAAGCTAGTATAAAAGAAGTTTGTCTATATAAAGAAGTTTGTAAATGAAGACTGACCATTATAATTGTGAATTATGTGTGCTTGTTGTTGGAAAGAAGTTGCTTGAATAATATGCTCTGTTTAAATAAAAGATTTTAAATAAAAATGCTTGCTTTTATTTTGGCATTGAATATTAATATTTTTAAACATTTGTTTAATTTTTTAAATGTGTCACAAGCTTACATTTTTTAGTATTTCTTACTAATTAGCCTGGATTGCAATTATTTTGATACTGGATTATCTGCTATATTAGGGAATAATTGCCGCTATAGTATAATGTTTCAGTGTTTAATTTAAAATACTTCTGATATAAATTGTTCTTGGTCATACAAAATTATTTTTATAAATAATATTCTAATCAAAATTCACGCACGATTTGAGTTTTTCATTCTGATATTTGCTTAACGTTTTACCCAATGAAACCCGTCATGGAGATTACGGTTCGAACAGCAAGATGTGATGATAGTAAATCTTAAAGATCCATTCATCAAATCAAGCTACTTTACATGTGGTGGAACGTCATAAATCTGATTAAAATCATGTAAACGATTTGCCTGTTTTATGTTGGACGATAAGAAGTCAGACAAAATTCCTAAATTGGGATGATGGTTCCAACATATGAGCAGTAAGAAAATATGATGGAAATTTCTGATGGTCCAACGTGAACAAAACATGATGCTATTCTAATGTTGGACCAACATAAATCTGTCCGAGTTTTTATATTGTGATGATGGTAGCTAATGTTGGTTCCAACATTTTATTTCTAAGATAATATGATGGAAATTTCTGATGGTCCAACATGGATGAACCATCAAAACAAGTTGCTATTCTTACGTTGGACCATCATAAATCTGTCCGAATTCCTATATTGGGATGATGGTATCTCATGTTGTTTCCAACATTTCATTTCTAAGATAATATGATGGAAATTTCTGATGGTCCAACATGGATGAACCATCAAAACAAGTTGCTATTCTTACGTTGGACCATCATAAATCTGTCCGAATTTCTATATTGGGATGATGGTAGCTAACGTTGGTTCCAACATTTCATTTCTAACATAATATGATGGAAATTTCTGATGGTCCAACATGAGCAAACCATCAAAACAAGTTGCTAATCTTATGTTGGACCATCATAAATCTGTCCGAATTCCTATATTGGGATGATGGTATCTCATGTTGGTTCCAACATTTCATTTCTAAGGTAATATGATGGAAATTTCTGATGGTCCAACATGAGCAAACCATCAAAACAAGTAGCTACTCTTATGTTGGACCATCATAAATCTGTCCGAATTCCTATATTCGGATGATGGTATCTCATGTTGGTTCCAACATTTGATTTCTAAGAAAATATGATGGAAATTTCTGATGGTCCAACATGAATAAACCATCAAAATAAGTTGCTACTCTTATGTTGGACCAACATAAATCTGTCCGAATTCCTATATTGGGATGATGGTAGCTAATGTTGGTTCCAACATTTAATTTTTAAGATAATATGATGGAAATTTCTGATGGTCCAACATGAACAAACCATCAAAAGAAGTTGCTACTCTTATGTTGGACCAACATAAATCTGTCCGAATTCCTATATTGGGATGATGGTAGCTAATGCTGGTTCCAACATTTAATTTTTAAGATAATATGATGGAAATTTCTGATGGTCCAACATGAACAAACCATCAAAAGAAGTTGCTACTCTTATGTTGGACCAACATAAATCTGTCCGAATTCCTATATTGGGATGATGGTAGCTAATGTTGGTTCCAACATTTAATTTTTAAGATAATATGATGGAAATTTCTGATGGTCCAACATGAGCAAACCATCAAAACAAGATGCTAATCTTATGTTGGACCATCATAAATCTGTCCGAATTCCTACCTTGGGGTGATGGTTACTTATGTTGGTTACCATCAAAGATTATGTTGGTCCATCAATGGAAAACCATCAAAAATTTTGACTTGGGTCATTATAAATTTTGCACTTTTCATTAAAAGAATTCGTATTCATGTTTTTTTAACCAGACTAGTTTTAAAAGTTTTCGAAATCCTTCAAGCAAAAAATGTTCTTCACCTAACATTTTACGGTTAAATGGATGCACCGCCTGCTGCCGGTTATTTTACTGTAATTTTGGAATGGAAATTCTGACAGTGAGTAGCTAAAACGGCAAAAATACCCTTTTTACAATAATAAAGAGACTCGTAAACTGGGTTTCGGAATTGTTTGATTATTAACATGGAACTGGTGGTACACTAATGAGCTATTGGAGACGGTCTACACTGCAGAAAATTCCTGGTTAAATTCCGATATAATGTATTGACACTCTAAGTGTAGCATCCGTAAAAGCCAATTTACCGAAAAATCTATTTTTACCGTAACATTTTATACCGCAATTTTTACGGTAATGTTTATTTATTTACAGTGGTTCTGTGATTTTACCGTAATGTCACTCTATATAAAAACTGCGGTGTATCACATTTTTTGTCCCATAAAATTTTACCGAAAAAATCACTGGCACCCTGAATATCGGTACTTTTTACCGGTACTTTTACTTATAAATACTAGTATTCATCTTTCATGATGATCTGAAAACTATTATACCATAGACGAGCTCTACTCTGTCACAATTTATATCGGAGGGCCAATAGTGGTTGTAATCAAATCTCCGTAACATGTTTCATAACTGCCCAAATTTGAGTCAACATCACTGAAATTAGGAATGGAATTTGAAGCACTGAGAAAGTAACAGAACTACAATGCGATTAGCCAATCAAATATAACAAATGTTAATTAAAAAAAAATGCATTTTCGAGTTTAAACATGTGTAGAAAACAAAACAAAGGATGTCGTATAAAAACATGGGTAGCTTTAAAACTTGCGGCATGCTTCCGAAATCGGAGCTTTGGTGACTTATGGTAGAAACCATAAAAATATTTTTTTTCTCCTAACTCTTTCACTCCTAAGAAAATTATCCAAATTTGATTTTTTTAACGTTTGATATTAAGAGCATAATCGTTCATAAATTACATAATTCAAATAATAACTAGTTCAGAATAAAAACATCAAAATAAAAACAAACAGAACATTTTGTATTCCAAGAACTAACTAGATATTCAATTTCTAACTTCATATGTGATCTGCGAGCAAACATTTTTATGTGGGGTCAATAAGCATTTAATTCTATTTTTTAACAAAATTTGCACAAATAGTTTATAACTACATTCTATTCATAAAATAAATTCATTTATACTTAAAAGTATAACGTTTTTTTTTTTTTTTCATATAATATTTCAAATGTCCGATGTTCTCGCCGTATCTAAATGTACTTCTTAAATATTATAAACATTTTCTTTGAAAACAAAAGAAAAATGTCCAACTGTAGCTTAAAGACTTCCAAAATATCTACGAGAAGATTTAGTACTTAAAATTTTAAATCGCTAAATATGGACAATGAGTCCCATTATATTTAGTTTGAGTGTCAAGAGAAGGAAAAAAGAGTATTTGATTACATTTTCATGCCCAATATTCCATTCTGGGAACGTAAATAATATAGGTAATTAATGTTTTATTAACTTTTGACAGTATGAAAAATGAATTACTTTCAAATGTTTTTAACAATAATAGAGAGTATTATGCTTAAATTATTAAGTATTATGTTTAAGTTATTAAATATTAGGTTAATATAAGGTGATAAAGTATTGCCAGAAATTTGTATATGCATATTTTTTCGTAAAATTTGAAAACTGTATAAATAATTTTAATTTTTACAAAAAAATACTAAAAAAAAAATTTTATAGTCTATATTAGGCCGTACTTTAAGTAAAATTTTAACTAAACAACAAAATTTAGACAGAAAAAAAAAATAATTGCTCCCATGACTTTTGTGTTTAATAGGTTAGATACTTTATCACGGGAAATCGATTTCTAGCACAAGCCTATGGCAGACGAATACTCCACCCACCACACTAGCTGGGTGTCACTTTTTCGCTGGACAACCATTGGTGGGGGACCGTTTATGCATAAAGTGAATTAATACACAAATGCGAATTATAAATGCTGAAAATTGGAAAAAAATCGGGACCTTATTTTCTACCATCAAGCAAAGATAATAATTTCTACTATTATTTATAACAAGTTTAATAATTAATTTTGGAAATCTGTTGCAACATTATAAGTCAAGAAGAAATAAATTTTTTCCAATCAAGTATTTCTTAACATCAATTTTTTCATCCTCATTTTCTTAACATTGTTCAGTTTATTTTAATAAAATATAGTTTATTGATAATGAGACATAATGAAATATGATAATAATGATTATTTGATTTAATGAGAATGAAACATTAAACCTTAAAATAATTTTCTTAACAACAAAATCATACAAACATTATTCTGTGCAACAGTTTTATAAGAAATTTAAAAAAATAATGAAGGTTTTCTTATCATTATCTCTCAAGATAAAACAATTATATATATATATATATATATATATATATATATATATATATATATATATATATATATATATATATATATATATATATATATATATATATATATATAATTCAAATCATCTAAAGAAATATTTAATTCATAATCGGAAAAAATATTACCTGATTAAATTTGAGATACTCTGAATGTTTCTCAAAAAACTGTGATTTGTTTTTAAGGGAAACAAAACTAATCAATGTCATTAATGGCTTACTTCATAAAGCAGATAATTTGAAGTATTGTTTTTTTTTATTTGTTTTTTTTTTCCTATCGAAAAACGTAGAAAATTGGTAAATCTTTTAATAGACCTGAAATGTTTATTTTTTTCTATAAACTTGTAATTTCCCATGAGAAAACTTCAGTACGCCTTACATCATTAGTTTTCTACATCATTTTACATAAGAAAAGAATCTGTATTTTTTTTTCTTCTCTCAGGAACGGATTCTACAAGATCCATCAATACATTGTAAGAAATATATTATTGAAAAGCAAAGTAAATCTCATTAATATACTCGCGCTCATACTTTATTATCGATATGCCAAAGTAAGATTTTTATTCCATTACAAGATCATTATGTTAACTTTTTTTTACACAAAAATGTCCTATTTTCTATTACTGCTCATATATATATATATATATATATATATATATATATATATATATATATATATATATATATATATATATATATATATATATATATATATATATATATATATATATATATTCCACCATTATTTTATATATAAATAAAAAACAATAAATATCGAGTCCTAAAATGTGAAGATCCGCCCATTGGATGAATAGTTATTCTGGATGGTCTTATTTATAGTTTGCGCACTGTACACCAAGAACTAGAGATGTTCTTATAAAAAACCTCGATCATTTTTGTCTTTCAGTAATATAAAATCCACAGTTACAGTAACGTATGATACACTTAAGAGACAGTCACACACACACACACATATGTATATATATATATATATATTCTCATACAAGAATATTAAGAACACCTTTCATAGTAATAATAATAAGAAGAATCAAAGTAAAATCCCAGAAAATATATAATAACTTGACTGTTACTCTTCTTGTAAGCCCTATTGTATTATTCTGTTCTCCCCCCTGATACCTTTCTAATAAAACATACTAAAATGCAATGTTTCACTAACAACATTGTACCTCAATGCATAAATTATCCCTCAAAACCCCAATTAAAATTACGTGACCTCCTGACATTGATTATTTTAATTAGAGTTATAAGGTTTCAAGTAATAGTTCTTTTTTTAATTAATTAATTTATTTTTTGTTTTTAACCTCCAGTTTTTGTTTAGAGAGTTTCAAGTAATTGCTTTTTTTTAAGGTTTAAAGTGATAGTTTTATTTTAATAAGGTAATGGTTTTTTTTCCAAGGGTTTTGTGCTCCAAAAAATGGAACACCTTGAACTTCAAATATACGACTCTTTTAAAATTTCATTTCTCAGGCACGATTCAACCAACTTTGCTCAAATTTAAAAAATATGCCACGTAAAACTACATACTTTAAAATGATGTTAAATATATATATATATATATATATATATATATATACATATATATAAATATATATATATATATATATAAATATATATATATATATATATATATATATATATATATATATATATATATATATATATATATATATATATATATATATATATATATATATATATATATATATATATATATATATATATATATATATATATATATATATATATACATATATATAAATATATATATATATATATATAAATATATATATATATATATATATATATATATATATATATATATATATATATATATATATATATATATATATATATATATATATATATATATATATATATATATATATATATATATATATATATATATATATATGGGCGAATCTCAGGAATCATTAATCTATATGTCTTCAAATTTTTCTTATAAATATATAGCATAATAAGCGAAAATTAATTCTAATAAAATTACAGGAATAACTATGCATTACTAACTTTAAGATACGTACGGTTTTGATAGCGAGTAACTTGCTTTCGGTTTTCATTTCTTACTTCACTCCTACATTTGACAACTTTTCATGAGTGTCGCTTAGAGTGTTTAGCATAATTTTTTTTTTTTTCAATATGCATTGCGTTTAAAAAAAACTGAAAATAACTAAAAACATAATTTAGTAGTTCAGCTGTACTATCATATTTTCTTGAATGATATTTTTCGTGAATATTGACATTTGCAAACACCAAATTGTCGCCAAATTTTGGCACGTCAAATCGTAACCATCAAAAATTGAAAAAAAGGTATACAATCCAATTCGGCGATTTACAAGTCAAACTAATGATACAAGTTTGTTCTACTTTAAATAAGCTATTGGAATATCACTAACATAAAACTCGCAGAATTGAATTGTATGGTTTGATGTTTATAAGAAAAGTTTGAAGACATATGTTAATATATATATATATATATATATATATAATATTACCTTGCGCATGTCCATTTTTGGGCCCATCCTTGGGCTCCCAAAATCCTCCCAAATCAAACTCACTTCAGTACTGCAGTAAGAACGCAATATAAAACAAAACCCCTCTATTTACGCTTTTACCTCAATTTGCGCTTCTGTTTTCAAATTTTTTAATCTGGTAATCTTGTTACGAAAATACTTTAATCGTTCTTGGAAAATTTTCCATTCATGTAAGTTAATTTGAATTCACTACTCGATTTATAGATTTCGTTTAATGTTTTATTCTGCTTCTCTTTATATTTTATTTTCTGTTTTTACGTGGTATTTTCATTTAATGTGTTCTATTTTATTTGCTGCAAATATTTTGTAAAATTTTTTGAGTGCTCCTCACACTATTGTATTGATATTTTTTGCTTTTGCTTATCTATACAATATTAGAAAAAACTACTTTTTGCGGATATAATCGTGTGAGCTGATGAAAAATTTATATCTTTTATTTTCCTAGATTTTATTTTATTTCCTTTTTTCGGAATTTTTTTTTTCCGCATTTTTTTATTATTTTATTCTTATCTTTCCTTTTTCCTTTTTTCATTGGTCTTTTCATTCTCATGCCATCTCAGTTCATTCTAGGACTTGTCAAAGAATTTCTTTTTCTGATTTCGAATCTATTTGCACAGAATGGCTGTCTAGTCCAAAGCTCAGCACAATCATTCATTAAGAAGTTTGCTGGTGTTAAATTACTGGAGATGACTGTCTAAAAAAATTCCTTTGAATTCCTTTTATTTTAATTTCTGATGAATTTTATTAATAGGATTATGTATAATGCTTTTAACGAAAATCGTCTCTGAAAACAAGTGAGGAGAGTAATTTTCTGAAATTGACGAAATTTTCACTGGCAGCATTTCTATAGGAACCGTTTCTTTCGTCAAAAACAAACAAAATGGCATTATTTTTCAGTCACCAACAGTTACAATTTACAATAAAGATAAAAATTAATTCCTAATAAAGATAAATAATTAGATCAAACGCTGATTTAAAACTACATTTAGAACACGGCTAATAGTACCAGCACAGTATTTAACACCTAAACATGTATGATTTAAAGCAAAAACAAAGCTAATGAAACACAAATGAAAGTACAGAAATGGACATACTATAGTTTCAGTTCAATAAACAAAACACTTCCTCAGGGTCTAACATTTCGTCAATAGGGTATCAGAAATGCAGATGTGTTGAACATTCTTTCAGAGGGCTCCTTATTAGGTGCGACAACGTTGCCCCTACATTATGAAGGACATAAAGTGCAGTGAAGAAGGCAATAACACCCATGTCTCTGACCAGAATTCGAAACGGGATCTTTCTGACAAGAGAACAGCTCCCTGACTACAATTTAGGCCAGTCGGTGGAATCGAAAATATAGTATGTCCAGTTCTGTGATTTTATTAGTGCTTTATTCACGTAATTATTTTATTTCATTTATTTTACATAGCACAAAATATACAATATTCTATCATTTTTAGACATATGTCATATGTTTTCAAAAAATATAAATCTGTATTTTAATTCCTGAAAGAAAACTCCTATACTATACATTAAAAAAACATAAAATTCAACAGGGTATTAACTTAGATTTCTTCACGTTTCACGTAATCCAAAGTATAAATTTGAGAATCACCCCTTTCTACAACTCAAACTTTTGCTTTAAAGGAGAGAGAAAAAAAAGAACAAAAAAAAAACTTCTTCTGTCACTTGAAATCAATCTGGCTCATCTTGTCTAAGAAAACAATAAATCAACATTTTGCCTGTGGATGCAGAGAATGAGAAGAAAACGAACACTAGCTATAGAAAACGAACAAGAAAACATAGAAGAAAAGAATGGAAAAAACTAACACAAAACAAAACGTGTTGGCGGACTTTACTAATGAGGATAAATAAAAAGATAGAAAAAGAACAGTAAGAGATGCGAAACAAATACTGAATTCTGCTTCTGAAATAGAAAGGCTGTAACTATTACTGGTCTATAACTGTATCGACCTCTATTTCTAATGATGGTGAGGCATTTATATAAGAAATACCTTTAAGGATTTTCTTTGGTGATATGGCCTCATTTATATGAGGTGAACGGAATGTCAGTTTTTATAGCTTAAATAAAATAAGGAAAAGAGTTTTATTATTTACTATGGAATAGATGCATTTATTCTTCTTTGTGGTTCACATTTATAGATGTGAGAAAGTATTGTGTAAAGTACTGGGATGAATTCAACAAATATATATTTATGAAGCTAATAATCTGTTATTTTAAAGAAAAGGAATGAAATGTTTCATTAGATTTGATGTGTATCCTAAATCTTTAGGAATTATTTATTATTCTACATAATAATTTATTACAATAATGGTAAAAAAAATTAAAATCTTTTTAAATGTAATAACCGGTTTAAATAGCTTAAATAAATTAACTATAAAATAGGACTGAAAATTTAGTGCCACACTTTATAGTTTAAATAAAAAAGAATATGAATGCTGATATTTACTATTGAATCGGTGCATTTATTCTCCGTTCACATTGATAAGTGCGAAAGAGTATTGCGTAAAGTAATACAACAAATTTAACAAATAGATATATATTTATAAAGATATAAATTGTTTTTTAAGAATTATGTAAAAAGGAATGAAACGCTTGATAGGATTTGAAATTTCTTAATCATTAAGAAAGTGTTTATTATTTTATTCAAAATTATTTTTTTTTATAATAATGGGACAAAAAGGAAAAAAATATATAAGGAATAAGGAAATAAAATAAGGAAAAAAATTGTGTAAAATGCATTTATTTTTCTTTGAGGTTCATTATTGATAGTTGTGAGAGAGTATTGTGTAAATTAATCGAACAAATTAAAGAAATGTATATTTACGAAGTTAACAATTAGTTTTTCTAAAGAGTAACGCAAAAATGAATAAAATGTTTCATTAAAATTGACTAATTTTAGAAAAAAGATCTCTAGAAAAAATGTAATTTTTTTCTTTATCTGAACCTTTTTTTATATATAATAATGGAAGAAGAAATTAAGCATCTTATTAAGTGTGATATCCAAATAAAATTGTTTCAATGAATTAATATTAAAAAAAGGACAACGGAAGGTCATTTTTTATAGTTTAAATGAAATAAAAAAAATAATTTTATTCTTTATATGGGAACGATGCATTTATTATTCTTTGATTGTCACATTTATAATTGTGAGAGAATGTTGTGCAAAATACTGGGACAAGTTTAACAAATATGTTTAATGAATTTAATTAATAATGTTTACGAATTTAATTAATAATGTTTACGAATTTAATTAATAATTTTAATTAATTTAATTATTGCTATTAATTTAATTTATTAAGAGCAATGATTTAATATTTTTTATGAATATAATAATTCGATTTCATGAAGAACTACGTAAAAATTATGGAGGTATTTTATTGAATTCGATATCTTTACTAAACATTTACAAAATTTGTATGATTTTTAGCAAAATTTTTTTCACTATTTTGAGAATAAACAAAAAAGTTACTTTTTGTAATGTGATAACTAGGTTATATAGTTTCAATGAAATGATAATAAGAAATAATAATATTTTTCATAACATTCAGCTATTTAAGTATAGTGTTTCATAAATTTACTTTCATTTTGCTTTACTTTCGTTTTCTTACTTACCTTCGAACATGGATTTAGGTTACATTATGGACCTCAGACTACGTAATATGTATTATTAAACTTATATTTCATAAGTCCGAGAAATATCAGTATACTCCTAACATATCTTAAAATTTAAAGCTTGTTTTGACTTGTTTTTCATTACGAATCTCATTCCACAATTCATGTGATTTATTGTTATTATTATTTATTTTGTTATCTGTCAATTCTACTTTGTAATTTTTTTCAGTACTATGCATAATTACACTTCTTGTAATATTCTTACATACATATTTTATTCATACAAACATATTTTAAAAGAGAACTTTTGTTTCAGTAGATATTCAATAGCTGCATGAAAGAAGAAACTAACTTTCGCCAGCACTTACTTGATGCTAACTAACTATTAGCAAAATCCAAAATGCACCAACGTTTGTGCTTTTGGAAGTGGAAATAATTCAACACATCTGATAATGGTAATTCCTTATTTCATGCAGTGGAGTATACACTGAAGAGCCATTACATTATGACCACCCTCCATCAATAACAATGGGCTCGCCCATGTTTTCATAGTTTCTCGCCCAGGAAAAATATTTTCATGGGGCACATTAGGACCCATAATCCTTATAGAACATTCCCTGACGTCTGAAAGCTACTTGAACATAGTTGCAGACGAGGTTCACTCATTCAAGGCAACATCTTTTCCTGCAGGGGAGGGGGTTTACCAACAGGATAATGCACCCTGTCATAAGGGTCGAATCGTCATGGATTGGTTCGAGGAACATTCCAGTGACTCTCAAGTCATGTCTTGGCCCCCAAATTCACCTGACCTTAATCCAATAGAGCATTTGTGGTCCTACTTGGAAAACCATATTCGTGCTGTCACGCTACCCCCTCGCAATGTCAGGGAATTGCAGGACCAGTTGGTGAGCGCTTGGTACCAGATACCTCAGACTACATGCCAGCACCTTGTGGAATCAATGCCACGGCGGGTGCTAGCAGTTTTGAGGGCTAAAGGTGGTCCTACATGTTATTAGCAGGGTGGTCATAATGTAATAGCTTTTCGGTGTATATTTAACAGCATCCTTTAAAGTTGTATGATTGCTTGATGTGCTAACATGAAATAACCCATGATTTTTAGAGTTTTTTTAACAACAAATTCAGATAGGTATTACCCAACAGTTTTTACAGTGTATTAGGAAACCTTTTCTGAATGTTTCTAAATGGTTAATAATCTTTTTTTTAAATAAACACTAGGAAGCTACACTGATCATTTGTGCAATAAATATAATGATAATTTACATGATAATAATTAATATGCTCTAATTTTCAGTTTAAAATTATACATGAGATGACTCATATTATGAACTTTTTTCCCATCCCAAACGCAGAGAACGTCTGCGATTTTAATGATCATGTGGCGTTTAATAAATATATATTATAGCGTATTTATAAAACACCTAAAAACATGTAATTGCATATTTTAGGTGTTTTATACATATATGTTTTAAAACATGCTTTAAAAACGAAAAAGAGTATGAAGCTTAAATTGTTCACAAATTTAACAGATTGATTTTCTAATAGAGTTTTTGAATGAATGTTTCAATTCTTGTTCAAGCACTATCTTCAGACATTTTATGTGGACAATTTAATTAAATTAAAACAAATTAAATGCAAATTTTTGTCTAGGAAGGCATAAAGCAACAATATCCATGTTATTTTTTTAAACAGAGAGATAGTATTGTTCCATATTATTGTTATACTGTTTATTTCAAACTGATTACTTTTACAGCAATATTTTAATGAAATAAAAATGTAGGAGAATTTCTAAAAAAGACGATATAAAATGACAAAACAATTGTAAAGCTTGAAGCAACTTCTTGACAGATACTAAAACATGGTTTCCCTAGTTGTCAAAATAAATAAAACTTCAAACTAACGAATTTTCAGATAGATTGAAAGCAATATATTTTTTTAAATAGAAAATGTTACAGAAAATTTATTTTCAGTTCAATATCTTCCAATACTACATTTATAAGCTATGCTTAATATGTATTCACGCAAATTGTATTATTTTTTTAACATGAAACAAATTATTAAAAAGAAACATAAAGCATAAACACCTTTATTCTTTTCATTAACTATCTTAGAGATTAAAATGGCACTTTCCTGTGACCTTGTTTATTCTCTATTGTTTTACTAAAATTCTGTTTTCTTTTGCATTTTTTTTTCATTTCAAATTTGAAAACTATTTAATCTTATTAATTTATTTAACAATTATTGCGTGTGATGAAAAGTGCTTTATTTCTTAATGATTAATTTTAGTCGGACATAGTTGTTTTAAAAAAATCTTTTTTTTTCTCATGCTGTTTAATAAATTCATTAATATTTTATTTTAACTATTTTGGATTTAAATTGTAGGAAAATCAAACAGAATTTTTTTTGCAAATTCTTGAATATATCTTCTATTATCTATCCTATTTTCTCCATCCTGTATTTATATCAAACCACGTATTTATATCAAAACTAAACTATTTTTGTTTTTATTTGTGGTGATTTTCCAATGGTTCTTTTTCAAAATTTGATGATTGACCTAAATATTTTTTTCATTTATAAATTATTTTTACCTTTACTGGCGATGACTTTTCCGTATACATTAACAAATAAATACATGTTCATGATTTTCAAAATTTTATATATATATATACATACATATACATACATATATACATACATATATATATATATATATATATATATATATATATATATATATATATATATATATATATATATATATATATATATATATATATATATATATATATATATATATATATATATATATATATTAAACAAGTTTATTTTCCAATTACTAATGTTATCCCATGTATTTTACCATATTAGCACATAAGCCCTTCCTTCTTTTTAATTATTAAGAATTTCTTACGCTTTTGTAATGAATACATGAAACGAGTAACATTAAACGGCGAAAAAAAATTTTGTTTTGATAAAATTAGCAGATTCTTTTTGTTATCTAAACATTATGAAAGCATAAACTTCGCACTATAACTTCACATTATTCAAGTAAGTATTTTAAAACTTTAAATCTTGTTTATTTTATTTTATTTTTCTAAATAACAAGAATTTTTTTTTTGTGCGAAACAATAACGAGTCTAATTTTAGGTCATTTTTCATTTTGTGAAAATCTGGGATGAATAGCTTTAAAACACAATTGTAGGCGCTTCAAAAGGTAATACAAAATAAATAACACGTGTTTTAAAAACTATCAGTGTTTTGCAAAAGAGATTAAAGATAACTGCAAGAAGACAGGAATACACCACTTGCTGCGTTTCTCTTAATAAACTCACTTTATGTTTTTTAACTGGTTGCAAAATTCGTCAACCGATGGCGCTGATCATTGGAAATCTATAAAAAAATGTTTTCTGCCACATATCAGACCATTTCAAAAGAAACATTTTTTACTAGCATCTGTTGATTGTTTTTTTTTGTGAATTTAAGTAATATAAAATTCCTTTGTTTTTCTCGCTAATCGGCAGCACTATTGTTGAATTTTGTTACGGACTTGAAAACTTCTTGTGAATAAATGCCTCGATTTTCAAAGTAGACGCATCGAACAATACATTTATATTCCCTGTTGTTTAAGTTTAATTCAATTTTCAAATCATTGGTGGAGCATTTGATTCTACTTAGTTTTTAAATAATACCAGATTTTGGAAGACTCTTTAAAAGGAAGTAGTAGATAAATCGATGCCTTTAAAGCGTCGCATTTAAAAAAAAATTTCGGTTTTGTAACTTGGCATTTTAGAAGGAAAAAATAATTTTGATTAATTCGACTCCAATGTTAAAATTTCCAATTTTTTTGATAAATGGTGTTAAATGTTGGCAGATCTTTACAGAACTAATTTCAAACTATCAAAAGTTACATCTATTGTAATACATGAATAAAGTAAATAAAGCTATATCTATTGTAATATTTATTGAACAATCAGTAAACTTATATATTTTCTCAGTTGTTAGGAAGTAATTCTCTTTTCTTTTATTTAAATTGTGGCAGCAATTAAGTTGTATGAATGTAATATTTATGAATTATCATTAAATTAGTTAAATTAATTTCACTATGAATTATGCATTATTTTATATGTAGTCTTCTAAAATATAAAACATCTAAAAGGTGTTAATATCCATTTGTGTACAACAACTTCTTTAATTTATAATTATCTAACTACTTTCTTTTGTTAACTATGAGTACATTCGTGTGGTTTAAGTCTTCACTGTGAAATATTCCGAATCAAATTACGATAAAAAATACCAAATGTCAGGGTGCCGGTGCTTTTTATCGTGTTGTCCATTTTTACGGAAATTGTTGGGGAACAAGAATTATGATATATCGCAATTTTTTCAGTAATAATTACAGTAAAAATCTATTAATCACTCTAATTAAATAAATATAACTGTCAAAATTATGGTATGATAATTTACACTAAAATGTATTTTACGGATGGTGCACCCAACGTGTCGGTAAGTTATACGACAATTTGATCCGGAATTTTTAACACTGTACATACTAGATGCAGCAATTCCTTTCATGTACTTGGAATTTTACTGTATGATATTTTACGGTGTGATATTACGGTATGATTTGCGGTATGATTCAAAGCAGGCAAAGTAATGTATTTTTTATCAATAAATATTATTCCGTTACAATGGAATTACCCTTTTGTAGAACAATAAAGAATACTGTTATATTTCTGATTTTATTATTTTAACTTAGCCATGCAAGTCTACCAAATACTTTGAAATGTTTTATAGGAAATAAACTTTATCGCTTACCCAACATTAAAATTTCAAAATATTATCAATATTTAAACTTTAATATTATCACGTGAATGCCCTAAAATGATTATGATAATTTTACCTCTGTCATAAATAACTGGTCCCTCTCTACTTACAATCGTTAGCCGGGACGTTACGGAGCATGTAAGATAGAGCCTTGGTCTATTATTTGGATTCACTGCCGTAACCGTTCTTCGGAAAACTATATAATACATATTCTGTTCGCTTACTCGCCACTAAAACGGATGTGTTAGAAGGAAAAAACACCGTTCGCATAGCTGACCGTTGGAATATGGTTAAGACAGCTCTAAGAAACGAAAACAGTTATCTTAGAATAGCCTTCAAAAGCAGTTTCTGGCTCTCTCCCAAAGTGTTTTCTTCGGAATTTCTTAGTAGAACGAAGAAAGTCATCTCTTTTGTTTACTCATAAACGTATCTTTCTCGAGTTATGTATCTTTATTTTAGTTTTATGTGTCACTTCGCACATCCAAGTTCTTTCAATAATAATGACTTCTTTGCAAATGTATTAGTTAAGAAATAATGCCATTAGAAATATGATAAAAGTATAGATTGATTACAAGAGTAATATCTTGATTCAAAATGCTATTAACCGTGATGGATGAGTAGAACAGTTTGTGTAAACCTTTTAGCTCTATATTATCACACTGGATTAACTAATCTTTATCAGTTATAGTCATAATAATGTGAAAGAGCATAGGAAAAATGCACTTTTAATCGATAAATTCAATTAATGGAAAATCTTTCTCTTCAGTGCCGGCTCGTAATGATACAGATTGTGAAGAACAATCAATTCAATTTTTCTAAAACTTCATGAATTTACCGATGAAATTTATTTATATAATATTATTTTATTAATAATTTACCAATAAATATCACCATCATCATTGTTTACTCGTAAACATATCTTTCTCAAGTTATGTAGCGTTATTTTAGTTTTATGTGCCATTTCGCACATCCAAGTTCTTTCAATAATAATGACTTAGTAAATGCATTAGTTAAGAAATTTTATTAAAAATTTGTTAAAATTATCGATTAATTGCGAATTGAGTGTAGTATCTTCACTTAAAATGTTATTGACAGCGATGCATGAACATAACAGTTTATGTATACTTTTTAGTTCTAGATTATTACGCAGAAATAACTGCTCTAGTTACAATAATAGGAAGAAATATATAAGAGTTGCAGTTTTCATCGAACGCTTCAATTTATTAAAATTTCTTAATCTTCAGTTCGGGTTCTTGATGATAAAGGTCGCGAAGAGCAATTAATTAAATTTTTCTAAAACTTACCGAACTTACCAATTCCCTTCATTTATATTATTTATTTAGCAATCAATCAATAAATGTCACTAGCTAATCATTTATTTTGTTTACTCATAAAAGTATCTTTCTTGAGTTATGTATCTTTTTTTTTAGTTTTATGTGTCACTTCACAGAATCAAGTTCTTTCGAAAATAATAACTTCTTTGCGAATGTATTCGTTAGGAAATAATGTTATTAGACATATGATAAAATTATAGATTGATTGGAAGTGCAATATCTTGACTCAAAATTCTATTTAAGACATGAGGATAATAGTTTTTAAAAACCTTTTAACTCAAGATTATCACTCGAAAATAATTACTCTTTATGAGTTATTGTTATAACAATGCGAAAGGATTGGAAAAATACATTTTTTATCCATGAATTTAGTATATTTGATCTTAAGTGCCGGTTATTGATGATAAAGATTTTGAAGAACAATCAATTCTTCTATCATCAATAGTTATAATGTGTTATTAATGTAATTTAAGTCGCTAAACCTAATTTTGTGTGATTTTACTAATCTATCAATTCAATTTATGAAACAATGTATATCAATATAACGCTCTAATTTATTAATATTATAGTATTTATTAAATAATTTGCAGTGTATCAATTATTAATCAATAACTTTTCAATTAATTAAGTTATTTAAAAAGTGATAATTATAGTAAGAGGATCTTTGCAACTACAATTTAGTGCTCATGAGAGTTTTGCAAATTCAAGCAAATTGTATGAAGCAAGTTTCGTAATAAACACCACCAATGTCCCAAAAACGGCAAATTGAAATGACATAAACTGTAAATTTAAAGGATAAGTTATAGTGATTATTGTCATGGAAACTTGCCTGCTTCATGTGACGGGCAAAATTTAAAGTTTATGAAGAACAATCAATTCAATTTTCTAAGTGCATTATGCAATTGACGAACAAGTAGTTTATTAAGATTTTTTAAGGAGAGGTGATAAAACGTAGAAGGTATATCAGCTGCGGAAACGAATTACCCAAGACATAATTATAAAAATATCTTACATTTGAACTAAGTTTCTCAAAATTGAAGTCCAGCAGTGGACTGATCGTGAAGACACAGTTCCCAGTAGAACACAAAAGTCAAGCATCACTGGCTGCGGTTGGTGAGATAGTAGGTGACCACTTTGATCAGCCTGCATAGGGACCGATGGTGTGCGGTATCGGTTCTCGTTAAACTGTTCTACAGTTAAGTGCTAGACTTCACGCACAGGTCGTCTGGCTACCAAACCAGGGGAGTTATCACCTCTACAGATGATCAAATTTACGTTGGCATGTCTTCGGATCATCCTCAGGGATGTTTCCCAGACCGTCGTCAATAGTCCATTGTGCAGATCTAGTGCGTCGTAGTTTAAGTACCTACCTACCTCAAAGTTAAGCAAAAGAGTGTCATAATAACTCCGAAATTAATAATAGTCGCATATGGAAACCAAATGTATTCAAAATTGAAACAGCATAATTCGAGCGGAATGAGCATATTTTGAGTATTCTCAAAAGTGATGTGATGGAGATATACGTGAGAGAGAGAGATGTTCATTGGCTAACAGCAGGATTCGAACCAAGTTTTCCCAGGTCTATAATATTAGTTTCGAACCAACGCAGTTGTACACCTCAGCCCAGGGAGAGTTAGGAAGTTTTATATAGCAGCCACCGCAATGCCACATCATGCCATAATGATTTTCAATTTCAATGGTAGAAAGGATTGCAATTTGAAAAGTATTATCCAAACAGTTGAGTCAGGTGTTCAGTAACTTTAATTTCTTTTTCGTTTATCTCGCTTATCTTAAATACTTTCAAGCAAATGGAATGAATGTATGTGTCATTGTGGTGGTCACTATATAAAGATTTCACTCCTTCTAGACTAAGGTGTACATTTATAGTGGTTAGAGCCTGTTTCTGCGATCTCAGAGGTCCTTGGTTCAAATTCTATCAGCAGTTGAACGAACTTCTCTTTCCCACATTCCTTCCTCCACATTACTTTTGAGACTATGCATTTTGTTCTAAATTAAGTGCATAAAAAGCTTCCACTCCTCTTGGACTGTGGTGTACGACTATAGTAGTAGCGAGCATCCTATTATGATTCCTGAGATCCTTGGTTCGAATTCCGCTAACAGCTGAACTGACATCTCTCTCACACATTTCTTCCTCTGTATCACATTTGAGAGTATACATTTTTCTCGGAGATAAGTCTATGCGGTTTCAATTTTGAATTCGACTATTTGTTTTGGAGCTATTTTGATATATTTTTGCTTAGTTTTGTGGAACTCTTTTTTATACGTGGATAATGCAAATCTTATTGTAAGTGTCTCTCGGTGTCCAAAATTAAATGAAGTACGAATGGAATCAGAGGAAATACAAAGCTTTTGTTTTGAAAGCTCTTTTTGAAATTACTGACTTTTAAGTATTGATATACATAAAACCACTAGCGAAGTTTTAGGATTAAACCCATTCGAAATAATCAAGCAACAGTTTCACAATTAGCTTAAAATGCTGTTTTTAAAATTAGCAAGTGTAATTTAAGAAAAATATCTATTAAATGAGACAACTTTAATTTTTATTTTTATTTTCGTTCATTAAATTATAAAATGATTGTGAATCATCACTCTAAAATTTTTTGACTGTAACTGAAGACTGTACTAATACATTTAGCTAAAAGTATTAATATGTATTAACTGAAAACTGCATTAATAACAATAGGATAAACATAATAGGGTACAATTTTTAACGAAAAAATATTTTGAAATATTCTGCGTACAAAAATATTTAAAAAGGGAAAAATAATATAGTTTACTCGAACAAATCTACCTGTGTTTGTAGGATATCTCAAATTTCCCATTACTTTTTTTCCGAATCAGATTAGACAGTAAGACATTTCAATGAACTTTGATCCACATGTTGACCATAATATCACGAGAATTTATTGCAACCTTAACATTTCACCAAGTTGAACCATACTGCCGTTCGACTAAACTATCTTAAACGCGATTTCACCGACATATGATTTAACTGAGTCAGAAAAACATGATTTGGAGCAATACAATTTTAAAGTTGGCTTACATTGTTGTAATTTTTTGTGAATGTTGGCGCACAATATTCAGCAAATTTATCGCAACCTTAATATGGTTCCGAATCAAGCCTACATGGTAAAACTTATTCGGAAGCATCTTTCAGATCAACACGTTATTAAAGGGGAAACAATTTTGGTTCAAAGTACCGAAATTATTGTTCAGCAAAAAGCTGAATTCTCTTATAGTCATTCGAAAATGATTAACAACTTTTTCCTGTGAATCACAATTATATAAAATTAAACAGCAATTATTTCAAGAAACTTTGACTTAATTTATAAATATTAATATTAAAATATTTTAAATGACAGTTAAATTAATAATAGTTGAAATTGAATTTTGATAAACAAACGGCTAATACCATCGGGTTTCCATGAATTCCAAGGAAATATTTACGCATTGAATATTATTTTATTTTGAAGTGAACTTAATTTAGAATATTACCACTGATATTTTAATTTAAAACAAAACACTCTTAACTTCATTGATTCAAACTTAAGAACTTTAAGAAGTAGATAATGAGAAATCATTATTTCATCATCGAAATGAAATAATTTTCTAAAATAAAATCAGAAATAAAAATAAACTTTTTAAATTCTTAAGAGTCCTTTTGTGAGCTTACTAAATTGAAAATATAAAGCCTAATGCAATTAAAGTTTAAAACCTGCATTTTTTTCAAATGAATAGTTTAAAACCCAATTATCAAAATATTAATTCCTCGAATTATTTCAAACCTTATCTTCCTTCCTTTAATAAGATCTTATCTTTCTTAATAAGATCTTAACTATATCTTATTTAATAAGAGATATCAAATAAAGCAAACTTAAATAGTATTACGATTTAAATTTTACTTAAGTTAAGCCTATTTTAAAATAGAATAATAATTCGCATTCATTTTAATAAAATACAAGTGTTACCTAAGATTATCGAGAATTTACGCTATTAGTTTTGAAGTTTGGTTTTAAATAAAACCAGCAGGATGTAATTAATTGTGAGCCAAAATTCAGTCCAAAAAGAGCTATATTTTTTTTCTAATATTTTTCTCGTAATTAGTCAAATAATTAAGTCATCACGTGGGTATTTTCCCCTGAGGGACTTTCAGGATGGGATAATTGAAATACAAATCGCAAAATCAATAAGGAAGGTACAAAGTAAGAAGATTTAAAATTTCTCCTCTCTACGAATAAAATGTGCTAGACTTGAAATCAATATCTCAATGGTGCATGAACTAGGAATATCGATACAAACAGCTGTATCTGTATAAAGGACCATTTCCCTCATTTCCTCTGCATCGACTATCGTTTCAGATCTAATAGTTCGTAAAGAAAAGCTTTGTTACACTCGGATTCTAATTCTAAATTAACCAGAATAACTAGAAAGTTTAAAACATTTTGTTTAAGAACAAATATATAACTATTCCATTTTATTTACCGTATCATTTTTAGAGGCTAAACTTATTTTCAATATACAGGATTATCAGCACATTTTATATACTGATACTTTACATAGTGGACTGTTATAATAAAATAAATGAAATAGTAATAGTTGTTACTTTATTTATGATTAAGGACTAATTCATTCCTATTTTATTGTAAATACTATCACTTCATTTCGCTTAATTCTTAATATTATTTTAAAAATTGTTGTACGAATTTATTAAATCATGTAAATTACTGATAAGAATATATTTTTTTAAATGTAAAATTAGTTTTAATGACATTTATTTTCAGGTAAATCTTTATTTGCTTGATCCGTAAAAAATATTAAAAAGATTTACTGTAACTTAAGGCATTTTAGTCCTTTTAAGCAAATCATTCCATTCTTGAAATTTAAGGCAACCATGAAAATTTATACAGCTATAATTCTGAGCAGCTTCAAGTAATTGACCAAAAAATTGCGTAAATGCATTTAAAAAAAAAAAATTACTTAAAAATAAAAATGAGATAATATAATAACTTAAAGTCAAAACAAATGAATAAATGTCTAAGATACCAAAGTATTACAGCGCATTTGCTGCAAGTAAATAGAACTCATAAAACAAGTTAAAAATGTAGAGAAACGTGGAAAAATTACAGCACAATGAAAAAAAAGTGAAGAAAAATAATAATAATAAAAACAATAAAAATCCGGAAAATAAATATATACTATTTTCATCAGCTCACACGATTTGTTTGCTTAAAGGAATGCTTTCAATATAGCTAAAGCAAAAGGAATTGAATCAATATAGCTAAAGCAAAAATATATCAATACAATAGTGTGAGGAGCACTCAAAATAATTTACAACAAATAAAATGGAACACATTAAGTAAAGATATCACGTGAAAACAGAAAATAAAATGTTAAAAAAGAAAAAAAAAAAAGAAAAGAAAAAACACAGAATAAAAAATAAACGAAATCTATAAAGGAAGCAGCGAATATTCAAATAAACTTATATGAGCAGGAAATTTTTCAAGAATGATTTAAAATATTTTCGTAATAAGATTGCCATATTACAAAATATGAAAAAATAGCATAAATTGAGGTAAAAGAGTAAATAGTGGGGTTTTGTTTTATAGAGCGTTCTTACTAAAGTACTGAAGTGCGTTTGGCTTGTTAGTTACCAAGGATGTGCCTGAAAATGAATGTTCGCAGGGTAATCTTACACAGAATAGTTTAAAGATATTGACATTTAATAATTTTTATAAAATTCATAATTTTAGAAAATTAAATTTTATTTAAGAAAAAATAAAATAAAATAGAAAAGAGAAAAAAAACATGAATTGCCTTTTCGCACATAATTTTAGCCCCGGATTTGCCCGAAATGAATTTGCACAAAAAAATTATATAACATAACAGAAAAAAATTTAGTAAATTAATCTGCAATAATATACACTAAACTCAATGATTTTATGTAGAATTTAATTACTTTAGTGGATTATTCATTGTTTTTTATCAAATTTTGAAAGAGTTTGTCTATTTGTTTTTTGGATAAATAAACATTACTAAATATTTTTTTAATTCTTTTCATTTGATTAAAAATGGTATGTAAATATATTTGCTCCGAAACATTAGAATTCCAAGTAATTTTCTGATTTTTATTAAAATTAAAATCAATTCTTTTATCGTATAAATCATCAAAGCAGATATTTTCTTCTTTTATAATACCCAAATCCGAGAAATTAAAATTATCATCATGATTACGAAGCAAGATTAATTCCTTTGGGGTAAATATTATTTAATAAAATAGTATAATTTTGAAAATTAAAGATAATTAAATCATCAATAAATCTAAAAACAAATTTTATATTAAGAGTATAATTGTTTTCAAAATAATGCAAAAATAAGTTATTTTAGAGATATGAAAAATTAGATCCTTGTGGTATTCCATCAATCTGAAGAATAATATCTCTTCCATTGTAAAGATATTTATTAAAAAGACAAAAATTTATTAGAATTTTCCAATAATCAAAATCGCAATAAAGATATTTTTAAGATAAAGATATTACATAGTAATAAGATCGCAATAAAGATATTACATAGTAATAATTCAAAAGGACATCTTTTAGTTTAGAAAGGGAAATGCTATTGAAAAGATCCTGTAAATCAAAAGTAGTAATAAAATTAAATAATTTTATTATGTTTAATAAATTCTAATATCGGTTGAATATTAGTAATAATCCAAGAACAACCTTTTTATAATAATATTGTTAATAGTTTTCATTAAGAAGTTAGAGAAAATGGTGCCTGGTATAGTTAGGTAAATATTAGACCCTCCTGTGATTGTTCCAAATGACTGATTATTAAGCAAGGAAATTGTATATTGCTAATTTTAATTTTTAAACTCTTATATAAACCTACAATTTACTAAGTTTAAAATTTTTACTATTTTTTAACTCGGTTTTTAAAAGTTCAACATGGAATTTTTTACAGAAGATTGCATAATTATTGTTAGCTTTGTCTATGGGGGTAATTATTTAATTTTTTTGTAGTTGTTTAATTGATTTAACAATTTAAAAAAAAAATTTGAATTATCACCGTTATTTAAATTATCCCTATTATTGAAAACGAAGTTTTTAAAGTAATAATAAACACCCCATTTCCATTCTTTTAGCATACCTAAAGGAAAAGAGAATCTATTTGATATATTTAAACAATAACTATTGAGAACATTAAGAAAGTATTTTAGAATTTTATTTATTGATTTCTTGTAAATGGGTCTAAATTTTGCGCCATTTATCATTAAGTTCCTAAGTTCTAAGTTTTCTATAACTTTTATATTACCGGTAATAATAAGCTTATGATGTTAAGCAAAAAAATATATATTTCTCTTCTTCACAGTGATATTCAAAATCTGATACAGTAATCCTCCCTAAATATTTGCTTATACCATTATAATTAAATATAGTTTTATCAGGATATTTATTATATTTAATCTTTTAATTATGTTATAATTCTTTAATGGAAATAAATTTTCGAATATGTTATGAAATTTGATGTTTACTTATCTGAATTTTTATTTTTATTTGGGGAAATTTTACTTATTTGAGCTTTTAGAAGATCGAAACAAAGAATGTTGAAGTGTTAATTAATAAAAGAAAATTTAATAATAAGACCTTGAAGCTTATATACGTCAATATTCTTAAGGAAGAAAACAAAATCTTTAATTGGCTTAGCATTTTAATGCTTATTAAAATCTTTTTTCCATATTAAAAAAATATATATATTTAATTTGTCACTATTAAGAAAATTTCTATTACTTCTTGATCTCCGTTTACCTCGATTTGTACGCTTATCCTTAATATGAAAAAGTGAATAAGTAGAGGAGTTATTAAAGTTAATCTGTGTATGTTGGAAGGTATTAGTTATCCTAAACGGCAAAACTGTTTTGTATAAAATCATGTAGTAGTTTTCTTTTTGTAGTCTCAAATCTACATCTTCTACTATATTTAAAATATTAATTTTGACACTGTTAAAGCTATGTTCTCTGAAATTATTTAATTCCAGGTTATTGATAATTATTACTGTTTATATCAGAAAGGTGTTAATTAATTCGGATAATAACTTGCTTAATATTCGAATTAATCAACACTGTTCTCAAATCAAGTTTGTTTCTTCTCATTCACGTTTGCCAAGTCTTTAAAATGGGCGCCTATTTTTAAAGGGCTTGAAACAAGTCGACAGTTATTTTCTATTTATATATTTTTTAAGCGTATGAAGTTATTATTTATTTAATATCTTACCGTTTCAGTTTTTTTCCAATCCCCTGGTCCATCCTATTATAATGGAAGATATCACTTACCCTACAACAATGGACTATCCTACTATAATAGAAGATATCACTTACCTGGTTGATCTCCTTTGTTCTTCATATTAGGAATAAAAAATTATTGGATATCAAATTGTATTGAATATTGATGAATTGGATTGGATTGGATTGAATCGAATTGGATATCAAAATTATTGGATTTCAAAGTCTTTTTGCAGTGCTCTTGCGAAGCTAAAGCTGTAAGTAAAAGAAGTAAATTCCACCTAGTGTATACATTTTATTATTCAGTTTTTAATTTTTATTAATAGCTAAATTTTTGTGGCTGAACGGAATTAAACAAACATTTAAACACTAAATTTTCCAATGCGCTGACTTAGATTGTACGATTTTAAATAAAATATTATTTCTCATGCGCGAGACTTTTTGTGTAATTTAAACATATTTCAATGAAAATAATACAATTTTATAAAATTTCTATTCTTAGCCTAAAATGGGTTAATTATTTCGATCTTAATGGTAAAGAAATATTTCATGGAAGAAACATTCTTCTAAGAGTTTCATATTTGATATTAATTTTATTACTCGATTGTAAGAACTTTTATTGGATATTTTGGATACAGCCCCTCATAACGTTCAAAAGAATATGGTATTGGCGCCAGATTTCGTTTGAACGGCTCAGTTTATAGGCAAGATGCAGACTTTTAATGTTTTGTGGAACACCAAAGTCGGAGTATCTAACACAAGGATGGATATTTTCCTTGCTTTCTTTATGACTTGTATAGGAACTTTGAATGGTTGAAAAAAAAGAGGTATACAAAAACATTTTTTCGCAGTTTTCTGGGTCACATTGGTTGATTTTTTTATATATATTGACAATAGAAATCGTATCTTCTACTCAATATCTGTTTAATTTTTTTCAACCTTTCAAGTGATCAATAATGGAAAGAAAAAAAAATTACTTTCAAAACTATCAATAGAATATCTCTTAAGGATTACAATTCTTCTTTTTCACTCAGCTGATGCAACAGCCCTTCTTAGAAAAGTTATTTTTAACATTTGGTTGCTAGCCATTTTTAAATTGCTGCAAATATGATAAAAAAAAAGGAAAATTGATACTTTCAAAATAAAGATAAATTGACTCATTTTATGGATACACTGTCAAAAACTTCTTGGAAAAAATGGTTTTATGACAATTTATTTAATTGTTATTTTATCATATTCAAACAAAATAGTCAAATAATCATAAATAACTTAAACTTCATTCTGTGTGTATTCAAACGGTATTCAAACTGTTAAGTGTAAAAAAAAAAACAGTTTATAACTGCTTTAACCTAATACTGTTAAAAAACCAGAATTTTATTGTACCAACTAGACCCACCTAAAGAAGACACTCAGTTCCTTGCAAATAGTTACATACAATAACAGAGAGGGCTAGTTTCAATATCATGACTGACAGAACGAGGGTTCGACTTCTAGCGTTGATACCTTAATATTTCCTACATTCTCTTCAACAAATGAAGAGTTTAGTTTTCAGTGTCCCGCACTACCCAATATGTGATCCTGGGCTATTAGAATATGATATTAAAAATAACGCGTAGATGGCAGCACCATTAAACTGCGGAACTTTGTCCAGTTACGTTTCTTTTTTACGATTTTGAGATCATGCTAGTTGTAAATGGTTAAAAAAGCATATAGTTACAGAACATCAATACAAAACTATGTAGTTTTTTAACCATACTTGTTGTAAACGGTTTAAAAATTATAAAAGTTAAAAATATTCTTTACCGTAAATTTTCCTTTTAGTTAGATAGACAGACTGCTGCTGATTTTCTTATTTTACCATAAACTTAGAATGGAAATTCTAACAATGTATCTGAAACATATCTGAATCATAAATGGGAAGTTGCATACAATGTTAATGTTATAGTCTAAAATTGCATAAACAATATACTTGTAATTAGCTTTAATAATATTCATCAGTTTTTGATAACGTGACGACAGTTAAAATCTCTTTTTTAAGACAGAACTGATTAAGAAGTAGCATAATTAATTTTTGTCCAGTATCCATTTAAGAGAGGTGGTTTCCTTTTTCAAAAAAGACAAGAAAACGCAAGTGTAATTAAGATATATTTCGCGGAAACAAAATAGTTATGTCTATTATAATATATTTTAATGAAGAACCAAAAAATAATTAACATAAATTAATTTTCTGCTCAAAAAATTGTCTTTTTGAAAAAATAGATTTAAATTGAAAAAATAACAATTTATAAATTGGATAAGTAAGAAATATCCATTTATGCCTAGGCACAAAAAGCGGTCTATTCACTACCGGTCAAAAGTTTGCGAAAATTTTGAAATCTACAAAGAAAAGGTCTGAATTCAAATGTTCATAGAACTGCGAAAAATCATTCAAATTGCATGAAAATTTGATATGTTCTAAAGTGAGCCCTATACAGTTAGTTACGTAGGATCAAATTGCAATACTTTGTTTTTTACGAACTGAATCCAGCTTTTCATCATGGGTTGTTTTTATGGTGAAACTATTTGTTAAGTTTAAACACTTGCCAAACTTGCAAAAAAAAAAACTTGTACTTTCTGTTAATGGAAAATAGTTATTTGAACCGTTCTATGTAAGCCCTCAAAATTTCAGATGGATTTGATTTTTTTTGACGAAGTTATAGAATTTTGAATAACATGTATACTTTTCTCGATTTTTGAGCGTTCCTCATATGCAGGGAACAACAATAAAAGACAAGCTGAAATATGGTGGAACACCTTATTCCCAAAAATGTATCAATAAATTTGCAACTTATAACAATGAAGATATTCTGCCGAGCTTACCTCATTAGTTGCCAAATACAAACGACGACAAAACTATGAAAAAAAAAATTTTTCCACGCATGCGCAATACAAAAGAACTATTTTAAATACTTTTATCGTGCGAACTTTTATAATTTTTTTTTTCAAATTCTAAAACAATAATTTTGTATTTTTTTAATTGCTCTATAAATTTTGTTTAATTTTAAACAAAGTTTAGTTATAGCAAAAAAAGATGAGACAAAGAAATAAATGTTTTTTAAACAATGTTTATTTCTCCATAAATATTTTAACTATATTTACGAAATTTTAAGCACTTATTGCAAATAACAACCAAAGTAATCGATACAATTTACAAGCTTATAGCCTGATTTTCTGGCATAGGCTGCTCAAAAATGCATGTTTTCTTTTGTAATTTATTACCGATTCCTGAAACTCCTGAAAGCTTTAAACTTTATTGAAAGGTATGAAAAATCGCATAAAACACTTCTAATATTACTAGATAGCCCTCTAAGTATTTCGTGAGAAACTCAACAAAACATTTCAAAAACCAAAAGTGTATCTTCTATTTTTGTTGGGTAGTGTATCTTAGCCCTAAAAATGGTGGCAAGTACTTTACACGAAAATAGTTGTAGATCAATAGATACTTCTTTTGTGCTTAGCGTAGTGAAAAGGAACGCTCATTTTTACTACTTTTTGTGTAAAGTGGTAGTACCAATTTTTGGATTTCAATAACATTAAAATTTATAATAACAATAAGATATGGTTAAACATAAGTGTCAATTTTACGATTCCATTTATAATAAGAACACTTAGTTTAAAATTTACTCAGATACACACAAATACTTAATATAAAATTAGTTTCTAAATAAAACAATGTATAGCATATTATACTTTTGCTTCTGTAGTTGTAAATCAGCGCACTAAACAACAACAAACACACGCCATTTCGAACTCAATTGTAAGCAATTTACTGACGAATTATAATGAAACATGTGTTTTCGGAAGTGAAAATAATTCACGAATGGTGAGAGTGTGCGTGAGTTTGAACTTAGCATTTTCCATTATTGGTGTTTAAATTTTATTATACCCTTTAAAATGCACATGAACGCTCTTCCAGATGATAACTGGAAATTAAATGTTTAATCACACAATTTTTAGGATGTCAGACACCAAATTCGGAGAGCTTTCACGCCATAGTTTTTACGGTGTTTTTATAAACTTCTCTTGAATTAAAGACGTTTAAAACTTACCTAGTCATATGATTTAATCGTTTCCAAATAAACCCTTTTATTCCTTAAAAATCTATCTCAAGTTAATCAAAGAGTTTTTTAAACATGTGAAGTGAAATTACTTTCCGGATCTAAAACGATTTCGTATCCCAAACCATTTTATGTTAGATAAACTAAAACTGTTAACCAACATAAAAGTTTTTCTTTAATAGTATTTGTAATTAAATGTTAATGAATACAAAGGAATGCAATACAGAAACAACAATTTAATCCTCATTTAATGTTATCAACTAAATAAAAAAATAAAGAAATTTAGATTTTTACTTCGTTCAAATCTCTAATTAGATTTTTATATTTTTTATAATACCCTTTTTAATTAGTTCGTTGTTTATATAACATTTCAAAGCCTTAAAAATTAAGCAATCTGAAGGAAATGAACTAGATATGAAAATTTAAAAAAAATATATGTTTATCTTAAATCCAAATAAAATCACTCATGTGTTTTGTTTTACTACAGGCACTATTTCAAAAAAAATAATAGAAATATGAATAATTAGCATTAAGTAATTTATTTTTCTTTAGTGAAGTTCAAGAAGTTTTAAAATGGAAAAGATATAAATGAAAATATAAATAATTTCGATTCTTTAAGTTAAGTTTGATTTGCATTTTGTATGCCCATTTTCTTATTAAGATTTAAAAATTAAAATCTGTAATCTTTCAGTGTTTTCAAGTCAATGATTTTAACATTTCTTTCTCACATTATTATATTTTTCTTTTAAATTTATGCTTTAGCACGTAGAAAGTTTCAAAGGTATTTAAATTAAAAATTAAAACTTGCAGATTATCATATTTCGAAAGGTCTTTTTTTTAAATTTTTCCATTTCTTATACAATTAAAGTCATTTTAAGTACAAAAACATTTTTTAAGTAAACAACAGTGTAATATTTTTTGAACTAAAAGAAACAATATTATGCAAATTTGGTAAAGAGTAAGTTTAAGATAATCGGATTGTGAGTGGCCTTAAAAGTATTTTATTAAAAAGTTATACACTGAGTAGCAAAATTATTATTCCCAGATGACAGTTTCATGAGCTATTACGTCTCAGTGTTGCTGCTAGAGGGTGAGATAGCTACAAAAAAGGAATAAATGGCCATCAATTGCATTGTTACCATCAATTGCATTGTATTATGCTCTGAGATATAGGCAGAAAGCGTGACTTAATTGAGTTTAAACGCGGGATAATTGTAAGCTCTGGAAGCGTCGGAACCAGTATCAGCAAAACGGTTGCTCTTGTGAAATGGCCGAGATCAGCAATTATTAATGTGTACAGATAGGAGACTACCAAGAAAAAAACCAGGTCTCAACGTCCGGCTTGTTGTCGTCATGGGCTACTGAATGCTTGAGCTGAAAGGGATATGCCAGAGTTGTCCAGTCCTACATAAGAGCAACAGTACGTCGAACAGTGTGGAATCTTAATGAAGGTGCAACTGCGAACGTCTCTGAACAAACTGTGGGCAGCACATTACACCATATAGACTATGGGTGCCAATAACCTGCTCGAAAGCTTCATCTGCCAGCCTTGAACAAAAGCAGACGTCTTCAGTTTGCAAGGGAGCATAAGGATTGCACAGTAGATGACTGGAAAAGGGTGATGTGGTATGATGGCGTTTTTAAATGCACCATGCAGATAGCAGTGTTTGGATGGGGCGAAAACAGCAGGAAAGCACGGACCCCAAGTGCATTGTCCCAAAACATCAAACTGATGGAGGCACTGTTACGGTTTTAGGGGTGTATTATTGGCATTTCATTTGTCCTTTGATTCCTTTGGAACAGCGTCTGAATGTCCAAGGGTATTTAAGAATCGCAAATCAAGTACATGCTGTTAAGTTAAAGGCGTACCCTCCAGGAATCGATACTTTCAGCATGACAGTACTCCTTGTCACGCAGCTCGTATTGTCGACAGATGGTTCGAAGAACACTACGGTAATTTTCCCTTACTTCGATGGCCCGCAAAAATCACCAGACAATTGAGGATTTGTGGGATGAGATTGAATGGGGCATCACACAGCTGGAACAAGTGCCATACACTCTGACGGAACTGAAAAGTGCAGTTCATCGGAGATGTGGTCGAATTCCTCCTACAACCTACCAACGTCTCATAGAACCTATGTCAAGAAGAATTCGACCAGTATTAAGGGCTAAAGTTGGTCCAGCAGTGCATTGAGGGAGTTGTCATAATAAATTTATATCTAAGGCTAACTGATAAATGTAACATTTTGCAAATCTGAGCGGAATTTTGTAAAATACCAAGTATATTTTATAAGTCTTCAGTATTTTCTAATATGAGTGATATTTTTCAGGTTGAACACAATCAGCATATATGCCTTAGGGCCAATTAGTAATTGTGCGTAAAAATAAAAAAGAAGACTTAATTTGCTTACTCTTACTGTAATAAACTTTTAAATGTAATAACTTTTAATAGAACACAATTATTCTTCCATAATTGGTCTTATTGAACTCTATCTGAATCTATTATTTTCCTAGGTCGTAATTCATTTTCTCATTTCTCAACCTACACAAATATAAATTACCATTCAAATAAATCATTTCTTTGGAATTCATATCAGTTGAAATTTAATTTATGTAGCTTGAATGTCATATCATAAATTTTCCATATTATTTACGTGACAATAACTGTTCCCTAACAGCACTATCTTGTCCAGGATTATGACAAATATAACCGCTTATAATTAGCATGTTTGCGGTTTCTCTTAAACGCAAATAACGAAATTATTAAATAGGAACTTACTAAGCTACTTCGGTAATCGAATCTAAGACACCATATAATTTCACGAAAACTGTGTGACATTTTTTTACACGCTGCAATTTAATTTTTGTTCTACTATTTATCTTCATAATAATTGCAGTTCTGCAAAATTTAAAACATATATAAAACTTCAAAAATGAATATGTTTTTTATAGGGGTCAAAATGACCATTTTTGGCTGTTTAAGGTATTTTCATAATTATTTATTTTACTTATCAACATAAATTTTGATATAGTATACTTAGGAACAATTTATTAAAAATAGTGTCTAAAGATTTAAAGATTATAATTAAGATTTTTAAGTAGAAAAAACTTTAACATTTATTCTGCTTTTAGCTAATAAATCTTTAATTTTTAACAAGTTAAAAATTAATAATTTTGATTTTGATAATTTCGATTTTTTAAACCAGATACTCTTTAGTTAGATAATCGAAAATTAAAACAATATATAAATACATTTATTAAAAAAGTATTTAAAATCAACATTAGTAATTCATTTTCAATTGAAGAAAAACTCTTAACGAGTTGTTTACTGAAAGTAAATAGCTCTTTAAGAGTATTTATTCACTGAAAGTGAATAAATCTTTAATTTTAAACAACTCAAAAATTTATTCATCCTTAATGTAGTTTTGATTTTCTGAATCAATTTTTTATTAAGTTATCAAAAATTAAAACTATACATAAACACATTTATTAAAAAAGTATATAAAGTCAACAACAATAATTTATTTTTAGAAGAAAAAAACCATAACTAGCTATATGATTACAGTCAATAAATATTTAAGTTTTCACCACTCAAAAATTAATTCCTCATCAATATAATTTTGATTTTATAAATCAATTTTTTATTAAGTCATCAAAAATTAAAAAAGTGCACAGATACATTCATTAAAAAAATTACATAAAGTCAGCAACAATAGTTTATTTTTACAAGAAAAAAAAACTTAACGAGCTGTTTGATATTAGTGAATAAATCTTTATTTTTTAAAAACTTAAAAATTAATGACTACTCAATATGATTTTGATTTTCTGAATTAATTTTTTATTAAATTATCAAAAATTAAAACAATACACCAATACATTAAAAAAAATATTTAAAATCAACATCAGCAATTCATTTTTAGATGTAGAAAAACCCTTAACGAGTTATATACTTTCAGTGAATAAGACTTTAATTTTTAACACCTTAAAAATTCAATTCCTCCTTAATAAAATTTTGATTTTCGAAATCAAATATTTTTTCATTAAATTATCGAAAATTAAAACAATACCCAAATAAATTTATAAAAAAAGTATGTAAAGCCAACATCAGCAATTCATTTTTGGAAGGCGAAGAAAAAAAAACTTAACGAGCTATTTGCTTTCAGTGAATAAATCTTTAATTTTATCTTCCCATGCAAAAGCACGGTTTAGTGGATAAGAGACTAATGCGCTAGAATGGTGAAATGGATTGCGTAGACCAAACATTAATCAGAGAGTGTTCAATTTGTCACTATACCAAAGTGTGTGGCAGTGAATAAAAGAAGGAAGTGTAGAAAGCAGTGAAGAGAGAACGAAAAACCGTGTGGGGGAGGAAGATAATCTTAAGCAGAAAGACAGGGGGCTCGGCAAGTATTTCTACGCTGTAATGGTCAATTGTCGCCTAGTGATTTGTCATTCACTTCTTTAAGAGCGAGTCGCGTTCGCCCTGTCGAAAACCATGATTCAGTTCAGGCAATTCATAGTAGATTCGTGAGACTTAACGCGGGAAATAAATAAGGCTATACTCAGAAGTTTTCCTCGAATATGAAGACTATTGATGTTGCTGGCACTTTAGCAATATTTTAAAAATTTATTTCCCAGTAAAGCGAGGAAGAACAATAGCGAAGAGCTATGAGAACATAATAAAACATTTATTTCTAAAATATTTTGAATATATTATACATATTGTAGGTAGTAGGATGATATTGTTATAAACTGTGCATGCTGAAATTAATGATTAAGCAATTAATCGAAATGGAATGTGAAGGCTATTGATGCTGCTGGAACTTCGATTTTAAATATCTAATATATATAATTCTCTTACGTGGCTCCCAAATTTTGGCTGTATTTCTTTTCCGCCGGTGGCAACGTTTGCTTTGTTTCGTTTACGTTTTGAAAACACCAAAGCATTCTGCCTTTTAATGATGTGTTTCTGATCTAATATATAGAATTCTCTTACGTGGCTCCCAAATTTTGGCTGAGGTACTTTGTACAACTAAATAAGATTCTTTTCACAACACTTAAATATTTACTTTATTTTCTTCATTTATAGAGAAAACAGTCGGCAAAGAATTCTGTTAGGTTAAAAAACATTTCGCTAAAAAAAGAACGAATTCTAAAAGAAATCATAGAATTTTTTGAAAGTTAACTTAGCAACATAAATCAAAATGACATAGAAGCGCAACTAGATCAAACTTAAGATACCTGAGCGCTTGACGTGGCAAATCCTTCAATTCTATAAGTGTTGTATCGCCAGATGCCCAAATTAACAACTGTGTTTTTAAAGAAATTCTCTCTCTCTCTACTATTCAGACTACTATTTCATATTGTTTTACAACACATGGCTTTAACACTCTGATGGGAAAGACTTTAAAACAAAACTTACAACAGTTACTTTTCTCAACAACTGAAATTTAGAATAGTGTGATTGAGAAAAATATGTAAACTGTTTGCAATTTCAAATTAATATTGAAATGTACAGGTTTAGAATTTTCTACAGTGAAAAGTTTTCGGAACTTCAGTATTCAAAAAAGTATACAAAAGCTAGACGTTAAGAACGTATCCAATGAGCGAGCAAAGCGAGCATTGGATTGCGAAGCAATCCGAAATGAACTGCGAAAGCAGTTCCGGGGGTTGGCGAGCGCCAGCGAGCAGGGGGCGAAGCCTTCTAGTTTAGTAAATATTTCCTAGTAAAACGTTGAAGAACATTAGCGAAGAACTATGAGAACATCGTTAAACATTTATTTCTAAAATATTTTGAATATATCATGCATATTGTCAGTAGTAGAATGAAATTGTTGTTGTTTCTAATGCAACTTGCCACACGATCAAGCCTGCTTGGTGAAACCGAGCAAATTTAAAGCAGAGTGTGCGCTTCTTGTTTTGCAGCGGTCAAGAATCCGACTTATGCAACACAATACGTTACACCTGTTTATAAGGCGGACCCATTCATACATCCATTCATTCATCCACAGATCGTAATTTTGACCTAAATCAGAGAACGATCGATCTCCAATCCAGTACCCCCAGAGGTTTGATACGTTATTGGAACATGGAGGACTTCGCGACTTGACAGAATCTTTACGTGCATCAGTCACCAAATGGGGAGTCTTCGGCCGGCGGGGTTCGAACCCACGAACCTCACGAACTCCGACCAGGCTATCCCGGCCAAAAATTGTTCAAACTGTATAAGTTTAAACGAATCATTAAACACTGAATCGAAATGGAATACAAAGGCTATTGATGTTGCCAGCATTTTCGAAATTTTAATTATTTACTTAATATTTCCTAGTAAGGCGTTGCAAAACAATAGTGAAGAACTGTGAGGACATTATAAAACATTTATTTCTAAAATATTTTGAATATATTATGCATATTGAAGGTAGCAGAATGATATTGTTACTAACTGTATAAGTTTAAACTAATGATTAAATACTATTTTGAATATCGAGAACAACGAAGTATCATAATTTATTTTTATTAGAAAACAATGGAATTAAGAGAAGATGTATGTACTGTTAGTGTTAGAATTTTAATTTATTACAGTACGGTAAAGTAGAATCGTTATATATTTTATATATAATAATTCAAATATGCATTACACATTATATCTATAATGAAGTATATTATATTGTAATGAATTTCAGAGTATTGTACATACATTCTATTAGACATTTGAAGCAAATTATAAGTACATTGAATTGTATAAATAAAGCTCTGTATAGTACGGAGGTTGAACAAATCATGGAAACTCTTTTATACTAACTCATTGCAAACAATATTTCTTTCGGCAGCAATTTGTTTTGCAATACTGATGGTAGTGGAAAGATTTTATTATGTTGTTAGATGTTATGATGTTATGAATTCTTATGTGTTATTACATGTTATTAGAATGTATCAGTTTAACAAATGAATTAACATATTTTGCATATTGCAATCAGCGGAGTATCACAATTATTCTTCATCGGCAAACTAACAAATTGTTGCTGCATTACCATGCTTTTAGTTTTAGGTTTTTAGTTTAATATAAGAAAGAATTAATTTATAACCGTACCATAGAGAAGAATCGTATTAATTTTAATATGCAATAAATCAAATATGCTTAACACATTCTATCTACAATGTAGTATATGTATTGTAATGAAGTCAGAATATTTAACATTCATTTTATTGCATGTATGAAGTATATTATAAGTTTATTTCATTGTAAGAATGAAGCATATTGTAAAGTACAAAAGTTGGACTAAATAATGAAAACACTTCTGTACTGATTCTTTTCAATATATATATATGGGTGATTCTCACGAAATATGACAATTCACTGTCTCTTGCTCCGAGATCTAGTACTATTATACTAAAAGAACTTTTTTTTAAAAAAATTAATAAATAGCATTGCTGTTAACATTTTAAAATGACTCTTAACTAGCAATGACTGTTTTGTATAGTTGAAAAATTTAATTTAACTCCAAAATGTCATTTTCCTGGCATGTCCCAAACAATGTTTCCAATAATAACTAGCTTCAAAACTTCCCATAAATTTTTCAATATCTAATTTTTTTTTATCTCAACCGTTGTAAGCATTTCTAGAATATACGCAGAGGGTATTATTTACAAAAACTTCGTTTAAAATAATTTTTGCAGTCACTAATTTGTTTGTCCCAAGAAAATCTGTCATTTTCCTGGCTACTTTTATTTAGTGGTTTATAACCAAAATAGTTAGAGCTAGCAATCAATATCTTATGTTAATAGATAGATTAGATACCCTCCTATATGAACATGTCTTGTTACATGAATAAAGAACCAATTTTCTGGTTCAAAATCTATTTAAAAAGAAATTTCAAGGTGAGTAGGTTTTTATGTTTTCATTTTCCTGGTTTCTTGAAATCATAAATGACATAAACTACATAGATTTGTCTGAGTTATTTTAAGAAATCCTGTTGTTTTGTACAGAATATAACCGTCTTAGGCCAAAATATTAAATTAAAGTAAAGTTATATGCTATGAAATGGCGAATTTGTCATTATCCTGGTTTATGAATGACATGACATTGAAACAGTTACCAGAAAATGTTTTAAACCGTTGAATGTAAAGCAAATATTAACCTAATATCAAGTTTATGTAAGATTGTTATATGACTGAGTGTAATCAAAGTATTTTTTTATTTAATGATAGATTACTACGCACAATTTTATTCTGTGCATATCAGCAACAAAAACATTTTTGATTCCTTCTACAGTGGATAAAATAATTAGTTTAGGCAATTCATGGTCCACCTAACGTAAAGGCCTAGGTTTTGTTACTTACTAATAGCTTAAAATGACTTTTTTTTTTCAAATTTATAAGCTAATATGTCATTTTCCTGTCATTCAAGATTTGGTGAATTTCTATTTTTTTTTTCTCGAGCAAATGGCAATAAACTACACTGCTTTCTCTAAGGTATTAATAAGTGTAACTAAAGAAGTATACAAAAAAAATTAGATTATTTTGAAGACTTTAAATTTGAATAAATTTTTTGGTCCGAATTGTCATGTTTCGTGAGAATCACCCATATATATATATATACATATATTCTTAGAAGCAAATTATTTGTAGGACTTTACATAACAAAGCTGTTGGCATAATTTAAAATATCATATTTTAAGCTTTTATAAATGTCATTTTTTATTATATAAAAATTTTATATATATTCAATATTTATATTAAATTTATTCTGGTAATAATATAGTGGTGTTGAAAAAGAAAGAAGCTTTTAATTTCCTACCCTCACTTCAGTGGATGTAAATTTTTCATGGGTAAAAATAACATAATTTCCAAAAGTTTCTTGCAAGATATTTTAAATTGAGCCAAAAGCCCTTCCATGCAAAATGTTCCAAAATATTTGCTGCTAAAAGAAAGATTGTTTGCAAGAAAAACTGTTTTGCCCAAACCTTTACATTATAATGTAACCAAATTTCATTGATTTTAAAAGGTACATTAAGGTGGATGATTCTTTGGAAACATAAATTTTCGGAAGAAAACATTTCTTCAAAGTTAAAGTCTTCAAAATAATCTAAATTTTTTTTTTGTATATTTATTTAGTTACATCTATTAATATCTTACAGACAGCAATGTAGTTTATTGACATTTGCTCAAGGAAAAAAAAATAAAATAGAAATTAACCAAATTTCAAATGCCAGGAAAATGACCTATTATCCTAGAAGTTAAAAAAAAACCAGTCATTTTAAGCTAATAATAAGTAACTCAACTTAAGCCTTTGAGTTAGATGGACCATGAATTGTTTAAATTATTTCTTTTATCAACTGTAGAAGGATTAAAAAATGTTTTTGTTGCTGATTTGTACAGAATAAAATTGTGTATAATAATCAAACCTTAAATAAAAAAATAATAATTTTGATGACATACAAGCATATTACAATCTTACATAAACTTGGTATTAGGTTCAATATTTGCTCTCTCTCTTAACATTCAACTGTTTAAAAAAATTTCTGGTAACTGTTTCATTATATTCATCATGCTCATTTCATTCAGTGTCCTGGCATTTATATGCCAGGAAAATGACTGCCAGGATAATAACAATTTGCCATTATATAGCATTTAACTTTAATTTCGCATTTCGTCTAAGATGTTTACATTCCGCAGAAAACAACATGATTTCCTGAAAAACCTCAGGTAAATCTTTGTAGTTTATGTTATTAATGATTTCAAAAAGACAGGAAAAGGACAATATAAAAACCTACTCACCTTGAAATTTTTTTGAAATATGTTTTGAACCAGAAAGTTGGTTCTTTATTCATGCAATAAGACATGTTCAGATAGGATGGTATTCTAATCAATCTATTAAGATAAGATATTGATTGCTGGCGCTATCTATTTTGGTCATAAATCACTAAATTAAAGTAGCCAGGAAAATGACAGATTTTCGTGAGACAAACAAATTATGGACAGAAAAAAACAATTTTCAACAAAGTTTTTGTAAATAAAACGCTCTGCACATATTCTAGAAATGCTTACAACGATTGAGATAAAAAAATTAGATATTGAAAAATTTATGGGAAGTTTTGAAGCTAGTTATTATTAGAAATATTGTTTGTGACATTCCAGGAAAATGACATTTTGAAATTTAATTAAATTTTTTAAATATACAAAACAGTCAATGCTAGCACAAGGTCATTTTTAAATACTAACAGCAATGCTATTTATTAAAATTTTAAAAAAAAGTTCTTTTAGTAGTATAGTATTAGATCTTGGAGCAAGAGACTGTAAATCGTCAAATTTCGTGAGAATCACCCTTATACCTATTTACACAATAAAAATATTATTATCTTATTGTTTTTATGTAAATATTATAATATTGTAATTATGTAAATAGTATACGATTGATATGTAAAATAACAGCTTATAAAGTCTAACTCATTTCTGTTAATATTTTAACCATTTAAGAAAAATAGCTACATTAATTATGTACTGATTAATAATTATTTTTGTGTTTTAAAAACCAACCTCCTTTACTAAAATAAACTACTATATTAAAGCATTCAGAAACGTCGAATAATTGGTTTAAATCTATTCAATTTTATTTCTGCATTTTTTGTTTAAATTTTAAGAAGTCTTTTATGCTTTAATCTTTTTTGGAAAGAGTTTTAATGGATTGGTCCTTTCATCGACAGGTAATCAATAACTGCAAACGCTCATGGGCATATTTTGATTTTGATTAATTTTGAATGATTTTCAAGGTTTGAAAAATGTGTACTTATCCCCATTTCAAAGCGTATTGTCTTTTCTGTCAAAGGACGGTGGTTCTTCCATAAATTTGAAGGAAACTTCTTCCACAAACTTTTATTTTCTTACCATTTGTGCTCTTTGTTCCTTGGACAAGGTTTTAAAATGTTTTCATGTATCAAGTATGACACATGCCAAACCTCGTGGAAATTAATTCTACTCCACAAAGAAACATCACGTACCTTGAGTTCTCGAGTAAGCTCCAAGAATGACAAGTTCTAACGTGTCATAGAAAACGTAATGTGACATTGTGACGCTAAAGCCTTAAAAGTGTTTTACGTCAGATAGATTTTTGAGTCTTCTTTTGTGTTTTTCCTACTTATCAAGGGCTGAATTTTAAAAATCGAACAAAAGTAGATAAGAGCATAAGATCAATTGAAAACTTTGTCACTGTTTTTGATGGTTTTATATTTCCTAAGAAGATGCGGTTTTAAAATGTTACATAACAGGAATGAATGATAATAAAGCGCTTTTTTATTAGCTTCTTGAGGTTTTATTATGAAAAAAACTATTGCTGTAGAAAGATTACTATGAAAATGTGTATTTTTACAGTAATAGAGCGCAGATCTAGATGCCAATTTTATAGGGTTATGAATGTAGGCAAATGCATTTTATATTTCGTTCACTGCTGTTTATATATTAGTTTATTTATATTGCATGATGTGGTTTTAAAATGTTACATAACAAGAATGAATGATAATAAAACACTTTTTATTATGAAAAAAACTGTTGCTGTAGAAAGATTACTATGAAAATGTGTATTTTTAGTGTAATAGAGCGCAGACCAAGATACCAAATTTATAGGGTTATGAATGTAGACAAATGCATTTTATATTTCGTTCACTGCTGTTTATATATTAGTTTATTTATATTGCATGATGCGGTTTTAAAATGTTACATAACAAGAATGAATGATAATAAAACACTTTTTTATTTGCTTATCTTGAGGGTTTATTATGAAAAAAACTTTTGTTGTAGAAATATTACTTTAAAAACGTGTATTTTTACTTTAATAGAAAGCAGATCTGGAAACCAATTTTTTAGGGTTATGAATGTAGACAAATGCATTATATATTTCGTTCAGTGCTGTTTTATTTATTAGTTTTTTTATATTGCATATACGAGTATATTTAATTCCAAAGTTTTTTAAGCAACTTTATCTACAAAAATAACTACATTTTATGAAGAGTAGGTATAAAATGGGGGTTCTGTTTGGGATGTGCGCAGACATAATAAACGAACTTCTCTGAATAACTTTTGATCTAATCATCGGATCTTTACGTTCTAGGGATCATTCTTAATGGTTCGAGGAAACTTCAAATATGCTAATTAATGAGAGCAGATGATATTTTAAGTTGCGAAAACAGATAACCAGACAATCAATCAGAAGAAATCAAACAATCTTTTTTCTGAATAAACATACCTTTATTTAACGGATTCAGGTTTCCGACCCCAAACATATTGGGGGTAGCTACGATCTGGGAAATATGGTCCCCATAGTTTGGTCTGGAGAGTGGTTCAAAGTTTGGGCCCCTTAATGTTAATTTTTCTTTTTGCGTATTTACCATATTTCGTGAACGTTTTAAGAGAATTGAAAATTTTTTGCAGTTACTTATAAAATTCGTTTATCTAAAGATAATTCTATGCAAGAAAAACAACTTTGTATTCATTTATAATTGTTTATTATTTATTTAAAAGTAGTCGAAAAATTTTGAATTATATGGATGCAATTTTTTACATCATTTTGAAGTATGTAATTTTGCATGGCAAAATATAAAATTTGTGCAAAATCGGTGGAATAGGTCCTGAGAAATCGAATTTTAAATATCTGACTTTATATATATACGACCATTCTTAAATAAAATAATAAATGTATATTTTTAGAATTAGAAGAACACTCGAACGATTTTAAACTTTGTCACTGTTTGTAAAGGTTTTAAAGGATGTGTAAAAAATTAAAATAAAAATTGAACAAAATTTTCGCATCATAGAATCTAACTTAACTAATTTCCTTTTTAATTTGTGTGTTCAATTTTTGTTTATTGACAACTTAAGTTATAAAATATTTTGTAATATGGAGATAGTTTTTATAGACATTGTTTTTGGTCGCGGCCCTCCATTTATTAGTAAAGTAACGGGAAGAGCATCTTTAAAACAATTTAATCTAAGGAGGATTCCTTTTCGTAATGAATCAGCTATCGGCTTTTTTTGTGCAGGCTCTTAGACGAGGATATATCGCTGTGCAAGATGAGATTTTAATTAATACATAAGCTGAAAAGTTGAAGTAAGTAATAGACTAGATATCTCTGATGTTGCTAACGGAACTTGGTTTCAATTAGATTGTCTTTAAATATCAATCGGTTGACCCGTAAAACGTATTTTCACGGAGTAAGCATCTAGCGATGAATTAGAGTAGCAGCTTGACATTGGAAATTTCATCGACTGGAGGACTGTAGTAGAAGCATTTATGTCTATAGTCAGCATTTTTGTAAACTCTTGCGAAACTTTTTCCATCTGTATGGGTTAGTACTAGTTGCTTATCTGCGAAACTAAGTTTCACCTACTGCCTGTGTGCCTACTAAGTGTTTAACAATGCTCTATTATATCCACTGCTCTTTCAGTTTCAACAATGTGAATTTCCTTCAAGCTATGTTTGTCGAGTTTTATTACAGTTGTTTATTACCTCAAATTGAACATGAGTTTTTTAGAAATTTATTGTGTTTAGCATTTCAATTTTTCGGTTTTAAAAGGTATGTTTAAACATCCAAAACAACAGCAATGTCAGCGCCATCCTCATCCAATGTCGTTTTTGTGACATCATCTTTTACTTTCAATTTTTGCAGACTATTTTTCGGACTATCACAAAGAGCTCATTTGAAAAACAACTCTTGAAAAACAACTTACATGGTGAGCAACATACTCAGATGTAACAGAGCGTCATTGAACTAAGATCCAGAGCATGTGCGTAAGGAACAAAATGACATTCAAGAAATTGTCCCATGTGAACAGGTTGTTGGACATCTCTACATGTATGGCAGAGTGCGCAGCTTCCCACCAGCCAATTTGAGTACTACCATTTTATTATTTCTTCCAATGTCAAGATTTGTTAGCTGAAGAAAAAAATGTACTTTACAGTACTGTTTATTAATAGTGTTGTTGTTGTTGTTGTGTCCAATCCTTCAGGATCTAGCAGCAGCTAGTTAAAATCCATGAGACAGTGAACTCTAGCAAAGTCAAGCACCAGTAGTGGGCTATCACGGCTATCCGCAAGAGCGAGCCCCAAGCAATCGAGGATATGATCGAAGGAGGCCGGCATCAGATGGCACTTGGTGCACGTTGGGAAGACTTTGCGGCCGCATTCAAAGGTCATGCATTTTAGGTGCCCACTGATAAGTCTTGAGGCGGCCGTTTGAGCCTGCCTGTCAGCCTCAAGATCCAATGCGCATCCTGGTCTTTTCCTACAGAACCAGGGATGGGCAGGAGGGGAGAATCAATAGTGTAAAAATACAGAACAAAGCAACGATAAAAAATGAGAAAACTTCTCTTCTTCACACCAACGCTTCACCATTCCTTGTATTGGGTATGAGAAAAGGAGAGTGCAAACTCGTTTCAAGAACATGACAGTTATGTCCCAAATATGATTTTTTCCTTTTTACACAGGGATCTTGAGGAACTGGTTTATATTATGTCAATGGAAACTAGACTTCTTCACCTATGTATATTCTTTGCTCAGGCAACTAGATAATAAATTTCAGTATATGTTTTTGGACTTTGAGTGTAATGAAAAGCAAAAGGTTTGCTATTTTAGTATTGATTAAGCAAGGAAAAGGGCAGTGTGAAATCGTTCGTTTGTTCTGTGCATAATCGTTGCTTCCTAAGGGGTCACTAGGCAACATCTCCTAGAACAGTGAAGACCTCCTCACTGGTTACATTAAATGAAAATTCTGGTCCCTTAGTAGTGCGAAGGTAGTGAGATCATTCACTTTTTCCCCACAACGCAATAGCCCGAACGCAGTGGCATCTTTCTAATTTTTCCCACTGTGCTGTTTATGTTCGTTAATTCCGATTACAAAATTGATTCGTGCAGAGGTCTTCTCTCTTCTGGAAGGTGCCTCTCTTGCCCATTCAAGTTTAACACTGGATGGAACTGACTTTCGAGCCTAGTTTACTTCAACGAGATGCTTTATTTATGATTATAAACAAAAATGAATGCCTCGATTTTAGTACACTTATGACGTTTGCCTATAGCAAAAAATTGCTAAACATATCACAATTTGTTTTTTTATTTTTCCATACTGAGTTATACGTTTTAAATATCTTTCTTTAACAGTAAGATTACTTTAAAACATTCAAATTATATTGACAAAAATTATTTTTAATTTAATAAACGACAAATAAAAGCATGTAACATAAACATATTGCAGAAAATATATTTTCCAACTATTATTAAGATTCCCAACTTCGTAACATCAAAATAAACATTTCTGCGTAAGTTCTCAGCTTAAAAGAGTCAAATAATTGTTTGCAAAAGCTCTACTTTGGACTACTTAAAGATATTTCCTGGACTTTTATTTGTCATCAAATGAATGCTATTTAAATACTTTCCCTTAATTATGCCACGCGCTGCATTTAATATTTTCTTCGAATCTTTCTCAAACAAATTGTTGATGCGAACGGATCTGCATGAAATTCACTAAAAGTGCTGACAAGTAGTATCTTCCTGGTGTTCTTAAAAATATTTACGCAGTTTTGATCACTCCAGTTGTCTTTCAAGTTGCCAAAAACTGGAATAGTTTAAATGATAGGCGCATATTTTTAAGCGCAAAGATATTTCGGGCACCTCAGAGCAGCAAATTAGAATTTCCTGTGAATTTATATGAAAGGCGAATTTATAATCCCCAAATATTTCTGTTTTATTTAATTTAAATGCTTCAATTTCAAGGGATCGGTGGCATGAAGCTTATAATCATTTAATTGAAATATGATTTATAATTAAATCCTTTATTTCTAATATATTTCTATCAAAATAGTAAATAATTTTAGAGAATATGACAAATTTGAATTGAATTTACTCTTAACCAGAAGCATAAATATTTTGAAAGGATTTGTTCGTTATATATATATATATATATATATATATATATATATATATATAACGAACAAATATAACAACATAACAACTGGTGAAGATGTTATGCTATATCTGTGTAAAAGTTACATTTTCTCTAAACATTTTTTTTTAAGAAAATTGATGGCCTACATTAAATCAATAGCGAATGATGAAATTTAACTCATTATCACCCAGTACCTTTTTTTAAGACAGTATTTTCTAATAACTTCAAAAATTAACAGCACGAGTACTTCATGATGAGTTTTGGAGGAACAAATATCCATGCCCACCATGACATTTTAGTAAGAGATCCCAATCTAATTTTTGTTTGAAGTGGTAGCTAAAATAAGAAATGACTTACGGGCACTTCCCCTACAATGCAGAAGGCTCAATCGCTATAAAACAAATTGTGTAGGGAAAAAAATGATCCTGACGTCTATAAAATAAAGGTATATGTTCAATACAAGTACATGGTAACTCATTACTTTATTGGAATTATAGCAATCAAATGAAAAAAATCAAATGTAACCTATACAGAGTTACAAACAAAGATGTGCGGTAGAAAAATCTAGTCCAAAAACACCATGGCCAGATATTCTCGCTATTCTTAAATTTTACTGAAGGTGCTTCTTATTTAGTAAAGAGGGTACTCCAGTTCATTTTTTTAAAAGAGGCTATGATCAGTCGGCTAATTTATAAGGGCAGAAAACCACATATCCCATAAAATATCATAAAAAAAGGTTTTTGCGTTCTCGCTAGTAGAGAGTATAATCCTAATGCCGTGATCAATTCCATCCTTAATTAGTTATGAAAACCATCAATAGATGGCGAGATAAATTAGAAAAGATAGTTTCTATTTCAATATTTGCTTTGTGTCAGTTAATTTTGTTCTGTGCTATGGTGACCTATGTTATATTCTCTTACTTTTGTTTTTAGTTCATAGTGTCATATATGTTGAAGAACTATATTTAATTTTGAAAATTGTCAAAACTCCACGGTTCGTTTGAGACATCTAGTATACAAGAATGAACTACCATTTCTTCTGTATCAATACTTTTCACATTGTTGCAAAAAAAAGTGTTGAAGAATAAGCTTGCATTTTTATTTTAAAACAGCGCTCTGACTTTTTCTAAATCTGTATATGTATTGTGGCTTGCATATCGATTCCCTGATTTTAACATAAAAAGAAACAGATATTTATTCCATATGTACAGCATGAATCATAAAATAGATTTTAACGTTATACGTCGCTTGTGATTTGTTTATAGACGAATTCTTTGGTGATTGCTGCTGGCACGAAAAAAATCTTTCTAATAATTACTACCATCACATATGTTTCGTAAAACAATATTGCAGATCTTGTTATAGTTGCAGGAATGAAGTATTATATATTAGCTTGTCTCAGGGTACTTAATGCTCAGGGTACAAATTCAAAAAGTTAACCATTGTTCGATTTACTTTATTATTCTTTTTTTTTCTTTTGTCATGCCTTTTATTATTGAACAGTAATTATAACAATTATTTAAAGAAAATAATTGAAATGTACACGCAAATTTGAAAATAGTTTTCGCAAATATTTAAAGCTAAATTATGGGTTTTGTTCCGTCACTACTTTCAGCTTAAAAACCCATATTTTAAGCGTGTGAAAATAAATTACTCAAGATGAATTCAGTCCGAATACGAGCAAAGACGTTTTCAAGTAAATTGAGGTGAGTACATCCATCAGAAGTTAAAATCGTGCATGAAATGCATTTTAACAAACATGTCTTTAGGATAATTATGGGAGTATAAATGAGTTAATTATGTAGGAAATCCCAAACAACTCATCTATTTCCGACAAGTCAAAACATTCCATTCGTCATTAAACAATCAGAGCAATTACTTTGCAGGAAAAGTGAGTTATCATTAAATCACTTTGGTTGCTTTCCAATAGCCACGTAATGGTGGTTAAAACCAGAACTAAGTGCAAGATAATTCAAAACTGATATAAAATTTGTTCTGTTGTATGGCATATTTAAATTTTTTTAAAACATAATTTTATTCAATTAACAAGTTAATTTATTTTTTAGCTCAGGAAACATATTTATAATTAAATAGTTTTCAGTTTTATAACACAATTTAGGTTAAAGCAAAAAATATACATATACTAAATTTTAGAGCTAAGATAAAAGAGGTTTTGCTAAATTAATATTAAAGTTTAATAAAACATAGT